>WOFM01000230.1:150725-205481 GCA_011428145.1 Ericerus pela
TTTAATCAAATATGGCCGACCAAAAAGGTGGCATGATACAGAACATCCGCCAAATATGATGACATGAAATAGTCAGCATATCTGGTGGTGTCTGATCGTGAGAAGCAATTCGGTATATAGACAGCTATTATTCTAAGAATTAAGAATAATAGTTGTCTATATTTTGTTCGACACGTTTCTGTAGACGAACTGATTTGTCTGCAGAAACGGGACGGAACAATCCCGGAATAACAATTTTTTCAGCAATTTTTTGATTTCCAGTTTTCTCGGAAACTAATTTCTTTCAGACCTGCTTTAATAAGAGAACTATCTCTTAAAAATTTCAGCCCTGTCCACCAGGTAGTTCTCTCAGAACTATGAGCACAAAATTTAGGGATTTTATATATATATATATCAACATAAAAAAAATTAGATCGAATTAAAAATGTTCTCTTTTCTCACGAAACAGATAATTTTCATCATCCCCACCTCTAACCCTTTTTTGAGGTCTATTTTAATATACCCTATTTGCAAGCAAATTAAGTAATAAAAGCATAGATAAAGTGAGTTTAATCCTTGCTCAAATAAGTATCTGTTGAATCTTCAAAAAAAGAGTTCGAAGTATAACGAGTTAAACCAACCTGTACTATGTAGTAGATTATGTATCCCTCATGTTTGTTTTGGATTATGAGCAGCAGAATCAATTTGTTGCAGGGATTTGTAGTAGTGGTGTTATTTTTTTTTATATTATCAATAAGTATTGATATTTTTGCAACCACTACAAATTGTAATAAAAACAGTGCTGAAAAAAATGTTAAGACAACCTATTTAAAACAGTAATTTCAGATTTTTGTCGCTAGATATTTTATGCTGAATTTTGTTTTCACATTAAGGGCCAAATGCAAGAATGATACCTGAATAATTCTTACATTTTTTCCTGTATTTATTATATTATACTCGAGTGTCAAATAAGTTGAGCTCTGATGAAGGTAGGTAATATGATGTACCAATTTTGAATGGCCAATGAGAAACAACATTGCAAAATTGCACCTTAAACATCAGAGCTCAACTTTTTTGGTGCTGAGTATAGATACATAAACAATTATACACATAAAAATAACTTTGTTAACCTCTAGGTCGTCACAAACTGGAAAGTAAAAGTAGATAAATTTATTTCCCATAAATAGTTATATTAATATAAAGACCAAATCTTTAGCCTTTAAAGTCCCATCTGTATGATGAAGTGGGGCTGGAAATATGTAAATTTTCAAAATTTGATGTGATCAAAAATGTGCGTTACCAGAATCATCCATTTTTGTCCAGGGTTGCCCTTTGAATATTATGTTCATATCGTGAGCATGTAACACCATACATGAAACAAATGAAATATTACCAAACTCTGTTAAAAAAATGTAAGAAAATCTTTAAAAATCTGAAAGTAACTTGAAAATCCATTTTTGACAAAATCCATTTCTAAACTTTATTCCATATCATCATAGACAGTTATCACAGTAGAACACACATACATATTGGATTTTAGATAAACGTTTTTGTAGACCCAGAACTGCACCTGGATCAAAGTTCCATATTGTAAAAAAAAAAAAGGAAGGGAAGCATATTTGTTCCTTATTAGTGTTTATTGTCTGAAGCCCAAAAACTTTAGAACTATGCAAGACTTCATTATCAGTATTATCAAAAATGAAAATTATATGGTTTCTTAACATAAATCAAAATAAAACCTCATCCTTGAATACTGAATGAAGATGATAACAGTTTGAGAAATATTTATTAAATTTATTGGAATTTATTCCATATATTCAGACAAATTTCTATAATGTGAAAATTATGATCTTCTGAAAACGTTTCATTTTGGTGAAATGGATCCAGAAATAATAAACTTTTAAAATTCTAAGATTTGTGAAATAGGGGACCATAACAGGAGTTACATAGATACTTTCAACAAAATTATCAGTCTCCAATCTTGATGTCACATACCGTGTTGAACCATTATGAAAAAAACTATCACAATAGTACTCAAATTAAAAATCAGGATCATGAAAACTTAATTTCTTCATTTTGTTATCAGAATAAAATTATTCTCATAGGTAAGAAAAAAAAGACATTATCTTTGTTCAACATCATTATAATTATATAGGACCTGTTAAATGAAGAAAAAGTAATAATATATTTTGGATTTAGGAAATTTTGGCTCTGGAAAGGCCCAGTCTGAAAAATCTTCATTATCATAAGAGGAAACTAAACAAGGATAGTGGATTTGTTCCATATCAATGAATAGTGTATAAAGCTTGGAAATTGGAAAACAATGTGAGACTTGATTGTAATTATTTATGAAACTGGAAATAATTGTGAAACATTTACTTCCCTGAATGCAGTTTTATAAACATGCATATGATTGGAAATTATCCAATTTGGTTATTACCAAGTATTATAAAACAAGAAAACCACGAATGAAGTGTGAAAGAAAATCTAAAAAAACTAACAGTCTATTACATAAAATTGATGCCACATTTCCACATCTGAATAATCAATGAAAATATCAGTGTTGTGGAAATTCTCATTACATTCGAATAATTTGTTCCACATAATCAGTGAGATAAGTATAGTGCAAAAATTAGGATCTTCCGTAATCTTCTCAATCAGGTGAAATGTTTACGGAAGTTTAAAATTACAAAAAATGGAAACTTCTTTAATCCAGTTCTGTGAAAACTCTTACTAAGTTTTTCATTCTACAAATTGAAACATCTGTATCCAAAATCCAATCTGTATGTGTTTTTGACTGTGATTACTGTCTATGATGATTTGGAACAAAGTTTAGAAATGGATTTTGTTCAGTCTGGATGGATTACATAAAAACAAAAATGGATTTTCAAGTTTTTTCTTCAGATTTTTTCAGATTTTTGTGTTTGTTTAACAGAGTTGAGTAATCCTTCGTTTTTTCTATGTACGATGTTACCTATGAAATAAGCATAATATTCAAAGAGCAACCGTGGACAACCTTTGATGATTCCAGAATGGCAGGTTTTTGATCTCATGAAAGTTTGAAAATTTTCATATTTCCGGCTCCATTTCATCATATAGATGCTATTTTAAAGGCTAAAGATTTGGTCCTTATATACATATAACTAAATATGTGAAATGAATTCATCAACCTTTCCTTTTCATTTTGTATCTACCTTGAAGTTAAGATAAGCAATTCTTGAATTACTTGCTGATACCTAAGTATCATTCTTGCATTTGGATCTTAAACTTGGAATGTGAAGTGAATATATCTTCTACCATCTAAAATCTAACTGCGCATCAGAAGTGTGGCAAAAAGCTTCTTTGGGGAGTGGAAAAATAAAAATTTTAAAAATTTTAAACAGCTGAAAGTTAGAAATCGATTCTAAAAAATAAGTCATCAATTTTTAAGATTTTCCAACTGTCCAACTGATTAGCAAAAAAATTCTATGAACCAACTCCCCAGGGGGCGTTTACTCCATATTTTCCCCCAACACCATCCTTGTTGCATATTTTTCTTTTTTAGAATTTTTTCTCCTATTTCTATCACTGGTAATTCAAAATTTCAAAATCCAACAACTTGTGGGAAAAGTATCGATATCATTTTAAAAATTTCATAAAATAACATCGCTAATTTGTAATGCTTATCATTTTAATGTCTATTATTATATTTACATGCTACAGCTAATACATTAGTCAGGCCAATATAGTGTATAACTGTAAAGGCTGGTTCTCTTTGATCATTTAATGCTGGAAACCCTTGTAAATATAAAAATCTGTGTTATAATCTCAGTAGGGATCAGTTTATTGCACATGTGCAGTAGGTCTTTTTGTATCTGTTTTGATTTTGTTTTTATTGTGAATCTGTGGGACTTTTGAAAAGTGGACGAAAACCGACAAAAAAAGACCTACTGCAAATATGCAGTAAACCGATGTCCATTGTTTGGCTTAGAATGATGACCCATTTCATTAACATTGATGAAATAAATCGAAGCTGGTTCTAAATGGAATTTGAAGTCCTTACCAACAGACCTGTCAGGTTTGAATACTGGAAAATTTCATTTCAGAAGTTTGATTAAATTTAATAAAATTGCTCATGTTGTTCTGAGCCTGTTGATTCGTTGGTTAAGCTGGAGCCATATCCGTCTCAGTCTCTAGACTTGACAGCCACCGATTTCTTCATTTAGATATAGTTCAAAATGTACTTCACCATGTTAAAATCACTTTTTGAAAAGATTTTGTTGGAACTGATTTACTGGAAGGGCGCTTTAATTTTGTTTCGTAAGCAGATACACAAATATTCTGCTAACGATGAGTGAAGTAGTTGAATGTTTCATGTTGTGCGCCAATGAAGAAGAGAACTGACTGAGAAATTTTTTTATGAACTATTGGAGAGTAAATTTGGTTGGAAATATTTTTGATGTGTAAACATTTTAGCGCTCGGTGTATGGTACGGGCTAAATGAGAATTACAATAGTCAGATTTGTGTAACTCTACAATTGTAATTCTCATTTGTGTGTTACATGATGTGTTAGTGTGTGATTATGTGCATCCGCATACACACCCACACACCACACTATCAACTTAGATTTTATGGGAATAGCCCAAAGTTGGAAGTTGTTCGGATATTTTTATGTTTACCCATCAATCCTTCATGAGTATAGCCTCAGCGGAACTCACGCCTTTTTTTCTTTAAGTATTAAAAATTTTTTCAGTTATTAGAAATCAGTTCCGTATTTTTAATATGATAAATAAAATTTAAATATATCGACAACAATAAAAAACCTTAAATTTCCGTTTCTGTGAGATTTGTGTTTATGAAGCCTTATCTCAATTCTTTTTCACTTTATCCTATAGTATTGAGATTTAATAGTAAATACAATTCTCCAGTTACCTCGAAAGATCTATCACTCGTGCAGTTCGAATTATGCAAATATTCACTTTCGCACTATTGAAGTAGTATTTCTTAAACCTATTATTTCTGTTTTACAGATTCCGGGTGGAACAATCGAGGATTCAACTATTTTGAAAGGCGTCATGGTAAACAAAGATGTTACCCACCCAAAAATGAGACGGTACATCAAGAATCCTCGAATCATTCTTTTGGATTGCAATTTAGAATTTAAGAAAGGAGAGAGCCAGGTAATTCTCGTGCTGTAAATGCGAACCTACGAAAAATGTCAGATCCCTATATTTCAGGTACATATTTCAGACAAATATTGAAATTATGCAAGAAGCTGATTTCACCAGAGTTCTACAACTAGAAGAAGAGTACATCGAAAAAATATGTTCAGATATTATTGCCTTGAAACCGGACGTTGTATTCACTGAAAAAGGAATATCCGATTTGGCGCAACATTTCCTTCTGAAGGTCTCTTTTATTTTTCGATTCATTCATTTCCGTCTCAAATGTGATCAATCAATGATTCATTTATGGTCAATTATTATTGCAGGCCGGCATATCTGCGTTGAGACGACTACGAAAATCTGATAACAACAGAATCGCTAGAGCTTGTGGAGCAACCATTGTTAACCGAACGGATGAATTGAAAGAAGAGGATGTTGGAACTGGTGCTGGTTTGTTCGAAATTAAAAAAGTAAATTTTGAATAATTTTCTTCTTCTCTTGGTGTGTAAACTTTTTAGCTCTCGATAGGGGCTACGTGAGGCTTACGTGCACCAGCGTCAGACGTCGGATCTTGTCTCGTTTATGTGTTTTTGTGGTTGTGTGTGTGACCCTTGTCAACTGAATCCAACATTTAAGTTTTGAAACAAACTTCTTAATATATTTCATTCAATGATTCCTCAGCCTGTACTTAAGCTAGAGAGCTAGGATTGTTGTTTCTGTAAATAGGATGAAATTTAAAAAATTTCGATATTACCGTCTAATCATCTTTACCAATTCGGAAACGAACAAACTAAAAAAACCCAAATAATAGAAAATTTGCCATTTTTTGTTTTCTAAAAACCTTTTAACTTTCACTCAATGGTTTCCCTCAGTTGCTATTTTAGCTAGAGAGCTATCATTGAACAGAGGAGAAAATTTTAAAAAAATTTACTAACTGTAAAATTTTTCTATCATCTTTATCAGTTTGAAAATAAACAAACGGAAAAAAGGAAAATTGAAGAAAAATTTTCCGTTTTTAGCATCTTGAAACCTCCTATCTTTCACTCAGTGATTCCTCAGGCGCTATTTAAACTGTGGAGCAGAGGTTGGTATCATCGAAAAGAGGAAAAAATTTTCATAAATCTGCCATCCATGCGAATTTTTTTATCATCTTCAACAGTTTAAGAATAATCGAAATAAGAAACATAAATTATTGAAAAATTGGCTGTTTTAGTATTGTTTTGGTGTTTTCATGGTTAAACATCAATTCGTCAGAAGTACAGCTATAGCGGCGCTCACGTATTTTTATTTTTCCTCGATTGAATTTGTATTACAGAAAATACATTCAGTTAAAAGGTCTAATCCTGAGTCGTTGATCACGAGCGTTTAGGTCACTCAAATTCTTTTATATACAATATATATATATTTCCACTTTTTGGGAGTCTGTGGAACCTCCGTTGTTTGACCTATGGCAATGAAACTTGGGGTAGTGTTAGAAGCACTTATGGGCTACACATTCGTGTTAAAAATTTTGAAATTCATCCACTAGTTTTTGAGAAATGGGTTCTCAAAATATTGCAAACCCACCATGTTGTTAACAAGATAACTCCCTTAAATTGAAAGATTTTGGCTTGAAAATTTTATGCCAATTGTGAAGTATTCGAGACCGATTTGGTATTGAATTTGAGCGAAATGGGTAGAATGGTTAACGAATGGCAACCATTACAAAATTTGACACTTGGGAAATACACGCTTACCGCGGTTGATTCGCTAAAGAGTTTATCTTTTCTGTCTCTAACTATTAGTTATTGTTGTAGATTGGTGACGAATATTTCTGTTACATTACCGAATGTAAGGACCCTAAAGCATGCACGATTCTTTTACGTGGTGCAAGCAAAGATGTACTCATGGAAACCGAACGTAATCTTCAAGATGCCTTGCACGTTGCTCGTAATATTATGCTGAATCCAAAATTAGTTCCTGGCGGGGGTGCTGTGGAAATGGCTGTTTCGCACGTTCGTATCACCTGTTGGAATCTTAATTTCTGTAATCGTTATTGGCTAACTGATTTTTTCTATTTTTTTTTTTCCTTCCCGATCTTACAGGCTCTGTTGGAAAAGAGCAAAAGTATACAGGGTGTTAGTCAGTGGCCGTACAAAGCAGTTGCTCAGGCTTTGGAAATCATTCCAAGAACTTTAGCGCAAAATTGTGGAGCCAATACCATTCGTACCCTTACAGCTTTGAGAGCTAAGCACGCTTCAAGTAATTATCGTTTCTTCGTTTTACCAATGTTTTAAAGAAATGACTCGTCTTAATGTACCATTTTGTAGACGACAGTATGTTTGGTATAAATGGAGAGACGGGTGAAATCGTAAGAATGGATGAACTTGGTATATGGGAACCTTTGTCTGTAAAACTGCAGACGTACAAAACTGCAGTCGAGGTAAGTGGTCGCTATCATTTTGTTTTTATCACTTCGCCGTTTGCTGTGTTACGTGAATATTTCTGACATTTTAGACCGCAATTTTATTGTTGCGAATCGACGATATTGTTTCCGGTTCGAAAAAGAAAGATAAGAACGACGAACCGCGGCCAGCTCAACAAGCGACCGAAGAGTCGATGAAAGAATAGAAAATTTCTTATTTAAGTATTTAAAATTTAACCATTAACAAATTTTTTTCTTCCCGTTTCTGTTATTCCGACGTCTAACAACTGTCGTTGAATCGCGTATTTAATCGTTCCTCGATCATTTAGGCTTTTTTTTTTCCTCTTTCTAAAATTAGTTTATTAAAAATGAATATAATTGAATAAACAATTCTCGCAAATTTTTTAAATTAATGTTATATCTTTGTTTCTATCGTATTTTGTAATTTTCGAAGTTGAATTACATAGATTGGTTTATTAAATTTTTCATTTTGCCGTATTCGTCGATTATTAATTTTTACTCGTAGGGAAAGCCGTATTTTGTTTTATGCCGAATTCCAGTGTTGTAATTATTTATGATTTTAAAATTGTGCCGTATCTGTATGGTGCGGGAGTTCCTGCTCTTTTCGTTAGAAATATTTAAAGAAAACGAACTGTTTCGTCTTTCCCCGCGAAAAATTACCCAAGTTTTTGATGAATGTTTTTGTCAGCAATTATGCAACATCGTGTAGTCCGGTTTTTATCGTTGGAAATCAAAGCGGTGCCGAGACTGCTGGCCGCAGAGTATTCAACTTCTCGGGGTGGAATACAACAACGACGTTAACTTGGAAAACCAAATTTCCAGCAGCTTGCTGCATGTGATGAGGGTGAGCGGACACCACGTAGTCTCTGTTTAAAGGAAAGTCCATTCGGTCTTCTAATCCATTTCCAAATCCGAATTCAAGCGTCACCACACTGCTCTCCCGGTGCTGGTGAGTTTGCCGGGGAGAGATCAATGACGATAACGGGTGGGGCAGACTGTTGTGTGGCGAAGCGATTCGTTACGGAGGAGGATTGCTGTGGAGAACCGGGCGAGGTTGCTGCGGCTACCGGTGCCAGTGCCGAGAACTATCTGTCCGAGGCTGGAGGAGCAGCGAGACGAGCAGGTCTCCGTCGAGGAGCGACCGGACAAGGTGGTCAGATGGCTGGTGCAGTCATCGGTAGTTGGATTTGGGGGTACAGCGGTTGTATTGTGGCTGCCAACTCCAAGGAGCTTTCGGCGAGTTATGCATCCGTTGCCCGTTGGCGCCGCAGACCACCTTGCTCAAGACTGTACGCTACTCTACCAGCTGGTGCAGTAATCGGTTCTTATGCGGAAGGGCTGCGAGACTGGTAGAGTCGTAGGTGGGACATGCGATGGCGATAGTTGTGGTGGGGAGGGTTGTGCAGACCGTCGCCGCTGATAAACGCTGTAGCAGAGACCTAACGCATCATTCGGTCACCTTCTGGGTGCTCGCTTATAGTGTTTGGAAGACGTGTGTTGGTGGCTGGAGACTACACCGCATTGTTCACGGCCGCGACATAAGACTGGTGGCGACTGTGACTTTATGGGCGTCCGTTACGGGTGGAATCGGGCAGGATTTTCTCTTTGGGGTGGGTGCCATATAGAATCACAGCTTACAATTTATAAACTTTTATGGGAGGGAATCTGTGATTTCGCAACTGCATTCTCGGCGCTCAAATAAACAAACAATATCTTACCGGCTGTTTTGTTTTAAATTGATCTTTTTTAACTTTTTTTTTTTTATGTGTGATAACATTTTTATTTTTACTACAGCAAAATACGGTGTTCGTTTTTGCATTCGATGTCGTTTTTTCTTGTTAAATTTTCCACCGATTATCGATAATATATCGATACAAACTGCATAGCTTTCTTATGACACATAGAAATATCGATATTTCATCCAACATTGATAAAACAGTTATGAGGAAATCCATGTAAGTATTTGTTAACACAGTGTCGATAGTTAATGGTAAAACATTGATATTGAAGATGAAAATGTTATCACATTAAATGTAATAGTCTAGTAATCACCGATACTGGGGCCTTTTTTCTTTTTTTTTTGGCACTGAGGGTGTTTTACCCGAAATCCTCTCGCCCCTAACACCAGCCTTGGAATTTGGTTGTTGCGTCATCATCAGTCCCAAGAAACTTGTATGGCAGTTTTTGAGAAGTGTAATATGGGAGAAAACTTTAAAATGATACCATGAGAATAGTGCAAGTGAGCCGGAAATTGATACTTTTTCGATACATTGTAGGGAAGCCTTTCTGAGGAGCTTGAACTCTATAGTACGTTCGTAATATTATGACCCAGTCAAATTTTCATTAAAAAAAATTTACAGTAATAAATTAAACCGAAAATTAATAATAAAAGTAATTTGTGTGCCATTCTTGAAATTGTCCACTTATAATAAATCTCCCACGCGTTCGTGACAACAAATTTTTCCTACAAACGATCCGCCAGTTTTTTTTAATTTTTTTTATTTCTTTTCATTTTTCCAACCCACAAAATGATTTTTAAAGTTTATTACCGAGTTGCATGTTCCAAATACGTCATCGTAATTAAAATAGGTTATCAGTTATTTCAATCGAGGACCTATTTTTAGCGAAAATAATGTAAAAGGAGATTAGGTACATTACCATATTGATACAGTTACCCACTTTTTCAAAATTTATGTAGTTTTCAGAGAACGCCGCCAAAGAACATAATATTTTTTATGCGCGATGATAAATGTACTGTCCGTACTCCGTACGCAAGAAGAATATTAGTTGGTACAAATTTGTTTTGCGCTTTTGAAACATATTAATTGATCAAAAATTTAAAATCAAATGCGAACATTATTAATTATTTTATTATAATTTTATATATTATTATTATTATCATTAGGAGATATCTAACTTGAGTTATTATTTGGTCAACAAATTCTGTACTAATGGTTACTTATTTAAAGGGAGTTAAACTTTTCGTGGGAACGACGCAACGATAGGTGCGATTGCCTTTTTGACTATAGGTACGTAAACATATTATTGTCAAAAGGAAAGTAGATCTGATGACTGAAATTCGACGCTGGTATACGTCACATTTTGTTGTGCGATGTTTTCATCGTGATTCGCGATTGTTTTCAAAAAATGTTGACAACATTCCGTCAATTTGATTTTTGTTTTTTCGTATGTAAAAACCTTTAATGAACTTTTTACATCACGCGTATCGAATGCGTATTAAATAATTTGTCACGTAAGGCGTTGTAAAAAATGTTACAATCGTTGCTTTAAAACGTGTAAGCGGAAAAATTAAGTGTCGCCCCAGTATGAAAAATGGATTAGATTCAGAGCGGATTACGAAATTGGAACTTGATTAACAACATTCTCCCCTTCCGCGTGTGGGATACATAATCACGATATTGCGGTGCACAGCACAGTAACCGTTGGACTTTCGCACCATTAAAGTTCTGTCCTTTTGCAAATTTAACCAACAATCGAGTTTTTGCGTCGCATTTATTTGCCACAAATTTCGTCACTTTAGCCAAGTACAAGTAAGTAATTCTTTCGAATCGTAGTGAGATTTTGGATGTTGGTGTGCTATGGAGCCTAATCTAAAAACAAGCTACATCCTTAAATGATATATGTTGCAGTAAGGGCTCTCTGCTCGAGGCTAGTTTTCTAACTGCTAGCAAAAATAGCACCAAACTAGCCTGCATGATATCGTGAATAGCATACAACTTGCACCGAAGTTGCAGCTGAAATTTTTAGGAGACATTTATGCATACTATGTAAAGATTCCCTAAAATTTTGGCTGCAATTGTACATTTATTTCTCGAGATACCGCCGAAATTCTGTTCAAATTCTCCAATTTGATTGAATTCTATCATTAAAATTACGGGATACACACGATAGCAGCCAAAATTTCAGGGAATTTTCAGATAACTTATGTAAATGTCTCCTAAAAATTTCAACTTTCTACCACTTATAATTTATGTACGCAGTGTTGCCAGGTTTTTGATACTGAAAAGCGCAAAAACTGTTTCCAAAATTCGCCTGTATCGCCTAAGGCCCATATTCACTAACGTCACTTTAATCCTTTGACTATATACATACTGGACTGCTAATACTGATAAAAAGCTGTGTTCAAAACAAACAGGCATATCCCTGTTCAAAATGTTAGTTCATTATCAAATTTATTAATACTTATTGTCTTTTCCTTTGACTAGGTCTCTTCTTACCACAATTATTGCTTCTAATTACGAATTAAATCGGTAATGTTGTAGTTTTATAAAACTCAGAAGTTCAAAAATTTCAGTTAAATCAATTTAAAATTTGATTTATTGATGCATAAAAATAATATTTTTTGTTGCTGTATGACGAATGTTTTCATCTACTTGCGAAATATTCTTACAAATATATCTAATTTTAATTTTTAATTAAAAATTTGTAATTAATTCGGTTAAATGCGGATCAGGTAGCTCTATGTTTTTAAACAGCAAACCAGTAAACTAACATTTTGAACGGGGATACGGGTGTCTCACTCAACTTCACCAGTTGTTCATTAGACTCTGTGTTATTCTTATCAGTATTAGCAGTCCAGTATGTATATAGTCAAAGCTTTAATCTCCCTTCACTTAAACTACACTTAAAAATTACTTTTGGCACAACTTTGTATTTAAGAGTGTGGTAACATTTTATTTTTATATTGGAACCCTCATAAAAGATGCAATATTCCCACATTTATAAATACAAAATTGTACAAAAAACTTTTTTAAAATGAAATTTAAGTGAAGTGAGGTTAAAGTGACGTTTCTGAATATGGGCCTTAACTGTATATAATTTTAAAAATAACCCACCTATTTTCCCTTTATGATATGATTGTAAAGTACAATGAATTTCTTCTTTGCTCGCCTTCTACGCATAATTAGATATGAAGTAAGTAAATATGAATTTAAAACCTTATCATTATTATATGTGATGTGAGGTATGCAGAACGAGGATCGAAAGAACTTGAGACTTTCTTCTTTTAAGACATTTATTTCGCGACTAAAATATATTTGACAACCGAAAAAGTAAATGGTGAAGCAACAGCGATATGCGATCGAAAGTAGAAGGGGAAACACTTCGTGACTAGACTGTACATATGACATATATATATAGAATGATATGATGATGATGATGAAGAATGAGATGAGATGGGATTTTGTATCAACAATATGTTCTTCGATATGTTTTACCATCAACTATCGATGCTGTGTTAACAAATACATGGATTTCCTCATAACTGTTTTATCAATGTTGAATGAAATATCGATATTTTGATGTGTCATGAGAAAGCTATGTAGTTTGTATCGATATATTATCGATAATTGGTGGAAAATTTAACAAAAAAAAACTACATTGAACGCTCCTAGTGGTGTTGCTTGAATTGTTTGAAATCACCCAGACTCACCCGAGGTCATTTTTAGGTGCCTGATGGGTTACCAAAATCACCCATTTGGCAATTTATCACCTAACCTGGCAACACTGTATGTGTAATTGCTTTCGAAAGTTTTGATTATGTATATTCTCAGGTTAAAAACTACATAATCCCAACATCAGTGTGTAACATGTTTGACAAATTAGCCACCAGAGGGCGACTACTTTGACTTTAGATCCTAATTGTGTCTCTCAAAAATGTCTACACTTATATAACCTAGATACCTAACCATCTTGTTTTCAGCCACCTTTGCCTCCCCTTACAGAACTGCACCAAAGTAAACAAAAGTTGTTGGCACTTTACACACACAAGTGTACCTACTTATATCACACTTATACACACTCGATCTAATTATTAAATATTAAATACCTCTTTGAAAATTATAAGAAATTCATTTTTTGCCCTGTAACAATAATTTTTGGTATCCTGGTTTCAATCTTGAAGACTGATAGAATGGGAGCGCTATAGTTGCATGCAAACCTCCAGGGGAGTGGACCAGATCCCCACCAAATCTATTTTATAAATTATACAGTTCCACGCATTTTGTCTCTACAGTTCCATGCATTTTTCTTAATCTAAAGAGACTTGGCACCATTTTTAAACATTTGTAGTTTGTATTTACGTTTGTAAGTATGTACATACAATTCTTATTAAAATGGTGCAAAATGTCATTTTTGTTCCATAGTCACGAAATTTGGATCAAACACTAGTACAAAGTCAAGAACAAGACCATTCAAATGTGGTTTTAATTGGTTTTACAGTACATCAGGTATGGGCAATTATGTTAAATTTTTGACAACATAATGGCTCTAAAATGAATAATTTTCAAGAAATAGTCACAAAATTTGAAACACAAACTATTCTAACATTCTATCAAATAAATTGCAATTGACTTTATGGTTTATGCCTCTGGGCTGTTGGAGATGTTAATTTTTTATGTGAGACTCAATAAAAGTTGCAATTTTTGTTCAATAGAGACAAAATTTAATTGAAACATTACCTTTAACATAAGGTCAAAAATTTTTGTTTCAATTGGTTAGTTGGTTCCCAAATTATTAGATATTTAATGTGATTTTTCCCCCCCCCCCCCCGATAATCACCCTGAAAAATAAATTTTTCTTCTAATTGTGAAGATTGTATACCATGCTGAACTGATACATTAAAATGCGTTGAAAGGATACATTGAAATGTGTGGAACTGCTATAATATGAGATAAGGTGTACCCATCTGATAGAACATCCACACCAAATATAATATCAAAACACAAATTAATAAACATACAACACTTATTTGAAATTAACCATTTCTGCATAAAAAATGGTTATACACAATTTTTTGCCAACAGGCTAAGAGATTAATATAACATCTCAACACTCCATTAGGATGAATACTCAACATAGTGAAAATGGCAAGTTAGGTATCTAGCTTATATTAGTGTAGATACCTGCAGTGCATCTAGTATTAATAAAGCCTTACAGATACGAGTCTGTCAATATACCATTTTGTGTCCTACAGTCTACAGCCTATAGATAGGGGTGGGTATGGATGATGATTCTGTTGTTTAAATAATGGATAAAGTTATCTGATTTTGGCTTTAACAGATGACAGATAAATAAAGTTATCTGGGTATTTGTAATTGAATAACGGATAATTTTTTTCCAAAAAAAAAAAAAAACAAATAATTTTCGGATGATATAGATTATTTACACCATTGGGGCCCATATTCACAAACGTTGCTTTAACCTCACTTCACTTAAAAATGACTTGGTACAATTTTGTATTTAAGTTTGTGGTAACATTTTATTTTTGCATTAGAACTCTCATAAGAAATACAATGTTTCCACATTTTTAGGTATAAAATTGTACAAAACACTTTTTTTAAATGAAATTTAAGTGAAGGGAGGTTAAAGTGATGTTTGTGAATATGGACCTGGGTGTTGATTTGTTGAGTAATAGTTTTAAAGTGGATAAGAGTCATTTTTAGAGAATTAGAGCTTAATAATTATCGAACTGAGAATAAAATATTGAAAAATGAATGATCTTTATTCAAATTATAGTTGACGTGAGTGCGAGGATAGTTGAAGAAAAGAAGAACTCAATTTAAACAGTTGCAGAATTATATTAATGATCAACTGAAATATCTTATTCGAATAAAATATGAAATGGTGAAGCGCAACACTAGCATAGATTGTAACTATAAATATGAGATCGAAGGAAGTGGAACGTATGACATATTTATATATATATTGTAGTGATGATGATGATGATGATGATGAGTGAGTGAGATGGAATTTTCATATCAACGCCCCCATGAAATTTTATTGTAACGAATGAATTATCATTGAGTGCTGAAAGTAAACTGTTATTAAACATGAAAAAAAATTACTATACGAGAAAAAAAAATAAAAAGGTAACAAATTTTTGGTAAGTATTGCTGCTGCGCTTCCTAAATAAATAAGTAATTAAATAAATAAATAAATGCAATAAATAATGACAATATAAAAGTATACGAATATGGTAACATGCAAGAATAAAAATTAGAAAAATAAAATGGTAATAGTATAGATTCATAACTAGTTGAATGGAAAAAAAGGAAAAAGGAATACGATAATATTTTACGTTAAAAGATAATGATTAAGATTACATGCATTTACGAGTAACGGCAGTTGTAGTATATGTTGTATGTGTTGACGTATTTTTATGCGCCTCAATAGGCTATACTGAGCGCCCACATTTTCTCTTGTAGCTTCTAGCTTCTCTTATTATATCATTATGATAAATTTGCATACAGTACGCTAATGTTTCGTTTTTTGTAGCAATGTCATTTTTTGCAATACATTAATTTGTTTGTTTCGAAATGCCTTTTTTATTTAATTACATCACACAAAAGAATGGTCCTTCAGGCCGGATATCTACAGCCAGTGGTAATTAAATACAAGGTATTTAAAAAGTTTGTTTTTTCACTGATAGTGATGCAAGAAAAAGTTTGTCATAGCAATGGTAATGTACAGATAAATAGTTTGTTTTTCTTCTCGTCATACCAATTTTGTTTTCATTTTTTTGCAAGTTAATTTTATTAACAATTTGTTCGTTTCGAAACTCAGTGTTTCTGAGTTGATTAATTTTGTTAGTTTCAAGTATCAATTCTAATTAGTGTGATCCTGAAGACACAGTCATTCGGACTGATCCAAAATGGATGCTCTAAAAAAGAAGAGAAGGTTACACAAACTCAATGTTGGTAGAGCTAAAGACCAATTAGCTACCCTCTGTAGGTTTCAAATGTTGGACATCGAAACATTAAGCAAGCTTGAGGCTGCAATCTACAATTTTCAATTGGTGAAGAAACAGTTTGAAGACATTACTGAAGAATGTTTAATGGCAATGGATGAAAAGGTGGAGGACTACAACAATCTCGAGTCACAATTCCTGAAGGATCTGGATAAGGTCAACATGACCCTGTTCCAGTATGAAGGTAAAGTTAAAGCATTTCATAAAACCTTATCTACTCAACAATCTTGTGAATCTTTGGTGCCTTCCAATTTGTTACTCGATAATTCTGTTACTTCGAATCAAAGTAATAGTTGTCAATCTCGATTAAATCGCATTCAAGTACCTAAGTTCGATGATGATATTCTAAAATTCATGAATTTCAAAAGTTTGTTCGAAAACTTAATCCATGAGAATAACGAACTATCCAATGTACAAAAATTGTATTACTTAAAGGAAGCACTTATAGGTGATGCTCAGGATATCTTAAAGCAGCAAGTGCACCATTTGACAGTAATAAAAAAAATTGTAATTTTCATCTGAACCTCACCTCAATACAAAGGCACAGATTTTCAAGTAGTTGGAACGGAGGCATACTTTCAATAAACAAACTCACTTGGTTATTTCTCAATAGAGATTTCCTATCCAAAATCTGTTCCATTCATCTTCTTCCTTTATTGCAGGATTAGCCAGGTCACGATTAACTAACCATTTTTTCCTGGTTGACTATAAATTTTTTCGAATTAAAATTGGGAAATAAGTCATAGTTAATTGATAAGGACTCAAGAAAATTTAAGAGTACTTGAACAGTAGAGAAAAAAAGTAAAGAACTGAAAGAAACGTAAACTACTAAAATTACATTAACAAAGACATGCACCCACACAGACACAAACCAAATACACAGAAACATGACACACAAACACAAATCACATGACTGGTCCTAGAAACGAATTTACGGCGAGACACTAGTGTATTCTGAAGCTTGGGAATATCTAAAGAAACGCTATGATAATCGTCGTACTGTAGTGCGTACATTGTTTAGAAACCTTCGTAACCTCGAACTGATTAAATGCGATAGTAGCATTCGTTACCTACTTGATAAGGTTGATGTTATCATACGTGGTCTTAAGGCACATGAAGAGACTATCTATACGACTTTTTCTCGTTACATCGCATATTGTGTTTCTTGTTTACTCGATCAACAAACCTTACGTGACTGGGAAATTTCGTATAAATCATCGAAAACTTGTCCTATGTACAATGAACTGCACAAATTTCTACAACGTCGTAGTTTTGCCGTAGAAGATTCTGTGATGCACACAAATTTAAGGTCAAATCCTTAGAAAGTGCAAAATGAAAAATCAGTTGCAAAAGGGGAAAGGAAAACCTTGATTGTAAATTCTAATTCGAAATTGCCTTGTATACTGTGATCGCAAAATTATTTTTTAAATCAATGCAAGAAATTCATCGAGAAAAATGTTGATCGTTTTCAACTTGCAAAGGCTAATTGATTGTGCCTGAAATGCTTTAACTCCGCTCATTGTGTGAGTCAATGCACTTGTCCAACCTGTCACAAGTTCTGGAAATCATCATACGTTGCTGCATCGGGAGCCAAGTTCGAATTCAGCGTCTCCGCAGTCAACATCGAGTCTGCCAACAACTGAGACACCAACTTCAGATACTTCAAATATAGGAACAACGTTGACAACTAATACTTCGAGCTCATCGCTAAAAATGTTCCAATCTGAGGTTGTGTATGTAAACCTTAATTCTCGTAAGGTCAAGGCGTGTTTGCTGTTTGATCCATGTTCAGAAGGTGAACTTGTTTCTGAAAAATTTGTTCGGAACAACAAAATTTGCATTCGTAAATCAACTTCAATCATTGGTGGAATTACTGACACAGCCATCGAATCGATTCGGTCAGTTCAACTTTCGGTTTTATCAAGGTATAACGAATTTTCTATATCGTTCAATGCTGATGTTCTGCCACATATACCATGTTGTGTTGATCGCAAGAAAATTGAACTTGCTAAGTCCATGTTCCCTGATGTTGAGCTGGCTGATACTGATGTCAATTCAGATGAAGTCGATATTTTACTTGGTGTTGAGTATGTCAATTCTTGTCTTCTAGGTGAAAGAAGATCTGTTGATGGCATTTACATCAAAAAATCGCTGTTTGGCTGGGTTGCGTCTGGAGCATTCAAATTGGAATGTAGTACCGATACATTTTCTCGTAGTTTGGTTGTGAATATCGAATCGCAACTGAAAAAATTCTGTGAAATTGAAGAAATTGCTCTTGATTGTCCCACCAGTTCCAAACATGAATTGTGTGAAAAACACTTTG
The DNA here is from genome assembly GCA_011428145.1 of Ericerus pela. Classification (NCBI taxonomy): domain Eukaryota; kingdom Metazoa; phylum Arthropoda; class Insecta; order Hemiptera; family Coccidae; genus Ericerus; species Ericerus pela. The sequence goes on from WOFM01000230.1 coordinate 169,365, forward strand.
TGGAAAACACTCGCCATCTAGATGAAGGTCGATTTGAAGTATCTTTGCCATTCAAGCTCAGCAAAAATGATGTTGCTGATGTCTACTACAAGGCACTTTGTTCACTGAAACGCAGCGAAAATCATCCAATTGAAATTTGAAAATTGTACTCTGACTTCATGCGTGAATATCGAGAAATAGGACACATGGAACTTGTCCCAGAAAATGAGCGTGATACCACTCCAGTGTATTACATGCCTCACCACTGTGTTGTACGTCCAGAAAGAGTAACAACCAAACTTGGTGTGGTATTTAACGCATCAGCTAGTAACAAAACAGGCTGCTCGTTAAATGAAGCCCTTATGGTTGGTCCTTCTCTACAACCCGAGCTGTTCGATACTTTGTTACAATTTTGTAGTTTTGCTGTTGCATTTAATGCTGACATAGCAACGATGTATCGCCAAGTCAGTATTCGAAAGGAAGACAGTGATATGCAGCAAATTCTCTGGCGTGATAATCCAAAGAACCACATCGACATCTATCGACTTAAAACGGTAACTTATGGTACAGCGCCTGCATCATACATCGCCACGTAATACTTGCAGCAACTAGCAGATTCAATTCGTCAGTCTCATCCAATAGCAGCAAAGTCAATCGAAACAGAATTCTATGTGGACAATCTTATGTCTGGAACTGCCACAGTCAAAGAAGCAATCCAGAAGCAGCGGATAATACACCAAACACTCGCTGATGCTAGTTTTCCACTCTTAAAATACACTTCGAATTCAACTGATCTGTTAAATGCCATTGACAACAATTTGACAGACAGCATGAAAACACTCGAATTCAATCGCAGCAACTCCATCTCAATTCTTGGTCTCTGTTGGTTACCAAAGAATGACTCAATCGGAGTCAAAATTGATGAAGATGCATTCAAAATCACCAAGCTAACTCGACGAAGCATCTTGTCACTAATTTCTCGCGTATTCGACCCATTGGGACTTCTTGCACCATTTACTGTTTGATGAAAAATCTTGATGCAAGATTTATGGCGGGAAGGTACTTCGTGGGACATAGAAGCCTCGGAACAAACCTGCCAAAGAATCCAAATTTACTGCTCGGAGCTTAGTCAACTGAGCAAGTTTGCAGTACCTCACAGATATTTGTCGGTTACTAGTTCCAATCAACAGCTAATTGAATTCTGCGATGATAGCACTTTCGCTTACAGTGCAGTCGTGTTCCTAAGATCTGTTACTAATTCAAAGGAAATTCAATCCACAATTGTTTGCTGCCAGAATCATGTCGCACCAATTAAACCACAAACTGTTCCACAACTCGAATTACTTGGCGCAGAGCTGTTAGCTAAGCTTATGACTCGTGTACAAAAAACTTTGGACATCGACCTTAACCAAGTATATGCGTTCTGCGACTCAAAAGTAGCCCTATCCTGGATCAGAGGACCAAGTGAGAAATTTGAAACGTTTGTTCGAAATTGTTCCACCACAATCAACCTGCAGTTACCTTATTGACACTGGAGTTATGTCAACACGCTTGAGAACCCCGCAGATCTTACAACGCGAGGAATTTCAGTCACCAAACTTGTTGACAACCATCTGTGGATCCACGGTCCATCCTGGCTGCAAACCAGTGAGTTTGAAACCCACGTCAATTTGGAGCCTGAAATCAACTGCGACGTACCTGAATTACAAAAATCAAAAATCGTACAAGTTAATTTAACCAATTCAAATCGCTATTTGGACATTCTCGACAAATTCTCGTCGTATAACAAGTGTGTAAATGTTTTTGCATATGTGCTTCGTTTTGCTCACAATACTTGCACGATTAAAAATGATTTAAGTAAATCCGTCGATGCCCTCTCAGTGGAAGAGAGAAGTTTATCAGTAAAATGTTTAATTTTTGCTACACAATCTCGTAGTTATTGTCGTGAAATCGAAATAATTTCTAAAAAGTGTGCCATTCCTAATCGTAGCTCACTTTAATCGTTGAACCCTTTCTTAGATAAAAACAACTTGTTGCGTGTTGGTGGTCGATTATCATTATCCAACTTTTTGTATGACATCAAACATCCAATAATCTTGCCCAAAAGTTGTCGATTCTTGGAATTATATGTGCAACACTGCTACCTTCACTTCTACCATGCATCCTCGTCATTCCTGCTCAACCAAGTTCGAAGCAAATATTGGGTCGTTGGTGGAGTCAAACCATTAATAAAACGTGTCATTTACAGGTGCGTATTCTGTACCTGGCTTTGTGCAACCACATCACAACAAATCATGGGTGATCTACCTGTTGCCCGAACTTTGATTGCACGACCATTTACTCACACTGGCGTTGATTTTACTGGGGCAATCAATACTAAATGCACTGGGCATCATTCAACGAAGGTCAACAAGGCATATGCTGTATTTTTTGTATGTTTTGTCACAAAAGCAGTCCACATTGAGCTAGCTGCTGATCTGTCCATGGAAGGTTTTATTGCTGTCCTTGAAAGATTCGTCAGTCGTCGTGGCGTCCCAAAGGAAATCTACTCTGATAATGCCACCAACTTTACTGGGTTCAGCAATACGATCAATTTAAAAAAGGTCATGGAATTCGCCAGTCAAATCTCAATTTGCTGGAAATTCATCCCACCTCGCAGCCCATATCACAGTGACTTATGGGAAGCAGCTGTAAAATCTGGTAAAGCACTGTTAACGAAGGCTATTGGTAACCAGGTGCTGTATCGCGATGAATTAAGCACAGTCTTAATCAAAATTGAGGCTATCTTAAATACACGCCCGTTGTGTCGCAACATAGATAGTAGTGCACCCACTGCACTAACTCCCGCTCACTTTCTGATCGGTGAGTCCTGTTAGAGCCATCTATCTCTGACAATCGTCGTATTAGTCTTTCACATCACTATCAGTTGATGCAGTCCATCATCAGTTTGTTTTGGTGTCATTGGCACAAATCATACCTGAATCAACTGCAACAACGTGTAAAATGGAAAGTCTCTCTCCCTAATCTCAAGGTTGGAGATATCATAGTTGAGAAAGTTGACAACGTACCAGTGCTGGAATGCCCCTTGCTATTATCACCGAAACGTATCCCGACCAAACTGGCCAAATTCGAATCGTCGAAATTCAAACGTCCAAAGGATCCTACAAGCATTCCATTCAACAACTGGTTCCATTGCCCATCGAGACCAATTAAAGGTTCCATTAAAAGATATAATTTATTTATTTATTTTTTTTGTTGATTTATTTTCTTGTTCATTACATAGGTTTGTAAGGTCCACCAATCTCATAAAGGTTGGCCCAGTTTGACCAGAATGAAGTCTGATTTTATTTTTAATTTTTTTTTCACTTTTCTACTGTTTGATAATTTAAATACTTCGTATTTCGGGGGGAGTAATGTTAACGTATTTTTATGCGCCTCAATAGGCTACACTGAGCACCCACGTTTTCTCTCGTAGCTTCTAGCTTCTCTTATTATATCATTATGATAAATTCGCATACAGTCCGCTAATTTTTCGTTTTTCATAGCAATTTCATTTTTTGCAATACATTAATTTGTTTGTTTCGAAATGCCTTTTTTATTTAATTACATCGCACAAAACAGTATGCATCAAGGAATTTTGTGTTGCGGTATTGTATTTTATGCAATAAGAAAAAAGGTGAGAGTTTTTTAATTTGAGGTCATGTTTGCAGTTTGTTAATAGATATGAAGACGATGATTTTTATCAGTGTGGGTTTTTATTTTCTTTGGGGAATTTTATCTTTGTATGCAGGCGAGAGTTCATTGGTTTTATTTGACTTATATTTTTCTCGAGTGGTTTGAAGATGAATATTTTTTCTATTATGTGTGTGTAGGGGTTTAAACTTGTTTGATTTTCATGCTGTTTTTTTGTATGGAGTGTATGGAAGTATGAGTATTTTATTTTGCATATATTTTCACGTATATGAAACGCGAGAGTTAATTTTATTCATTATTATAGGAGTTTTTTATTTTCATGTTTTAGACTTGTTATAACTTATTATTTGGATTGAGGTACAACTTATTCTTTTTCTGGAATTTTGGGAATAAATGAATTTTATTATTGTATATAGATATTCGTATTTTCAAGAATTTTTATGACCATGTTTTCAAGTTTTGTCTGATCTAGAGATTTTGTTAAGTTATCTGCTAGCTGATTATTCAAAGTAGCAGATCTAAAATTTATTATTTTTTGTTTGATTGCTTCTAGAATTGAATAACAGTTTATCATTAATGCCCTCAATTTCTTTTGGCTTCCCCCTAAACACATTTTTTGAGTTGAAATGTTGTCTTCCATTATGTCTACGATTAATTTTTAAGCAAAAATTTCAAAATGCATATTTTGTATTACTTTAATCATATCTAATGTATTGAACATGGCTATAATTTTGGCGGCCATACAGGAGGCATATATAGTTTGTTTGGAGCAGTTCCAGTCTATCAAATCTCCATTCGCAAATATCATATCCCCTCAAATTGATTTTCCTTTTTTTAAGTTATTGATGTCTATAAGTTTGTCATCTACTTGTGGGGCATATGAGGCATCTACATATCCTTGAATTCCATAATTTTTCAACCTATATATTAATGTATAATTTTTTATTGCATTGATATACTTAAATATTCTTTTTACATAATTTTTTAATGCATTATTCGATGAATTTTGGAAGTGGGAAGAGAAATTCTTTGGAAATAAAATATTGGGTCTAGTTAATCTAGCTAAGTACAAAAGCACTCCGATCATGAATGTATACTCAGTGTCATCTTTTCCTCCTATTATTTTATCAATTTTAAGACCTGTTTCCATTGGGATATTTGAAATTTTTGTTTCATTCATCCCATATTTCTTTAACATCTTATCTGTATATTTGGTTTGTGTGAGGGCTGTTGTTTTATTTTCTATTGATCTATTTATTTCCAAGCCCACAAAAAATTTCGGGTCATTAATTATTGTTAACGTAAAAATTTTTTGCAATTCTTCATTTATTTTAGTAATGGCTATTAATTTATTTGAAGCAAATAATATGTTGTCGACATATGTTAGAAAGTATATTATTTCATCATTTTTGTTTTTCATATATAGGTACCTTTCAGATTTTAGCCTTGTAAATCCCATTTCTTTTATCCTACTGTCTAATAAGTCGTACCAGGATTTGTTTGAGGTTTTTAGTCCATATATTGATTTTTTTTATTTCAAGTACTTGGTTTGAGGTTATATTTATTCCTTCGGGTTTTTCTAACAAAAATTGGTTTAATTATGGGGGAATTTAAATAGATATTTAGTTGGAAGTACACGTGTTTGTAGAAGCGCTTTCTATAAGCAGGACACCAAAACTTCCCATGTGTCGTCTCCATTATATGTAGGTAGAAGCTTCGACCAAATACTAGAACATGGTCAAAGGGCCGAAGCCTTTGATTATATACATACTGGACTGCTAATACTGATAAGAATAACACAGAGTCTAATGAACGACTGGTGAAGTTGAGTCAGATACCCGTATTCCCGTTCAAAATGTTATTTTACTGGTTTGCTGTTTAAAAACATAGAGTTACCTGATCCACATTTAACTGAATTAATTACAAATTTCTATGTAAAAATTATAATTAGACATATTTGTAAGAATATTTCGCAAGTAGATAAAAACATTCGTCATACAGCAACAAAAAAGATTATTTTTATGCATCAATGGCTCTGTTTGATAAGACTACACCAACATACACCAACCTACACCAGGAGGGTGATTTCTCAAATGTAGTAATGTTATGTGACTTTGCGCCAAGTTTTACTAGAATATTTGTGGAATATCCCTACTGGTGTAGGTTGGTGTAAGTTGGTGTAATCCTATCAAATAGAGCCAATAAATCAAATTTTAAATTGATTTAACTGAAATTTTTGAACTTCTGAGTTTTATAAAACTACAACATTACCGATTTAATTCGTAATTAAAAGCAATAATTGTGGTAAGAAGAGACCTAGTCAAAGTAAAAGACTATAAGTATTAATAAATTTGATAATGAACTAACATTCTGAACAGGGATACTCCTGTTTGTTTTGAACACAGCTTTTTATCAGTATTAGCAGTCCAGTATGTATATAGTTGTGAGAAAGTGACGATCACTAATATGAAAGATTTCACATTAGCCGAATAAGAACAACAACCAGCGATGATATTAAACGAACACCATTGAAGAAACACTAATTTTGAAGTCAACACAAAGATTCAGTTTTAAGATCTCATTTTATTTTATGTTCACGTAACAACATTTGGAGATCAACTAACTAACAGTTGAAATACGAATATACAATCAGCTATAGCCGATGACGTCACAAGCAGCGACCACGTTACGACTAAATATATCGACTATGAGCGAGGTCATGAGGAGCATATTCTCACAATAGTCAAAGATATAGTCAAAGGCCGAAGCCCACTGTTATCAGTTTTACGGTTTCACTCACTTATCAGTAATCACTGTTTTAGTCGTTTATACCAGTTTAACACTTTTACCAAAGTTTTGTGCTCTAGTCTTTCGTCAGTTGAGTTTAAGCCATGTTGAATCGTCGAAAATAGGCGATTTTGGACTCACTAAATATCTATCGAGCTTTACAGAGTCCACTATTCGTTTATTTTGTTTCTGTTTTCTTAATTGTAGTTATTTTCTTTTTGGCCTCTTGGGTTGGTATGGTTTCGGCTCCCCAAACTTTTGAGTTTTGACTCGGGATTGGGCAGTTTGTGATATTACTTGTTCAATTTTGGCTCGAAGCCAATAGTATTGTTTCAACTTTTAAATCAGAACCGTGAACCTAAATGTAACAATGGAGTCTGCTGCATCGTAATTACTATGTTGAGAAATGTAAGTTTCTGGAACTTTTAATATCATCATATTACCCTATTAGTAGAATCCACTGCATAAATTTGGACCTTTAAATTTTACAAGGATGAATGAGAGACATTTTACTTCAAGTCTTCAAGTACTATCTACTTAGATTGGTTAACAATTCAGCAGTATTTTGAATAAAAAACGGGAGTGCGATCATCAACTTACGTCGTCATGAACACTTGGATAAAATTATCAATTTTTTTTTTTACAAAGGAACCAAGTTAATCTTATTGTTTAATATTCATTTGCAGAAACTAGGTGCAAGAGTATCGAAAATATTTGGCGATTTATCTTTATTTGCGAGAAATATGAGTGTTTCGGAAACTGAGCTACAAAAGCTGCTGAAAAAGTTACCGCCTCCATTATCCGAGTCGAAGCACAAAGGGCAGGCTGGTCGGATCGGTATCATCGGAGGTTCGCTCGAGTACACTGGAGCTCCCTACTTTGCAGGAATAACAGCGCTCAAATGTGGGGCCGACCTCACGTACATATTCTGCATGAGAGATGCTGCTGCCCCCATCAAGTCGTATTCGCCCGAATTAATCGTTCTACCATTTTTGGATGCGGAGCACGGTCGCAGTTTAATAACGTCTAGGTTACTCAATATCCACTCCTTAGTAATTGGACCGGGTCTAGGAGAAGATGCTGCCGTACATGCGCTCGTCGTGTCCATCATAAAATTCATCAAAATGTATAAAACTCTATCAAAAATTTCACTCGTGTTCGATGCCGATGGAATAGGCCTGCTGGCTGATAATAAAGAGATACTGGCCGATTATACCGGATGTGTGTATTTAACGCCAAATGCGAATGAAATCAACAAGTTAGCCCACGCATATTTTGGTCGCCGTGATATAAATAAGGAGGATGATACTGCTCTAGGTAAATTCAAGAAAGAAAAGCAATATACTAAGCAATATTGGCATTTCCGCCGAGGCGAGATTTGCACCATAATTATATTGCATCCGATGAAACTGCGTCAGCGCGCAGGCGGGTGTTCATTAATCGAATTGTTTGACACTTGCGAGCGCAGGTCACCGGCGTGGAGGTTGAAGAAGAGAAAAAAAAAATAGAAATAGTGTTTTACGCAACTGGTTGCCAAAACGACGACCAGTGGATTTTTTGCTAGCAGATTCACCGTAAAGAGGTTATTGTTTATTCAGTTGATATAGTAGGTATCAGGTCAACGGAATCCTCGATCTCAAACGTACCAGTTTTTTATGTCACCATGAAATGGTACAAATAATGAAAAAGTTTTTTCATCTTGACACGTTGTTGTGAAAATGAAAAAAATTTTTGCGAAGATGAAAAAAATTGTTATTCTTACGTGAATTTCCTCCGTTGATATTTCAGTTACAAACTCATCATTCATTCTGCGTGTCCTTTGTCTCATTTTATTCGTCAAACTTAGCTCTTCAATTCGATGTCTCATAGTAGAAGATATACGCCTAATTTCATTGACTGTTGCTGAAGAAAAACTGGTCCTTAAAAATGGATAAATTCTGTGTTTTTTCATGTCACCCAATACCTGCAATGTTATGCAACTATTTTTACGAGTGTGTTTAAAGCATTAATGCCTGTGACCCGGATTTTTTTTGGCGTCCATTCGTGAAACGCGTATATGCCTGCCCGCGTTCACCATTCGCAATATGTACACACGTAATAATTATTATACGTGTAGATAAGTGATAACGAAAACGACGTAAAAAGTGCCTACTTAATTGTCGTCGTTGCATTCGGCCCCGAGTATTTGTGATTTGTTTTCGTCATGTTTCACCTCGAAATTTTCATCTGTGTACTTAAATGCGATACATCAGAGTGAAAAGTAATTTTATTACATCTTTGTACGCTTCAGGTAAACTGGCTGCCGCCATCAATCCAAACGCCGTTTTAATTTTGAAAGGCCCCAGTGATAGAATTATAGCCAAGGGTGGCTCGTTCGCGTGTTCTGTAACCGGTTCGCTGCGACGTATCGGTGGCCAAGGTGATTTGCTATCTGGATCACTGGGTGTGTTCTCGTATTGGGCCAGCTTACGCCATCAAGATGAAGAACAGCCGTCCTCAGCGCCCGTCCAAGTGGTGGCTGCATATGCCGCATGTTCTGTCACTCGGTTATGCAGTCGATTCGCGTTTGAAGCTCGGGGACGAAGTATGATCACGTCGGATCTGATTGCCCACATAGAAAAAGCCTTCAAAGACTGTTTTGCCTCGTGACCTGTGAGAAATTTATGTTTATTAATCGATGCCGTAATTATTTGAAATTTTTCTCTATTCATTTGACGCTTCAACGTGTGATGTTTATTCTATCAATATTTTTTCTCTTTTTTTCTTTCTTTCTCTCTTGCTTGCTCTCCATCATCGCACCAACGGGCTTGAAATATTTCCTTTGTATGAGCCCAGTCACGAGTTGTCCATACACTCGTGGGTAATTCTCCTTCTTTTTCTTCTTTTTCTCACGCGTATACATCGTAGAGCTCGGTCTACCGTTAGGGCTAAATGAGAATTACGATCATCAGATTTGCTAACTGTAACTCTTACAATATTGTAACCTTTGACTATATAGTTTAATGGACTGCTAGAACTAATAAAATCTTGAAGCCAAAAAATGCAGGCGTTACTTTTCGAAAAAGGTACTTTGTGTGAAAACTGAATTTGTATTCAGTTATATTTTCGTGACTCCTCTAACAATATAAGCAGTGAGAGAACGATATTCTTTTAAGTTTCACTAGTGTTTGTACTTTCACTTATCACCAAAGATCGTTTTTTGTAAAAAGAACGCCTGTTAACAGTGGCTTCAGCGATGTTCCATTTCACCCTATGTATTTCTTATCAGTTCTAGCAGTCCATTAAACTATATAGCCGAAGATTGTAACTCCCGTTAGCGCGTATTACATGACGTGTCGGTGTGTGTTGCGCATGCACACAACTACCCTATTAACTTAGATTTCGTGAGAATAGCTTGAAGTAAAGCCCTGCAGATACGAATCCGGAAATACACCATTTTGTATCCTACAGCTCATAAGTGAATTCATTGATATTCATGTTAAATTTGAGAAATTTTAATAGTTTTTATTGAATAAAATAAACATACGTCGAACTTCATATCTTTATTATTATAATTGATGAACAATCAATTCTAACCAATGTAACAACTAAAACGAATCTAACAACTAGAACTAAACTAACAATGGTGACTGTAAACAAAAATTCAAGAAAATGTATGAGAAACTCAAAATGACAGCACCATAAAGTATGGTAAACTCAGCTGTCCGAATCGTGTTATCACAACACTCCCCTAAACACGGAAGACAGCGGAACCAAATTTTTAAACTAAAGAAGTAAATCTAATTAAATAATCTTAACTTATTACCATGTAATCAGTCTGATAAAATGAACACATAATTCACAAAATGTAATACAGAATGAACACATAATTCCTTAATCTAAAATGAACAACGTGTACTAAACTACTAACATAAGATAGGAACTAATTAAAAATTAATGAAACCCAGATTTGTCATAGTATCGCCAATCTTACTCAAGTTTACAGACTTGGTTAAGAAATCAACCAAATTATGTTCAGAGTGAACTTAGATAAGATTAATCAATTGCTTGTCAACTAGATCCCTAATGTGATGATATTTCAAGGCTATATGTCTTGTACGATTATAATTACCTTTACCTTTAGCTACCTTGATGCATGCCTGATTGTCACAAAACAATGTGTTCAATCCAACTTGTGCTCGCATCTCTATCAATATCATTCTAATCCACATCATCTCACATGCTGCTTCTGACATTGCAATGTATTCTGATTCGGCTGTGGACAAAGCTACTAACAATTGCTTACGTGATTTAAACAAAACTTAATTACCATATACCTTTATTATGTAACCCGATGTTGATTTCTTGTCTTCTTCTGATGCCCAAGATGCATCGCAATACCCTTCTAATGCTGGTGCATCTCCCTTGAATTTGTAAACCAACTTGGCTGATTTGGTGCCTTTTAAGTATCAGAGTATTCGTTGAAGATAATGATAGTGCTCTTCATTTGCCTCCATCACTTTTCAACTTAACACATTAACTGGGAAATTTACATCTATTCGAGTTCTTTCCATGACGTAATTTAGCGCTCCTAACAGCTTCTGAAATTTCAAAATACAAAGACCAGATTTGCTATTAGTCTTACTCACATCCAATTTTGTTTCCATGGGTGTTTTTGCTGTTTTCACATCTCCAAGGCCAAATCATTCTACACAGTCCTCGATGTAGCCTTCTTGATCTATCAAAATTCTGTCTCTCTGAATGTTCAATGACAAGCCTAAGAAATTTTTTCATTTTTCTGTAACTTTAATATTAAACGTTTTCTGTAGCAAATTAATTGTTTCTAACACTAATTCCCTATTTAATCCTGCAATAAGAATATCATCTACATACAAGATTAAAAATAAATCACTTGAACGAACATATAAACACATTTCAGCTCTCAATCTACGGAAATTGTTTTATTTCAAAAAGATACCATCAATCATTGAATACCAACTAGCTGATACTTGTTTCAAACCATACAGTGCTCTGTTCAACTGCAAAATACTTCCTCTAGTCACATCATGACCATCTGGGGGTTTCAAATAAATTTCTTCCTTCAGTTCCCCATTGAGGAATGCTGTTTCCACATATAACCATTTTTCTATAAACTGCAACAGATAGAAATACATGAATAGATGTTATATTTGCAACTAGTGCATAAGTATTACCATTATTTCTTGATTGGAAGCCCCGTGCCACCAATCTAGCCTTGGCAATTGGTCCATTATCACTATCTTTGATGAGGAATATCTATTTTATGTCTATCAATTCTTGGTTCTCATATGGAACAACTTTCCATACATTGTGGTGTTTCAATGAATCTAGTTCACAGTCCACTGCATTTTGCCAAAACTTCTTTTCATCGGATTTCATTTTGCTAATTTCACTGACCCTCTTTGAAATACGGACATTTAACAAGCTGACTAATTGTTCTGGATTATCTTCGATGTCCGAGTCCCAATCATAATCAATGTCAGTGACTATTCTCCGGATCATCTGCTTCATTTTGACTCACATCTATATCTGCTTCAGTGTTGTCATGTTCAAAACCTAGAAACTCAACATTACAAGAAATTCAAATTACGTTATCTTTCGTGTTTGGTGGGTAACCAATGAAAATGCCTTCTTCTCCCCTAGAGTCAAACTTCTTACATTTCTCCTTTGGTATCTGAACTATTACTTTGCAACCAAAAGGATGTAACAAACAAACATCAAATGGATCACGATTATAAAAAACTTCATAAGGAGTTTTCCTGTCAACAGAAGATCTTCCAACACGATTTAAATTAAATGTGGCATAAGCCATAGCTTCTGCCTAGAATTTCTTTTCTAACCTACTATCAACCAAAAGTGTTGTTACCGCTTCTGAAAGTGTACGCATCTCTCTTTCAACTAGTTCATTTTGCTCTCGTGTGAAAGGACAGGTTGTTTCATGCGTGATGCCTCTCGCTGAACACAAATGATCTATGCTTTCATTTATTTCCTCAGTCCCGTTATCACTTCGAACTCGTTGAGGTCTTTTGCGTGTCATCGTCTCTATCCTGTTAAAATAATCTTCAAACAATTTAACAGTATTTTTCTTATCTTTAAGGAAATAAACAGTAAGATAACAACTCAAATCATCCTTGAAAACCAGCGCATATTTTGAACCACCGAGCGATTTAGTAGGGGACATTAACAAGTCTACATGCGTCAGTTCACCTACAGTTTTAGCTGAACTCAGACTCGAACGATACGTGATTCTGCAAATTTTACCTTTCAAACAACTAACACATTTATCATTAGTAGACTGTGAATTATTATATTTTATATTCAAATAATTTAAATGCTCCTTCGTGTATGGGATGTTCTGATGTGCAAAGCACCTATGCCAGTCAGTGATTGATATACATGAGAAACTATCCACGTGCTTACCATCATCTGTATTCACCAGGGATTTTGTTGATTGTCTCTGCTCCATTACCTGTAAATCCCTATACATAGTCCTTGAAACTTTAATCGGAATTACCCAAAGATCGTTTCAATCTCTAACTGCTTCAATCTGAAAACAAGCTTTGACCAACACTATCCTATCCACATTAAACTCCCAAATGACCCACTCCCTTTTTAATAATGCTATGAGGGACACTAGATTGGCTGGCAAATTTGGATTGTACATAACATCATTGAAATTGAGTTTATAATTATTACATGTAGCATATAATATGTTACCGGCAAGTTTCACAGAAATTTTTTCATTATTACCAACTAAAATTTTAGCATTAATATGCCCGAGCGATTCAAACGACGACTTATCATTACAAACATGTTGGGTACATGCACTGTCTAAAATCCAACAATCTTTATCAATTAAGAACTCTATATATGTATTTACCAATGATGTTAAACCCATATAGGCAGCTATTGTACTCGTATTATTGCTTACTGGGGAACCCTAACAGTGCTTGGCAATGTGACCTTTATTTTTGCATTTGTTGCATTCGACATCCTTCAGTAATGGGCAGCTAGCAATACCATGACCCTTCTCCTTACAGTAGAAACATCTCCAGGAACTGCTGGGATTGACACTGGAACTTGACGTATTCGTTGTACCAGGTGTACTGGAGGAGCTGACCAAACCACCAACATTCTTTGATCGACAATCCTTTGCCATATGACCTGGTTTGGCACACACAAAACAAACACTATCCATCTTTGGACGTTTACTTTTGAAATTACCAAATTGTCGCGAAACTTTCGAATTTTCTATGGCACAATTTGCTGAATGCTTTTCATAATTAGCATTTAATTGATAATCTTCGACAACTAATGCTGAAATCAAATCTGATAAATTCAAACTTATTTAAATTACAAGAACTTACAAAACTACGAAATCTTTTGGTAGAGAATTCAACAGTTTGCTTTTGAACGAACTTTCTGAAATTTGATCGCCAAGGCACATTATTCTGGAGCGAATGTTCTCTAATTCTATGATGTTTTCTTGGGCGCTCAAATCATTTTTGTACACAAAATTGTGGAACTTTAGTTGTAACTGATCAAGATCATGCAATCTATTACCATATAGCATCTCTAACTTATTGAACATTTCATCACTATCATCACATTGAGCAAGTGCAGGAAGGATTGATTCAGAAACTGATGTGACAATTAACTGCTTGGTTCTGGATTCTAACCACTGCTGTTTATTTTTTCTGCAAACATTAGCTTTATCTTCAGCGTCAATGATCGTCTGGATCACCATCTTCCATGATGCATAATTGTCCTTACTTCTCAGGTGGGGAATACCATTTAGGTAGGTATTGTTTTCTAAACTCATATTGAAATCTATCAAACTTACTGATCAAAACACAAAACAAATCAAACTTCAAAAATGAACTATTAGATACAACATTATTATCTAATCATCAAACTAAACAAATTTGAGCTCACTGGGTCCATAACCTATTGAATAAACAAACGTCGAACTTCATATCTTTATTATTATAATTGATGAACAATCAATTCTAACCAATGTAACAACTAAAACGAATCTAACAACTAGAACTAAACTAACAATGGTGACTGTAAACAAAAATTCAAGAAAAGTATGAGAAACTCAAAATGACAGCACCATAAAGTATGGTAAACTCAGCTGTCCGAATCGTGTTATCACAACAGTTTTTAATTGTTTTTAATTGTTTTTCATTGTTTCACTCGAAATATACTTTAGCTCAACAGATTGAAGAGTCTAAGAAACCAGTCTCAACATACACAATTTTATGGGAACAGTCTCCACATTTTAAATTATTTAACGCAATCGTGAGAGAACCATTGCTTGTAGAAATCTGAAATTTTGGTGAAATATTAACAAATGTATGCTGAAGATTCTTTGGAAATTTTGCTGAAATTGTACCATTGGTTTCTGAGATATAGCCAAAATTCTGAAAGGGTTATGTGATTTAAACTGCGGATACAATATGGAGTATTACCATTCTTGTATCTATAGGGCTCTACTTGAAGTTGGAAGTTGGTAATTTTGTTTTCACATTTGCACATCAATCCTTCATATCATGAGTATTGGGATGTCCAGTGGTAATGGAGCACTAGTGCTTATTGTTAATTATAGTGATACACAATCGGTCAATTTTGTTAGTCTTTTAGGCCAGATCATTGTGCTTGTTTCTGTTATTTTTGACAAGTCCTTGAACGCGAAGTTGATTTTTACTCCGATGGTGTTATGATTTTGATTCCATTTTAAGCCCAGAAGTGAAATTATTTCTTCGTAGTTGAATTTGACCAAAATGTTTGATCATTGAAGGAACACCAGATGTACAGTAGAAGTTGATGAATCCATTTTGATGTGTTCTTATGGCAGTGACTGAAGTAACAAACAAAATAATGTAATTCTCCGATGATTTAACACTTTTCTAGTTCCAAATATGATTAAATAGCTCAGTGTGGCGATGTAGTCAAAGGAACAAGATGAACATTCACAGGAACAACAAAATTTGTAGCTCAACAAAACGTTAATTCTTATGTTAATATCAGTGAATTCTGGCAGTTTGGTGGTACAAAATACTAAGGAATATTATGTACTTATGTAGTTATTTAGATCGTAATTGGCATGATTTATAGTTGAAAAAAGAATTCAGATTAATTAAATTTAATATTTATTTCATCATTACACAGGAATTCGAACTGTAAAAAAAACGTGCTCTAGGGTAGGGTGTCAGTGAACTAGAACATTTAATGTGGTACACATTTCATATCTCAGGGGGGGGAATATAGTGGAGTTTGAAATGGGCTAGTTTAGAAGAGTATAAGTTTTTGAGAATACTTGTAACAAAATCCTATAAGTCATGAATTATAATTATAAATAACAATATGAATGAGTGATCGTACGACAGTTATTTTTATTGTTATATGAACATAGTATCTAGTATTTACAAAATAATGGGTTGTTGTATAAAAATAACAACTTGAAAATTTTTCTTATGATTAATATAAAAATGTACAAATGCTGGGAAGAGGTACGTTTAAATACTATGAGAACTTTGCTCTTCTTTGTAGCCAACTTACATCAAAATTTTTGTCAAGACTAAATTCTTGTTGTAATAACGAATGTGCATTAGTAGGAATTTGTCTCAAACTACTGTTATACCACAATCAGTCACAAACAAAGCAAGACATGCCAAATTCATCACAAATAAAATCTTGTTTAAACATTTGATGCGCTTTGATATGTTGATGATACTCCTGATGTGGTCTATAACTATATTAAAACATATCAATGAAGGTGAAAATTTGTGTAATAGAAGAAGTATTTGATCATTATATTTACACTTCTTGCTGATGCTGAGTATTTTCTGTTGGAGTTTTATTCGGGCTGTGAATATTAGTGGAATCTGTCAGTATTGAACATTTTGAAGGCTGCACCATATTTTCTGCTGGAGTTATACTGGGGCTGTGAATATTAGTGGAATCTGTCAGTCTTGGACGTGTTGAAGGATGCACCATATTTTCTGCTGGAGTTATACTTTGGGTGGGAATATTAGTGGAATTTGTTAGTCTTGGACGTTTTGAAGGCTGCACCATAATGAAAAACATGATTTTGAATTAAGATGAAATACTTTCAAAATTGTAGATAATGTTGAGTCAACTTACTGGTTCTTCAATAGGAGTAAGTATTCTTTTCATGCAAACATGTTTTTTAATATGTGTTGTCAGATTATGTTCATTGACAAAAATTTTTCGACTGTTTGAACATTGCAAATGAACTTATATTTGCAAATATAAGATGAGTTAGTATCGTATTAAGAAAACTTAGTTCACCAAATACAAATATGTACAAGTTCTTCCTGGTTCTTCAATAGGAGAAGGAATTGTTTTCATGCAAATGTGTTTTTTAATATGTGTTGTCAGATTACATTCATTGACAAAAATTTTCTGACAATTTGAACATTGCAAATGTACCTACATTTGCAAACACAAGATGAGTTAGTATTGTATTAAAAAGACTTGGTTCCTTTGAGTCAGTTAAAGGCAGGCCAATTTTACTTAAAATTAAAAAATGCTACCAGCATTTATTTTTTGAGCATATCTTAGCATTTGCTCAAGAGCATTTTGTCTGTAATATCACTGGTTATATTCCAACAAACAAAAAAATAGATTTATGTAAGAAATTAATAACAAGTGAAAATAATCCACACTGAAGATAGATCAGGATGTTTTGCTTGTTTGATACAAGTACGATTACTAATATGGAGCTGCAACTTCTGTTTGCTCAAAAAATGAATACTTATTACAATTTGCACACTCAAAGGGAGTCTGAAAATTATAAAATTGAACAGATTGATTTAAGAATTTGATTGACACATACAAATAATTTATACTGAAGATAGATCTGGATGTTTTACTTGTTTGATACAAGAATGTTTACTAAGATGAAGTTCCAACATCTGCTTGCTTGAAAACTGTTTATTACAGTTTGAACACTCCAAGGGAATCTGAAAATTATAACATTGATATAACAGATGTATTTAAGAAATTAAGAAGTGAAAATAATACTGAAGATATTAAACAAAACTATGTAGGGAACATTATTTCATCTTCAATCTTCATCGTTTCCTTTCATGATACATTTTTGCTGTTTCTGAACATCACATTTGAGGATTTTTCTAACGATTCATTGAGTTTGATATTCAGAAACAGTACAAAATTATCATAATCACACAACAATACTTACAACAGTTACAACGTATTTGTTATCATGCATATGCCAGTAAAGATTACTTTTCCTAGTAAATACTCATGAACAACGTGGACATGTCAAGTCAGATGGATCTTTCTTTTTACAACCTTCAATATATGAAAAAGCCTGTGACCGAATAAAACTATACCAACATAATCTATATACCAACACCATATTGTACAATGTCGAGCTTCAATTAATCACAATAAAGTAGAACAACAGGACCATAGAACTGGCTCATTCAAATATTTGAACAATATTGTTTCAAATAAGAGGTACAAACCAGTGGGTTTGATTGATGAGCATCAGCAACAGTAGATTCTGAATTATTGTCAGTGGCAATGGAGGAGCATATGCTAGACAGTTTATGTTGCTTCATTCCCAATACTGAATTGAACATCAAGTGACAATTTGGGCATGTCTGTAATTCAAGTAAATTCATATAAAATTTTGTAGTAACTGTCATAAATCAAGGGGAGATGGGTTGACACTGAAAGAAGCAGAATTCACCCGTATCTAGAAGGAAGACTCAAAATTCCACTCTATCAAATTCTCCATTCTATCGACTGAAAAAACTGTAATTCTATTGAGTGAAAGAACAAGAATTCTATCAAGTCTTCTTTCACTCGATATAATTGAGAGAGGAACGAAAGAAACATTGAGGAAGAGCTTGATATTGCGAATGAATATATTATGTAGCTCGCTGCATAGAACGTTGCTTCTTCCATTTTGTTTTCAGCAAACCATGATTTGAATTCCTTTTCAGCAAACCACTTGTTAAGTTTTTCAATTGAAGTTTGAAATTTGTTAATGAAAATTGAAGTTTGAAAAAATGATAACACAATATAAATGAAACACATATCGATATATCGATAAACACCAATTCCTTTATAATCTTATGATAAAACATTACATATCGATATTAATTTAATTGATATTCCCTCATTTCAACTAGTGGGGAAATTGTGATTGGCTGTAGGAGTTTGTATTCTTTCTGTGATTGGCTGTAGCAACCATTTTTAATGAAAATTTAACCAAAATAATTTTTTCCGAATTTACTTTGAATTCAGCGTAGGGAAAGTAGAAATGTGTACCACATTAACAAGTAGAATTTCAACAACATCAAAAAATGGATGCTACTTTTACTTTAAGGACCTAACACTAAAAATTCTAATCTTAAAATTAACGGACCTCTAAACTCTCACTGTTACCAACTTAGCACCAGTTTGATGCGAATATATTTTCAACACTCCCCTACAACAGTAAGGTCAGGAAAAAAACAACAAGAAACAAAAAATACAAAAGGAACTTATTAACTATAGCACATCTTACATACAAGTTTTGGTCACAAATCCCAAGTTTGTGAAAGTACTTTAACTTTCCTGCACTGATCACTTTTTTCACTGCATCAGCCAGGTTAGATTTGGACTTAACATACGATAATTTCACAAGTTTCTTCTCAACAAGATCTTTAATTTGATGATACTTAATATCAATATGTTTTGTACAATTATAATTAGTGTTATACTCTGCTATTTTTATGCTAACCTGATTGTCTCCATAAATTGTAGCAGACTCGACGTCAATTTTTAAATCAATCAACATATTTCAAATCCACATCATTTGCCTACCACATTCAGATAGAGCTAAATATTCTGACTCAGCAGTGGACAGAGGCACTAAAGACTGCTTTTTCGATTTGAAATGAACCAAGTTACCAAACCCACGAATGACATACCCAGATGTAGACTTAGAATCAGGCTCTGGGGCCCATGATGCATCACTTACTGCATCAAATGATTCCAATGTGTCACTGACAATGTAAACTAGCATTTAACTCAGTTCACCAAGTATTTCAACTCACAAATCAAGTACTTTGTTGCTGACAATGTGAATCAACTCTTCCTATTTATTGGAAAATTAATATCTGGTTGACTCCTTTCCATCACATATAGTTAAGTAATCCCAGAAGCATCTGAATCTTCAACACACAAATTTTGTTTAACATTCATCTTACTTAGATCCAGTTTCAATTCCATTGGAGTTTTCTATGACTTCGATGAACACACCCCATATTTTATCGCACAATTCTCTATAAATTTTTTTTGGTCTATCTCAATTTGATCACGATTAATTTGAAAATGCAACCCTATGAAGTTTTTAATGTTCTCTGACATTTTTAGAACAAAGCTCTTACGCAGCATGTCGATGACTTCTTACACCATACTCAAATTTTTACCTATAATAGAAATATAATCTACATATATGATTAAAAATAAATTCACAGACTTTATGTAGAAGCAGTGTTCAGTCTATGATTTCTTGAACCCATCCTTGAGCAGAACTTTTTTAATTGTAGTAGACGAGTTGAGTGGAGCTTATTTGAGACCATAAAGTACCTTTTTCAGCTTGAGAACCTCTCTCCTGTTCAGGCAGTACTCTTGTGGTGGTTTTATGTAGACATCTTCCTTGAGTGACCCATTAAGGAATGCCATTTCAACATCAGCTTGAATGATCTTTATCCTCCTGTGAAGCACCACAGGGAGAAATATTATTGAATTATAAGTTCATTTTATGAAAAAGTAATGAATAAACACCAATTCACTGTTCACGAATTTTATTAACAACCACCATGACAGGCGAATTAAAACGGACAGAATATCATATCACAGACCTTTAGGTAAAACAGCCAAACAAGCTGCACGTAGTAAGATAGCAGAGTTACAGATTTACTGGTTATAATTATTTAAAGGAACAAGTTGTTCGCATCACAGAACAAACGCAATCAGCAATACAACTTAATATAGTTGGTAACAGTGAGTTAACCTAGCAGGTTTGCCACATTGGAAGTGTATATCAACACCTCCCCCAAACCTGCGATATTTTTCAAAGATTTATAAATATCACAAAAATAAAAACAAACGTGAACAAAGTGCAGACTCGACAAAAAATATCAAGATCAAAATATATAAAATGTAAACAAAATATGAATCGACATGTTATAAAAAATATCATGAGTTTAAAATTATATGTATATATATGAGGTAACTAATATAAAAACACAAACACAAAGGTTTAAAATTTTGTGGTTTACAATCTGATACAACACTCCTAACAAATGGAAAGACGGTTTAAAAATATGTTAAAATATAAATGTGTACGTGCACAACCTGTCGTATGTACAAGGGCAAATGTGTCTATTACCAGACACTAAGGCATTGGGTGTTTTAGGGTTGTTCCCTCAAATGTGCGGCTAAGCGACTTCAGTCGAGCAACAAGTCTTGAAACTTCAAAAATTTTGTACGACCCAATCCTTTGGTAAACACATCGGCCAACTGGTCCAGGGTTGGCACTCTTTTCATACTTATGATCTTGGCATCAACGTAGTCTCGGAGAAAATAAAATTTTACGTCGAGATGTTTCTTACTAATTGAGCCATTGGCAAATTTGATACAATTATCATTATCCTCAAATATGAGGCACGGAGACGAAACATTTACATACATGTCTAATAATATATTATGTAGGGCAACTGTGTCGAGTACACAGTCACAAAGAGCCACAATCTCAGCATCGATGGTAGATAAAGTGACGAGAGATTGTTTACGGCTTCTCCATAGTATTAAATTGCCATAAACAAATGTACAATAACCACTGACTGACCTACGAGTAGTCAGACAATTGGCCCAGTCAGCATCAACATATAAAATAATCGGTTCACAATTAGAAACACTTCGATAAACCAATTCTAAATGAACAGTGGTAACTAGGTACTTCAATACTCTGAGCAAGTGCAAATAGGCTACCTTATCAGCATTACATTGAAATTGTCCAAAGTAAGATACGGCATAACAAATATCGGGCCGTGTCCCAAGCATAACGTACATCAAGCACTCAAGTAGCTCCTTGTAACGAGTGCACAACGTTTCATCTTTTTCCCTATTGTCATCAATAGATAGATACAATTTCTCCTCTATCGGTGTGTAGACTGGGTTGCAATTTTGTACTTTAAATTTTTCGGCTACTTTATTTATTAATTGTTTTTGGTTTAATTTTAATATTTTACTGTGTTTATTATAACTAATTTGCAACCCCAAATACGATCTTACATTGCCCATATCGTGGGTCTTGAAAGTGCTGTTGAGTTTTACTTTAATATCTGATATTATATTATCATTTGGTCCACATATCAAAATATCATCAACATATACGAGGATGAAAACAGCATCTTCTGAATTTTGACTAAGATACAGACATTCATCATGTCTAGATGGTACAAAACTAATGGAAGTGATGAACTTCTTCCATTTTTCAAACCAAGCTTTAGGAGCTTGTTTTAGTCCATATAAAGCTCTGTTTAATTTTAGGACCTTTCTATCACGATTTACGTTAAGGTATATACCTTCAAGAATTTCCAAGTGTACCTCATCATGCAGTATTCCATTAAGGAAGACATTTTTAGTATCTATTTGTGAAATAATATAACCATGAAAATTACAATAAGATAAAAGTGTGCGGAGCGTACTCATTTTTGCAACCGGTGCGTACAGTTCTTTAAAATCGAATATCTTATTTACTTCAAAGCCACGGGCGACCAAACGAGCTTTGTGCAATTTAACACCATCGCTATCCTCTTTTACTTTAAACAGCCATCTACTACTGATGGGTTTCACATTACGTGAACAGTCGACCAATGTCCAAGTATTGTTAGCATGAATCGCCTCCAATTCCTTGGCAATTGCCACCTCGCAATCGGACCCATTATTTGAGGCAGTAGCCTCCTGAAAAGTTTGAGGAAACTCATTAAAAACAGAGTATGCATAATGACACAGGTCATCTGCATTCGGCTCATTAATAACAATATTTTCTATATTTTCAATGTCCCATGGACTTACGTTACGTTTATTTACGTTAACCTCATTTGAGTTTCCATTTACGTTAGTCCCTTCTTGACTTGTAGATGCAACCTGTTCTACATTTTTATTATTTACACTAGAATTTTTAATAAATTTACTTTCATCAAAGGTTACATCTCTAGAAATGATTAATTCATCATTGTCGGTATTCAACAAGCAATAGCCTTCTGGGTTATATCCCACAAAAACCATAGACATACTTTTACTATTAAATTTATCAGTTCTTTTCTGCTTCGAGATTAAAGCTTAGGTGTCACAACCAAAGACTCTAACATTGGACAAATTGATCTCTCTATTGTACCAAAGCCTCGCTGGAAATTCGCACCTATAGTTAAATGTTCAATTGTAAAGATATGCTGAGCATCTCACGGCCTCCGACCAATATTTGTTATCCATCTTAGCATGCAACAGCATCGTGCGAGCCTTCTCAACCAATGTTCTGTTGAAGCGCTCAGCACGGCTATTCATCTGTGGACAATACGGGACAGTATTACCAATAACAATGCCAAGTAGCTTGCATTGTGTTTTTAGTCGCACGTTCATATACTCAGTGCCATTGTCGCATCGAATTTCATTAATACCTCGACCAAACATGTTTCTGACCCTGGCCTCATAATCGAGGAATGACTCAAAAACCTGTTCTTTGTTCTCAAGCAAATAAATTGTTGAAAAAGCAGTAAATTCATCAATGAATGTTAACACATAACGTTTTCCATCGAAACTGGTAGTTTTCATCAGTCCAATAAGATCGGCGTGAATTAATTCGAGACGACGAGAGGTTTTAATTCTTGAACTATTGTGAGGCAATTTACATTGTTTACCTTCTACACAGGACTTACAAAAATCTACGTTATCATAATTGAAGTTTCCTATAATATGGGCCTTTGACATCTTTTTCATTATTCCAAAGTTTGGATGCCCCAACCGTGCATGCCACAGATTAACATTATCATCAGATTCATTTATGTATGATTTTGAAAAATCTTTTAAAAAGAAACAAACATTATATAACTGTTGTTCTGATGACTTACTATAATTTATGAGCTCATCAGTTTCTTCACAAACGAGTTTAACATTGCCTTGTATGTCAAAATTTACACTAATCCCTGCCTGAGTGAGCTTTCGGATAGATAGAAAATTGGTGGGAAATTCTTCAGAATAAAACACATTATTAATTGTGCATCTCTTACCCATTTCTGACCAACATACAATAGTACCCACCTTTGTGGCATACACGAACATATTACATTTATAAATTTTTATTTTAACAGGATTCTTTAATGTTATACTTTTTACAAACAAACTATCATCATTTACGTTGTGATTAGTTGCTCCAGAATCGAGCTTAAACAATACCTCTGTCTCTGAATTTGACTTATCTGACAAATTATCAGAACACATAAACGAAACATTATCATTAGAACCTGATCTATTATTATTAGCGGACGATGACCTCAAACTACCATTTGAATTTTCAGACAAATTAGCCTTATTACCATTATTATTATTATTATTTCTACAGAACCTAGCAATATGACCAAAATGATTACAATTTAGACATTTGACTTGTGGGTGATCAGTACCACGATCATTACCAGAATTGTTTGCCTTCAATCGGCAGTCACAACTAATGTGACCTGGTTTCCCACAGTTAAAACATTTAAAATTACAATTAGACGAAGAATAATTACTATGATTAGAATGTACGTTACCAAAATGTTGATTACCATCTTGTTGACCATTATTTTGACCATTACCATCGTTATGTCGACGACCTGACCCAAAATTACGATGACCAGCACCATTTGAGTGATGACCATTTCCACTGGGTTGACCAGCAATCATATCAGACTGAGATTCTGCAACTTTCGGCGCTGATGATGGACATTTCACCTTAGTGTATTTGTTTGGCAACTTCATTTTGACACTTTCAAGATCTGGATTATCTTGATTTTCCAGAATAGCAACCACAGTATCGTAGGATGATGGAAGTGACATTAAAATCTGCTCCACTATATCCTGCATCTCAAGATTAATATTCGCAGACTTCATCTTAACAATGAGATCCTCAAAATGGCGCCAATGTTCTTCGAAATTTCCACCTTCTTTTAATCGTAAGTTGGTGAATTCTCGTTTCAGCATAATTCTGCTAACGGTACCGGACTTTAAATAAACACGATCTAGCTTTTCAATGATTTCATATGGCTCAGTTATATCTTGAGCATATGAAAGATGCGAATTGGCAAGAAAACAAATAATCAACGACATACATTTATCAGCTCTTTTACGATAATCACGATTAATACTACCGGCTTTTTCTCGTTCTAGCAAATCAGCTAAACCTTTGCCTTTAACTGTGATAAATAATCAAAATCGCCATCCTTCATAATTGGATCCTCTGAAACAATTGAGACCACCACTTAGTTCCATCGCATCCAGCTTTGAATAAAACTGTACTGCTGGTTCCATAATTGAACAATTAAAGCTAATTATCAACAAAAAACATGAAAAACGAAAGTGTGCAAGAACAATAGGAACAATGGGATCGCATCCCAGTACAAACTTGCCATCAAATGGCCAATCAATCACAAAGATGAGATCACATGAAATAAAATAAAAACCGACATTAATGACTAGATTTACACTTAAGACGTAGTGGCGAGCAGGTCTGGGCCCATAGCCTATTGAATTATAAGTTCATTTTATGAAAAAGTAATGAATAAACACCAATTCACTGTTCACAAATTTTATTAACAACCACCATGACAGGCGAATTAAAATGGACAGAATATCATATCACAGACCTTTAGGTAAAATGGCCAAACAAGCTGCACATAGTAAGATAGCAGAGTTACAGATTTACAGGTTATAATTATTTAAAGGAACAAGTTCTTCGCATCACAGAACAAACGCAATTAGCAATACAACTTAATATAGTTGGTAACAGTGAGTTAACCTAGCAGGTTTGCCACATTGGAAGTGTATATCAAAAAATATTTTAATTGAGGTGATCCCAGCTACTGGCGCATATTTCGATTCAGGTTCCACACCAGTGTTGCCAGGTTAGGTGATAAATTGCCAAATGGCCAATTTGGTAACCCATCAGGCACCTAAAAATGACCACGGGCAAATAGGCTCTTTACTGGGCAATTTCAAACAATTCAAGCAATACCACTAGGAGCATTTGATGTTGTTTTTTCTTGTTAAATTTTTCCATCGACTATTGATTATATATCGATACAAACTACATAGCTTTCTAATGACACATTGAAATATCAATATTTCATTCAACATTGATAAAACAGTTATGAGGAAATCCATGTATTTGTTAACAGAGTATCGATAGTTAATGGTAAAACATATCAAAAAACATGATAATGATAAGGTTTTGAATTCATATTTACATTACTTTATATCTAACTGTGTGTAGAAGGCAACCAAAGAAGAAATTCATTATACTTTATAATCATATCATAAAGAGAAAGTAGGTGGCCTCAGTTATTTTTAGAATTAAATACAGTTAGGCGATACAGGCGATTTTTGGAACTTTTCAGTGTCAAAAACCTGGCAACACTGTTCCATACCCATGAAACCTCTGGCAACCAACCTTGCCATCCCAACAGGACCATCTGTTGTATCCTTGATACGAAATATCCATTTAGTGTCAATGAGTTTTTGATTACTATAAGGTACAGACTCCCACACATTATACTTAGCAATCTATTCAAGTTTTCTTTTGATTGCTAATATCCAGAGTTCACATTCATCATCTTTCATAGAGTCGAGGTCACCATATGTCCTTGGTACCTGCAGTTTCAACAGACTAACCATTTTTTTTTTGTTTCAGCTCTTTCATCATCTGGTTTTCAGTCATCCCAGTTTTAATTGATGTCAATTTTCACAACTTCTTCTAAATCTTTTTCTGGACATTCTACTTCCACTACAATTTGTTGATCATTATCAATATTGTCTGTACCCTTTATCTGCCCAGAATTACTCATAAACACAACATTGTGAGACACAAACATAGCCTTAGTAGATTTCATGTAAATTTTATAGCCTTTGGTATCAGGTGGATAATCCACAAAAATTACTTCAATGCCTTGGACATCGAATTTCTTCCTTTTTTCAGTAAGAATCTGAACTATTACATCAATACCAAATGGTTTGAGAAGTTTAACATCAAATAATTCATATGGAGTTTTACCCTTCACTGATGATTTACCAACTCGATTTAGTGTAAATGCAGTATACAACATAGCCTCTGCCCAAAACTCCTTATTTAAATTGCATTCAGTCAATATTCAATTAATATTGTGGTCACAGCTTCCAACAACGTTCTCATTTCACACTCAGCTGGACCATTTTGTTCGGGTGTAAATGGGCAAGATAACTCATGAATAATTCCACGCCTAGAACATAAATGTTCAATATCTCAATTAATTTTTTCTGTACCATTATCAGTAAGCAAATGTTTGGGCTTATTCCCAGACTGAGTCTCAACACGATTGAAGTAATCTGTGAATAAATCTACAGTGTTATGTTTAGTTTTCAGAAAATAAACAATTCTGTATTTACTATAATCATCTTTGAGAACCAACACATATTTTGATTTACTTAATGATAAAGTTGGCGATGTCAACATATCAGCATGCGTCAACTCCCCTACTTTGGTTGTAATGCTGTTACTAACCTGAAACAAATTTCTAACAATTTTTCCTTTAACACAACTAATACATTCATATTATCAGAGTTAGATTTAAAATAAATATTCAGTCGAGAAAGCATTTCACAAGTTGATTGTAAGTTTTGATGTGCAAAGCACTTGTGCCAGTGACTCAGTGAGAGACATGAAATCACCAGATCCTGACCACAACTTGGAGGAGACAAATCAGTACTAGACTCAGATCCTAAACACAAACCTTGATTCTTAATTACTTCTAGGGGAATAATCCATAAATCATTATCATCTAATTCCGCAATAATTTTAAAACTACATTTTACCAAAACAATTTGATTTACATTAAAAGTATCAACACTCCAATCAAGTTTTAGTAAATGAATAAATGATATAAGATTCACAGACGAATGTTTGTTAAGTAATACATCTTTAAATAACAGGTGCGATTCAAAATATTTAGCTCTATTTTTCTCGGACATAGTAATATCTAAAGTTTCATTATTACCAAATAGAATACCAGCATTTACATTCTCCAGCAACTCGAAGTTGGACTTATTATTGGACACATGCGAGGTACAGGCACTGTCCAGTATCCATATACCACGGTTCAGGTTCATTTTTTTTGCAGAATTCAGCAACGTCGTCAGACACATACATTCAACAGCCAAATGTGGATCTTTCTTTGGCTCACTCAAAGAACAGTTCTTGTCATAGTGACCTTTTTGACTGCATTTGTGACACACTGCACTTCTCTTTGCTTCCAACTTCTTACACAAACTGATGCAATGACCCTTCTCTTTACAGTAGTTACAGGTATTAGCGTTGGTACAATCTTTGGCAGCCTTCACTTCGTTGACTCCAGGATTCTCTGATGACCACTTGGTGGTTGGTAAGTCAGTTTTGCTGCTGCAGAACTTTGCTTTGTGGCCCATTTTGTTACACAATAAACAGACTATGGAGCTCTTAGGTGCAGTTGCAGGAACAGATGCAACCCCTATTCCAGACTGGCAAAGTCTATTATCTTTGGAGATCAGATCAGACATTTCTATGGTTTTATTCAAGGCACAGGCAGTGACAAAACTAGAGAATTAGAGAAATGATGCGCAGAATATTCAACAACTTACTATGAAAGGCAAAGTCTAATATTTTATCTTCCAAACTTTCAATTTTGGTTTTCAGATTCTCAAGATTGCAAATATTTTCTGGCATTGAAAGTTCATTGTTAAATTTAAAATTCGGAAAATTACTGTAAAGCTATTCCAGATCATCTTGTCCAAGCCCATACAATTGCTCTAATTTTGTCATCATTTCTTTATAGTCATTATATTCACAGATAACAGACAAGATCTTTTCAGACACACATAGTTATGAGTGTCTGAAGCTTCACATCTAATTCGTAATCTTTTTTCTTGGCAGCTCCGTGAGCTGTCTTTTTATTTTTTATCATTAGATTAATGAGAAAATTCGACTGTTTATAATTCTCTTTACCTTTCAACTTTGCAATGCCACCAATTCCATAATTTGATCTGAGATTACTTGATTCTGCCAGAGCATGATGCTAAACAAATTTAATTTAGATTCAGATTCTGATAAACAGTTGACAGATGATGCAAAAACGGACTGAATTCAGAGAGCATTCTCACAGCAAACCGATTCAAGCTTTACAAACATTACAAAAACAAATTATTTGAACACTATCACAGTGATTTGAAGGGACTGGGCCCTTAATCTGTAATTTAAATCGCGATTGGCATGATTTATGGTTGAAAAAAGAATTAAGATTAATTAAATTTAATATCTATTTCATCAGTACACAGGAAATCGAACTGTAAACAAGTAGAATTTCAACAACTACAAAAAATGGACGCTACTCTTATTTTAACTATTTCTAAAAATTCTAATCTTAAAACTAACGGACATCTAGACCTTCACTGTTGCCAACTTAGCACCAGTTCAATACGAATATATTTTCAACAACTTACTTGAAAATAAAGAAGTACAATTAATTTCTTGGCAATTAACCGAACCTTCAATGAATACTCAGGAAGTAATATGTCCCACTAGGTGTACCAAAATGTTTATGTCATTGGTAAAAGGATAACAGAAACCAGCGCAATGATCTGGCCTAAAAAACTAACAAAACTGACTGATTGTGTATCACTACAATTAACACTTATCAAGTGGAATTACTTCTGAAAAGGTGTTCGTGGAGTCTGACAACATATTTTTACATGCTATTTCCCATTAAGAAAAAGCTTTCATATCTTCGTTCTGGAGTTATTTTTTATGTAACTGTCAATTTTATAGCTTGCTAGTAACAATAATGAAGCAAAATCATGTTTTTGTCATCAAAAATTTCACTTCTCACATTAAATATTTCCTTTCAAAAATTGTTGAGGTGAGGTTTAGTTACTTTACACAGAAAAGATAAGTACGGACTTCCATCTTGGAAAAAATGTTTATTAACACCAACGTTAGTACAATGACTGTCGAGCGGAGAACATTCTCCGTCGAGCAGTGGCGGAAAGAATATTATATTGGCGATCAGTGTCGCCACATGTAAAACAAATAAGGTAATAGAATTTTACATACAGTGTTAGTCATTATGATGTCCCGTGTTCGTGAGGTAGTGAGGGAATCGTATCCCAACACCCCCCTGCGATTCAAAACGGACGAACGAACACATAAGTAAAAATTTGTCACACATTGTATGTATTTAAAAAAAAAAAAACATATATATAAAAAAAATTGAAAATTAAAAAATAAGCAATAGCAGTCAAAATTATTACATGCGATTGTCATATACAATTGCTATATATATAAAATGGTAAAACAATAAAAATAAATATGTCGTTGACTAGTGTTATAATATATAATTAATTTGTGTGGAAGTATGTATTTGTGTTTTATCTTAAATATACTGTGTAATTATCAACATTAGGTATACATTTTACTCTATGTTGCTATGTCACGTCTTATAAGTATAGTGTGATTTTAGTTTAAAAAAATATAAATAAAAATGCAGGTCGGAGAGATCAATATCTCCTCATCGTCAGCTGTGGAGAAATAATATTATTATATATATGTCCCTATAATTAATCGTGTGGGTATATATTGTATGAATATTCTATTGGGGGAATCAATTGTATATATTAGGGAATGCTGATGCCAATAAGAGAGGCAGAGCAGCGACGGGGAACCTATTGAAAAAGATGATGTGAATTGTGAAACGACGTATGGACTGCTCGGTTTACGATAGGCGCTAAAAGACCTATGCCCATCCGCAGCCCAAAACCAAATATCAAAAATTTTGCAGGTTGAGTCAATTAAGACTATTGGCCGAAAAGTTGACTTGTTCTGAGTATTCTCATAACGATATTTTGAAAGGTTTTCCGATCAAGTGCTTTCGTGAGTATGTCGGCAACTTGATCAGGAGACCTAATATCATTGAAACTTATTAATTTATTTTGGAAAGCTTCCAAAACTCCATAACACTTGATCACTAGGGACCTGGAGCGTTTCTGGCCTCCCCCAGATGCTATTCTGGATGCAGATATATTGTCTTCATAGATTTGCACTGGGTTGGTTACAGAGAAAACGCTCTCAGTAAGTCTCCAGATCACGTATATATCGTCTAGTGCATCGTTCAACGCAATTAGCTCGGCTGCAGTTGACGACGTTGCAACCGTGTTCTGCCGGTGAACGGCCCAATTTAACAAGTCTCCGTTAACAAATATCATATAGCCAGTTGTGGAGCACCCTTTCTCCAGATTATTCATATCTATGGGTGAGTCGTCTACATCGGGTGCATACGACGCATCGACAAAAGCTTTTATATGAGTTTGGTCAGAGTGGAAGACCAGAGAGAAATCTCTTGTGGTTTTGAGGTATCTAATGATACGACGAACATAATTTTTAATTTCATTGTTTGAGCATGCCTGAAACCACGACAAGTAATTGACGGCGAAGGCAATATCCGGGTGGGTCAGTCTTGCCACATATAGCAAATTCCCAATCATAGCCCTATATTCGGTGTCATCCAATCCGTTTTTCGGTCTGTTTATTTTTAATCCAGTCTCCATAGGTGTGGAAGATGGATTACATTCTGTCATACCAAATTTTCGCAGAATCTTATCTATATATCTATTTTGTGTTAATATGATTTGTTTCTTTGAAATATCCCTATTTATTTCGAATCCTACAAAAAAACTTGGATTATCTTCTATTTTTAGTGTGAAATTATTGTTAAAGGTATTTACCAAGTCTTGTGTCCACTCGTTGTGGTTACTAGCCAACAACATGTCATCCACATAGACTATTAGAAATGCCATAGCACCACTATTGTCTTTTTTAATATATAGACACCTATCTATTTTTGATTGTGTGAATCCAGCTTGAATTATTGTTGAATTCAATAGGTCATACCAACTTTTCGAAGACGTTTTCAGTCCATATATGGACTTTATTAGCCTCAGGCAATTATTTTCACCTACTTGGCATCCCTTAGGGTTTGATATATATAGGATATTTTATTTGTGAATTCAAAAACGCAGTTTTTATATCAAACTGTGTTATATTCAAATTATATTTATTTGTTATAGACAGTATCCATCTTATTAACCAGTATTGGATCACCGGGGCATACGTTTCTGTTAAAGAATAGTGAGTTGGATCTTTAAAACCTCTTGCAACCAATCTGGCTTTCGGTATATGAATGCCTTGGTTGTTGGGTTTTGTGGTAAAACACCACTTCGTATCCACTAACCTCACATTTCTTTCTCTAGGAACGACCTCCCACATGCCCATATCAGATAATGACCTAAGCTCGTCATCAATTGCTTACTGCCATTCTTTTTTAAAAGGATTATTTTCTACATCTTCCCATTTTTGAGGGATGTGGTCCTCAATATAGTTTTTATATCTGGATTTGAATAAGTTTAATATTACAGGCGTTTCTATTACATTATTATTTACCTGTATTATTTCATTATTATTATTTGTGTTATCTATTTGTGTTATATTTCTCGCTTCATCGAACCTGACGTCGCAAGTGACATGCGATTTGTCTATTAATGGGTCCCTTATACAGTACCCACTACTTGTGTAACCCACGAATACTCCCTTTTTGGCTCGTTGTGTGAGTTTTGGATGTTCGCTATTTGTTTTCTTTTTTTTATTTCTTGTGGCCTGTTGTTGGCACACTTCCATAGGAATATGTCTATAGGCGAGAGACCCAAAAACTCTCATATTTGATAAGTCTTGCTTTATGCCGTAAAACATTTCAAAAGGGGTTTTATTATCTTTGTTTGCCCTAGTAGGGCTCCTATTTATGACATAAACCGCTGTCAGAACAGCCAATGACCAAAATTTGAAGTCCAAATCGGAATCAAACAGCATAGCTTTAGTTCTAGCCATGATCGTTTGATTTTGCCTTTTGGCCATCGCATTCAATTCCGGTGAATTCGAGACTTACGCCGTTTTCTTCACAAAATGTCTTCATATGTGAGTCTAAATATTCTTTAGCATTGTCACACCTCAGGGTGGCAATGGGATGATCAGGAAATTTTGATTTTAGTTTCATATAAAGTTTTTTAAACTCTTCACACACCATTGACTTTTTCTCAATGGTGGAGACGAAGGTGTATTTCGTGGCATGGTCCACAAATATTAACACGTACTTTTCACCATATATTCCTGGTGAGAAGGGGCCCATTGTGTCCGATGAAACGAGTTCTAGTTTCCTTTCAGGTCTGGTCCTAGTGCTATTATGCCCTAACCTTTTTGAATTAGCCTTAACGCATATCTTGCACAGACTAAACTCATCATCTCGGAATGAAATTCCATTCGGAATACCTCTTGAGACCTTTGTCAAGTGTTTTAAATTTTTCCCTGACAGGTGTCCCAATCTCCTATGCCATATCATTTTTTTATCTATTTTTGCTTTTTCTATATTCTCACTTATTCCTTCTATGTTGTTTATTATATTATTATTATTATTTGTTCTATTATTTTCGTTTGTTCCTACATCCTCATTTCTTTCACCATTGTCTTCATTCTCTTTGTTATCTTGTGTATTATTATTATTATATTCGTTATTAGTGTTTATTATATTATTATCTAAATTATTATTATTTGCATTTTGTTTTGTATCATTATTAATATCCTCTATTTTCTCTTCCATTTCCTCTTGACTTTCCTCAACAATTTCCTCCTCTAATTCGTATTCCATCCAATCATCCTGGGAATTTATATTAGGCATACATGCCAATTTATTCGATTTATTATTATAAGGACATATTTTATTTAAATCGTCCTCCCTATCTATAATATTGACCATTGATTCCGGTACAATCTCGTACTTAACCATGTATACCCCCCTGATTTTTGGGGCTGAAAATATCACTTCGTCCGTCCCGCGGACGTATATGTGCGCTGCAGAAAAGTTCTGGTCTATCCCCAGCGCCCTATTCTCTGTTATTTTAATACCTGACATTAGGTCCACGTTAAGTGATGGTACGTAATGGACGTTTTTTAATCTTATGACGGTCTGGTTTCTCTCTGAATTTTCCACCCTGATAAACATTGTTCCTATATGGGTGGCAATCAGTAAGGTGTCTTGGATGGCACATTCTAACTCGATCGGCTTTTCCAGCATTATAGGATTAGACAATTTCGATAAATCAGAGATGACGTGAGCCACAGCTCCATCTAACATTATTCTCTTGGTGAGAGGAACATAATCGGAATCTGACTCCTGTTTTGTATCATTCGATGTTATAAGGTTTATTAATTTATTATTTGTGTTATTATTAGGTTCTTGGTCCCTATATCTGATCATCATTGACCATTGCACATCATGTTCTTTTTTATTTTTATTATTATTATTGTTCTGATTATTACGTCCGTATCTTGTATTTTGTGCAGGACCATCTAATTTTTCTTGGGGTTTTATACCCTCTTTATTTGACGGACATACCTTAGCTATGTGCCCTTTGCCATGGCACTTAAAACATACTACTTCATTCTGATTTGGCAAATTATTTTGGTTTTGGTTGTTATTATATTTTCTATTATCATAATTATTATTATTATTATGAGGCATTTCTGACTTTTGATTATTATTATTATATGTCATTTTCCCCTGATCTACATTTTGATTGTAATTTTGATTCCTATTTGTGTTATTATATCTATTATAATTTCCTCCAAATTGGAATCTTTGATTTCTATTATTATTATTAAAATTACGATATCTATTATTATTATATTTCGACTTTTTCTCGTCGTACAACCTGTCTGATCTTTCGATCAGCATCGCATGAAGAGTCTCTATTGTTTTATTGTCTTGGCTCAATGTATTAAATTCCAGCCTCGTCATGTCGTAATCCATGTTTAAAGATATGAGGAGTTGTTCTATCTCCTCCTGTTTATCTAAACTTTTTCCGCAGTCCCTTATTTTCTGGGCTGCCCGAGAAAACACATCTAAGTAGCTTCTCATGTTACCTTCACTACTAAATTTTAACCTCTGAAAGGCCTGCTTCGCATTTATATACGTGACTTGTGTGCAACTTTTATACCTTTCATCTAAGACCTTTAAAATTTGATTTATCGTTTTTAAGTCTTTCACCCTTTCTATCAGCTCATTGTTTAATCCTTGATAAATCAATGCCTTGCCTTTCTCTTGGTTACGAAAATATGCCATCCTATTAGCCGGACTGGCATTTCCAGACTCCGGGTTTAAAAAATTATTCAATTCCAACCCCAGAAACAGCACTTTGGTTTCAACATCATGCATTACTGGGTACAATCCCTCTGCATATAATGTCGACACCATCGTGGTCCTCCAGGCATCGTAGTTTCTCCCATCAAATACTTTTTTCGTGTCGAATCTCGACATTTTATTATTATTTTCGGGTATTCGGGAGTTTATGCCCTACCTCAGAAACACGAGAACTTAAATTTAAAGGGTAACACGGTCTTAACCGCACGATAATGCAAAACACGGTCTCAGCCGCTCGATTGGGAATGCAAGTTACAAAATATTATATTATAATTATCATAAATTGGTCAATATTCTAAATTAATTCTTACTACATGTGCTGCCGACGATGAGGTGATCTCTCCGCCGTTGTTACTGCTTCTTGAGCTGTCAAATTACTGTGATTTTGATTCGTCAAAAATTTCCAAAGTCAAGTCAAATGAATTTTCAAATCTTATATCAGATCGTCGATCATTCTATTCAACATATAAAAGTTCAAATTAATATACAATGCAAAAATATTCAACAAATGTGAGATAGTGATTACTGAAAGAGAACAATTTATCGATCTATTATTCAATGTGAACATGAAAAAATCTGTCACTTGTGTCAATGTTCGAAAATGAGTTTTCTTTTGTTGGATTCGATAATTCTCATCCAACAAAGATTTCCTCTTTCGTTCAATTCTCAACCAACAAGATAAAATTTGAAGGCTATCAAAACCACCTTTCAAGTTTCGACTTTGTTTAATTTTCTGGTTGAGAATTTTCCTGAAATATACTAAAATATTATATCAATTTATTTGCAATTTTAAATTTTTTAGGTTAATTTTGGGCCAAATCACACAAAATACATGTAAATTAACTTAAATTTTTCTACTTATCTTAAAAGTTCTGCTTCTTTTTCGTGTTTTTTCGAAGTTTTCCTTCTGCTACCTCAGCCAGATGACACCAATTTTCGACGATTTCCACTCAGCAATCTTCGATTTCCGCTGTTTCAATCCCCAGAACACAGCACGAACAACTGCCAACTGTTTTTCACTGTGTGC
>WOFM01000231.1:0-109654 GCA_011428145.1 Ericerus pela
CCAGTGTAGGTTGGTGTAAGTTAGTGTAATCCTATTAAACAGAACTTATGAGAGCAAAAGTTTTATAGCAATAGAGATCATAATGCGAAAATACTTTTATGTAAATTAATTCTAAGGCCTATCGCACCCTATGGCAAAGCTATGTTTATAATGTAGCTGAGTTTCTGATATTCATTCATTATAGTAGACCACTGTTATGCTAAAAATTGTGATTTTCCTTTATGAAAACATTGACAAACAACATCAAACAAATGTAGCTCAGCTACATTTTAAAACTTCTACCAACTTTACAAAAGTCAACGATATTGCTTAAAATTTAAAATGTAGCCAATTTATTTGCTGTGATGTGTGAACCTCAGATACTCAGTTATGTTTAAAATGTAGCTATGCTGAGGTGTGTGATGGACCTAACATGCTTCCAAATTTTGTTGCAATAGTATTTATGGTTTATCACCTGTGGCTGTGATGTTATCTTAATAAAAGCTGCAAGTCTCTTTCAATATTAATGTTTTGTGAAATATTTATGAACTGTAATATGATTTATTTTGAAAATTGCTGTAAATTTATCAGATTAAAATTTTTTAAACTTGAATTACTACACTTCATTCTTTTTAATTACACAGAATGGCCTTCCAACATCATTCCTCAAAATTGGATTACGTGGTAAAGATGCTGCCGCTAAGATATTTGATAAAGAAATACGAAAATTTGCCCTGACATTGAATTTCTACTCGCCAAAAGCATAAGAATATGTCTACAGTCTTTGGAAGAAATTGTTGCCAGGACCTTCAACATTACGAAGTTGGTATTCCCAGGTGCATTGTAATCCTGGTTTTTGTCAAGAGGTTATGACAGCATTGCATGCGAAAACAAGTCTTAGTTCTGAGAAAGTAATCTGTAACCTCGTTATGGATGAAATGGATATCCGGACAGAACTTACCTTCAAAAATGAAAAATATCATGGTTATGTTGAGATGGGCCTTGGAGAACCCTCAGATAGTGATTCACAACCTCTGGCAAAAAAGGCACTAGTTTTTATGTTGGTATGTTTGAATGGTCGATGAAAACTACCCTTTACCTATTTCCTTATTGACAGCATTACAGGGCAAGAATTGAGTTCATTGGTAAAGATGGCACTGGAACTTACAGATGATTGTGGTGCCATTGTAAGGTCATTAACATTTGATGGATGCGCTACCAATCTAACTTGTTGCAAGAAGTTGGGGGCAAACTTGAAGATTGGTCCTGATTTTTGCCCATGGTTCCCACACCCCCGCCATGAAGACGAACAAGTTTTTTTATTTCCTGATCCATCCCATATGTTGAAACTTGGTCGTAACGCATTTGGTGATTATACATTGACTAATGGTGCAGAAAGATTGATTTCATTTTCTGACATACGAAAACTGTATTACCTGCATCAAGAAAAAGGCTTGAGTTCAGCTCCAAAATTAACAAAGCGTCACATTAATTGGCGAGAAAATAAGATGCGTGTCAAGTTAGCTGCTCAGGACCTCAGCTCCTCTGTGTGTGCAGCTTTGCTACATGCCCAAAATAACAACTTTATAAAATTTAAAACTTGTGAAGGTACTGCTGAATTTTGCCAACAATTTGACCAGATATTTGACATGCTAAACGCACTCAGCAAATTTCCTCGGACTTTGAAGAAATATAATGTATCGTTGCAAGATAATAATGTTCAGACATTTACAAATTGGTGCCAATCTGCAGTAGCATATATTCATACACTGAAAATCCGAGTTACACCAATTTTGGACCATTCTCGAAAAACTGGATTCCTAGGATTTCTAATGTGTCTACATAATTTGGTTTCTTTGTTCAAGAGCCTCCAGAGGTATGGCCTTAAATACTTACTGACTTACAAAATGTCTCAAGATCATTTGGAGAATTTTTTTTCTGCAGTACGGAGTAAGGGTGGTTATAATAATAACCCAAACTGTGAACAATTTAAGGCTACCTTCAAAAGACTCCTCATTCACCATGAACTGGGGACATCTGAAAATGCAAACTGTGCTGCTGACAATATCAGTATTCTTGAAGTAAGTTCCAGGTCAGCAAACAAAGAGAAGTTATCTACATTCCATCAACTGACAGAAGAAATGTTGAGCAGTTTCTCTGCTAATGAAATTTTAGGACCACAAGAAGACATTGAATTGGATCAATTTCA
This sequence comes from Ericerus pela, assembly GCA_011428145.1. Classification (NCBI taxonomy): domain Eukaryota; kingdom Metazoa; phylum Arthropoda; class Insecta; order Hemiptera; family Coccidae; genus Ericerus; species Ericerus pela. The sequence continues at coordinate 2,189 of WOFM01000231.1, forward strand.
AATTGATGTTGTAGCATACATTTCTGGCTTCATAATACGTCGACTAGAGAAAAAGAAAATGGATACAGTGAAGGAACAGCTACAAAAATTGAAAGATCCTCAAAATAAATCAAATTTAATTGATTTGAAGAATCGTGGGCGATTAATACTTCCATCGGCTATGATAATAGATCTTTGCTCAGAAATAGAAAAGCAAGTAAGGATCTATGAAACTGAATTACTTGATGCTAGCAAAATTCCAAAAATTGAGTCCAAAATTTTGGCCTCTTTAGAAGAGAAAGGTAATTTTGAGTTTTGGGACCCCTATTTGATTGATGTTATTGTTAAGTTGTACATCAGAATTAGAATAAAACATTTATGTAAGAAAGTTTTGGAAGTTGATAAGAATATTCGTCATTCTTCAACAAAACAAGTTCTTTTCAAACATCAATAAAGTAGATTTTAAAATAAAACTTTTGTGAGCATTTTTGAGAAAAAAAAAAATTTAATGTTTGTTGTGGCACTAGTTGATGCAAACATCACTGAGGCACCTGAATGCAACACAATCTAAGCGATATAATCAAAGAACACAATAGAGACCAGATATGCTTTGCCGTGATGGGGCATGTGAGGTGGTGCTTTAAACTGGTATGGTGCCTCAACAGTGCAAATTATATAAAAAAAAAGAAGAAAATGAAAAAAAGATTGCATCAACAAGTTAAGGCATGAAGGAATACCCATTTATTACTCATATATAACAGAATTTATTAAGAAGATTAATTATTATTTTTCTTATATGAATTAGTGCTCTGCACAAATTAATTACTAGAAAGCCTTAAGGATGAATAGATATAAAATTAAGGAACATTTTGATTCAAAATAAAATCTCAATGTCCTAGCTCAATGTTAGTAAATCTGAATGGTGACGTGTGAATTTAGATTAACCTTACATGAGGAAGAATTAATTTTAACCTGCTATTAAATAGGTACGCTATAGGTGCTGGGCTGTGGTACTTTTACGTAAATTGAGTATTTGTTTTTGTAAAATAATTATACGTAGAGTATATTTTTCATAATTAAATTGAAGCTCCTCCAAAAAACCCAGAAAAACAGCCAAATTGCTATTGCTGTGAAATCATTTTTTGTTAGCATGTACTTGTGTGTTCACATATACACACTCACAAAAAAAAAGTGATTGTCAATGAAAAGGTTCATACTCAATGGTCTATAACTAGTCAACAGACGAAACTCTACAATGATCTTTTATTTAGTATCGAGAATACCAATGAAAATTATTGAAATAAAAATTTTCTTCGACTATCAACAATACCGTGAGTTTTCTTAAGAATTGCGTTTGGGAGAATCAATAAGTTTGAAGTTTTTCGCATTTCCCAGCATTTTTTACAGCGACAAAAAACTCCTAATTTTAACAGTTTCATTTTAAAACAAAAACCTGCAATAAATACGGTAAGAACAAATTTATTTTTGATAAATCAATTGAAAACATTCAATTTTTGGGAATCAAACAAATATGCCGATAAATGCAAACAAATCGAATAGAATTCAACGACAAATTGTATCCATTTGTGTGCATTTAATAACATTTGCTTACTTTCAAACTGCAGTGTTTTGTTTTGGGGAGAATGACTCTGATAATTCTCGCATTCTTCTTGAAAGACTGACATCGATACTTGAGTTGAAGTACTCTTTGCTTGCAAATATTGATTTTTTCCAGTACAAACTTCTCCATGTTGATATACATTGCTCTTCCTAGTAAATGACTTTTGACAGAAAGTACAATCCTGTAAATTTAGAGAATTTGTTTGTTGAGAATGTTTAAACCAATGAAAATTTACTTTTCAAAATAATTATGCATATCTTGAGCTAAAACAACAGTTTTTTGCGATCAAGCTAGAAAAATGGGTTAATGACATAGATGGCAAGCAGTCAGTGAAGATGAAAATTATGAAAGTAGGAAATGTCATTGTGATTGTTTGAAAACCTTATAGCTGAAATAATGTATGAACTGGAGGAGTACAAATACAAAATTCAGTTTTCTTACCTCAACCTGAAATAGTGGTATAGAAATAGGACAACAAATAGTTCGACATCATATTCTTACTGTACCACTTTGTATGAAACTTACAAATTTAGCTTTAGTTAACAACTCCAATTGTTTTGCAGACATCTTTGCTTTATGTTCATCATGATGCTCCTTCTGTACATGGCGTAAACGGTCCTTTTGTGACGTCCCAAAACAACAGTCACATGTTTGTAGAGAATTGGTCTAAAATTAGAAATGATAAAAAGGTTGAAATTTTGAAGAGACAGCCCAAGATCGCAGATCGCAAGAAATACTAATATCCTAGATCAGAAAGGGAAAACAACGTGAAACGAGCTAGCCTACATACTACTTAAAACCATGAGGTCTTGCCTCATGGTACCCCACACAACTCCCCATAGTTTATTATTAGAGGGGTCTAATTCAAAGAGAACGATCTTTTTTACATTTTGATTATTGACTAGATTGACCACCATAGTTACCAGTTATTATGACCAAGTGTTTGTGAGTTCTTATCTTTGATGTTGAAGATCCGTCTGTTGAATTATTCTGGTTCCCATGATGAATCGAAGTTACCAACAAAACTTGTCTTGCCATTTTATACTCCCAGTTCCATAGCGTGATTGTAGTCAGCGATGGGAAGAAATTGAAAACGATTCTTTAAATTATAAAAACACCTTTATTTATTTTTATTACTTCACTACTATCTCGGTTACGTGAACGAAAAAATGTACTGATCACTTGGTGTTCTAAAAACGGAGAGAGAAGCTTGTAATGTCAATTCTCGTCACACCACATATCTCTTATCTTGTAAATCTAGTTTACTTCCACGTCATTATTCCCGTTTAATATTCATCGTTGAGTTCCGTCTATTATATTTTATTTTCTGTAATTTTATTTACCGAACATTGTTAAACATAGGAGAACATGGGGAAATTTTTAAGGAGTTGAGTTTTAACTATTGATGACGGAACTCAACATATTATAATTATAATATGACGAATTTTTATTTACTAATATGTGAGTACAAAATATAGACTCCACACTTTCTTGATGGAAACACCAACAGGCAATAAACACATTTCACTAGGTTGTTAGTCTGAAAAAGTAAAATAAATGTGCACAGACTACAGATGAGGAGACGATGTTTGCACGTAACTTTTTAGCTCCTCGTTGGTTGTGCGTATGCACATTGATTTGTCTATGAATTAAAAATTTGATTCGAGTGAGTTTAATAATATTAATTTGCTGACGAATTAAGGGCTACACACGGGCTACACACGAATTAATGCCTTGTGTTTAAGAATATTAATTGGCCGATAAATGGAAAAAAATACATCGACAAATCAGTCATTATTACTCACGAATCGAACGGAATTTGTCGACGAATTAATCTCTAGAAACAAACAAGAATCAAGGGGAATTCAGGTACTTATATTTAACGGCGATTTGTGTGCCTTTAATAACATTGATAATTGATTCGTCGATGAATTGAAGCTCTTAAATGCACACGAATTCCCTTCGATTCGTGTGAGTTTAATAATATTAATTTGTTGACGAATTAAGGGCGTTAAATGCACACAAATTCCCTTCGATTCATTAGCATTTAAGAACATTAATTTGCCGATAAATCGAAGAGAATTCATCGACAAATCAGAGGATAATCATAATTTTACCTACTGATTCTGTGGAATCATTATGTTTGTTTATGAGATGACAAGTTAATACAGCTTGAGAACGAAATTTCTCCTTACATTGTTCACATTCCTGTGTTATACAAAGATAAAATTTTGATAGAGTGTACTAGCAATTTAGATTTTACATACTTCCATGATTCTTCACTCAACTATATTTTATGATACTTGCCTGTGAAGAAGTAACTCCATGAGATTTTTGAGCATGATATGATAAACCACTGACACTGTGAAATTGTCTGCTACAGTATGAACATTTATGAACCTACACATAACAAAACAATTGTTGTTCATTGGGAGAAGATTTTTCTTATATTAGCAGTTGTTTTCTAACCAGCGTAACATCACAGTATATAAGTACGTAATTCTTTGATTAGTTTTCCATCGACAGTAATAACATTTAATCCCATTAGCATTGAAATGTTCTGTATAAAAAAAAAGTCAAAATTACGGAACGAAATAATTAGGTCTAAATATAAGATTCACGATATTCTACCTGATACAAATTCAGTTTTCACACAAAGTACGTTTTTCAAAAAGTAACGCCTGCAGTGCTTGGCTTCAAGATTTTATCAGTTCTAGCAGTCCATAAGCTATATAGTCAAAGGTTTTTAACCGGCTCATGATAGTAGACATTTTTTCATTCACATTTCTACAATGAGGTGAAATCACAAATTTATTTAGAGTTCTCAGTTCGGGATTGTTGTTTCTATAATAGTTTGTTCTTTTAAGTAAACATTCTACGAGATCACTAATTAAAATGCAGATTGAAGAAACAACTGAGTGATTCTAAATTCTACATCTCCAAGACAATCAACACCACCTTAGTACGATCTAAGCTGATTAATATCAGCCATATCATGTGTTACAATGAACTATATTGTCAAAAGATTGGCTCCTGGACAGTAAGGCTTTTAATAATAATGTAGGAGGACTTGTGTACGGTCTATATCACATTGCTTCATGTTCACGTGGTTAGTGGGAAACTAGGTTTTCATGTTCTTCCCTTCTTAAATCCGAGGTACCTTGATTCTAAAGATCTGTCATCTTGGGCTATTTTATTTTTTCTATAGGCAACTTTGATATTTCAGATCTAGATAATTTTACTTAAACTAATATGATGACTACCTTTGGGGCATCACAAACTGTAATGATGGGAATATTTTCAGACATTTTATAGGATGAAGTAATAGTTGTAATGAATATGTTCGTCATATTATAATATTGATGTACATATTTGGCTAAATGAAAAAACTTATATTATTCTGTACATTTGTCCATTTTAAATTGTACAGTTACATGGCAAAAGTACTGTTACTTCCTGCCAGCATTCACAACACATTTTTAATGGGATATTTGGTGACCTTAATGTGATGATCCCTCAAATATTCTCAAATAAATAAATCCCTTTAATCAACAAATTCCTACTTCATACCTAATACTATGTAAAATCATATACCCTGACAAGGTATATAAACTTAGGTTTACAATAAAATAATCATATAGTACTTCACATTCTCTCACTCTTAGTCCTGTCCTTTTATCAAGTTGTTTTGCACATTGCACTGCTGTGTGTATAAATTATTACTTTAATAGATTGATAAATCTTACTGTGTATTTGAATATTGCTTAAAGTTTCTCTTGACATTAAGTTTCACAATAGTTGTGGATAATAAATTTGTTAAAATAGATTAATTCTCGTGTAATAATAATATTCCTTTGAATATGGTCTTAATTGAAGGAAGTGTAACTAAAACAAAAGAGGTTAATTTCCAGTACCTCACCATCTCTTTTGGCTGTTACATTGTTAGCACCCAACTGGTTTGCTTTTGTGAAGTCAAACCTTGTCTTAAGTACTAAAACAGAATTTTTTAAATTCTTCTAATATTTTTAACAACAAAGTGCTAACATCAAAAATTAAAAAAAAATTTTTTTTCTCAAAAATCAAAATTGCTCCTATCCATCTAACAATGCTGCTGATACAAGGCTGCTGCTTCATAACTATTTTCTTCTGCTTCTGTGTCCAAAGTACTTTGAACTGTAACCTTGAAAACTCTAGTAAAGTATTCATAGAGTAAGGCCCAAAACACGCTATTGAATAGGAAGTAAAGGTTATTGCAAGTGGGAAAAGACCAAAAAAGAGAGAAGTACCTGGAGAAAAAGTGTATCCACAAAAAAAAATATATAAAAGTAAATAAATCGCCACTTATCCATACACAGTTGCAGACACCACATCTGAATCTTCAAGCTCCTGTACAAACAAATCACAAAGAAAAGTAAAGAATTAGAATTAATTATAATTTGCTAATTCGCATCTCCCGCCTTATTTCATAAGTGTGTTTTTATAATTAAAATTTGCAAAAAAGTATTTTTATGAACAAAAACTGGGAAAATTTATCTGAGCCCAATTTCCATGAAGTTAAATTTGATTGGCTCATAAGAGCCACAAATCAAGAAATCCTAAATTTGTGTAAAAATTTAAATATTTAGGTTGATATTGAAGTATTCTCTCGACAAAAAATTCAAGATGATATCCTATCAACCATGAAAAATAATGTAGAAATAAAAAAGCTTTTAACTCTCAAAAATATTAATATAATTTTAGAAATTCCTCACGAATCATCACATAAAAAGATCTTTGAACTCAAAAAACTTATCGACAGAAAGTTTTTTAATCCTCCCATTTCTTCAACTCCTCTTATAGGAACTAATGAAAACCCTATCCTTTTTCCCACATCAAAATGCATTTCAAATTTAAGTACTTCTTCAAGTTCTGAAAAATCTGAAGAAGATTTTCAAAGTCCTGAAATCAAAATTATAAACAAATATTTGTTATTAACAAAAACAATACAACAAATACCAAAATTAAATTCCCCCACACAAATTAATCTTAAAGAAAGTATATCAAACCTCGTTGCAATCAATGTATGACATACTCCGTATGGTCATATACCTGGTGAAGACATAGTCTCATTTTTAAAAGGTTTTGAAACCAAGCTTTATGGTAGCTGCAAACGATAGCGCTATATACATTATAGGAGTTGTAGACATGACCATTAAAATGGGAGATCTCCTCCTTGATGCGGAGGTATACGTAACCTCTGAGGTAACCACATCCTTACTTCTTGAATACGACTTTATTGATCAATATAACACCAACATTTTATCTAATAAGAATTTATTTAAGATAGAACCACCATGGAAATGTGTGGAATTTAATATAATTAAATTTAAGGAAGAAAATTGTGAAAGTTTTATAAGAGCAGACAAAGACTTCTGAATTTATGATACACAGCGAACATATGATAAACCTAGATCCAGATATGGGAGAAGCAGATCCAGATGAGTGGTTATTAACAAGTTATGGTTTAGAAGGTGAATATATTGTGGATGATCTAGGATGGCCAGCTTTAAGATTCTACAATCCACACTTCGACACCCAGTTTGCTCAAGAGAAAGTTTTAGAACACTATAGGCTTTGACAGCCAAATATGTGGAAATGTCAGACCAATTCAATCCACCATGGCCAACCCAGCATCCAACACATTACATCAGTGGATACTGCAAATAACCAAGGTGAGGAGGTAGATATGCTAAAACTAGTCTGCATAACCTGATCTGACAACAGCGTTTTCCATGACAACAACGGAACCCAAGTAAAAATAAATAGAAACATGAAGCCAGAACAGAAAAAGGCATGCCAAGGTAAAACCAGCTCATGTCTATTTGAAAACATACGAGCCAGTTCAACGTAGAAATTACCATATAGGTATATTTGAAAAGAGAAATTAGAAAGAAAATTATGGAATTTAAAGAATGTGGTATAATTCAGAGAGTAAGCTCCAGATATGACAGCCCTGTATTTGTTAAGAAGAAACAAAATGGTGTTTATAGACTATTAGTAGATTATAGAGGTGTTAAAGAAATAGTAAAAAAGTATAAGAGTAGAGTACCTTGCCTCCTTGAAATTTGAAAAACTTTATGTGATAAAAAATATTTTGTAACCATCGATCTTAATCAAGGATATTATCAAATCCCACTAGATGAAGAATCAAAGGTAGTGACTGGTATAAATGTTGGAGGAGTTAGCTATGTATTTAACTCCATCCCAACAGAACTAAGTGCAAGCCCCAGCATTTTTAAGAAAATAATGACAGACTTGTTTAATCACATTTTGGAAAATAAAGTATTAGTATATCTTCATAACATTTGTGTATTTGGCAAAACATTTGAAGAAACCCTAGACAATTTGGAAAAGTCTTAAAAGTACTAGTTGAAGCAGGCTTATTCATTAAAACAAGTAAGAGCAGCTTTTTCAACAAAAATATCGAATATTTAGGCCATAAAATTTCATATAATAAATTAGAACTTCTAGATAAAAATATTAAACCAATTCACAAAGCATAACCTCCGAAGACATTGTCAGTTAAGAAGATTCATTAGTTTAGCGAACTATCATCGTAAAATGATAAAACAATTTTTGCAAATCACTGAACTACTAACTAACCTAAGCAAGAAGGAAAATGTTAATGCAAATAATAAAATAGCATGGAACGATAAACTGCATAAAGCATTTGATCGAAAGAAGGAATTGATCACATCAGATCCAATTCTGACAATTTACAATCCTGATGCAGAAACCAATGTAGAAGTAGATGCATCAAAAACAGTAATAGGAGCAGTTATAATCCAAATTGATAGAAAGACGAAAGAACCACATCCAACAGGATACTTCTCAAAGAAGATACCTAAAAATCAACAACACTTATGCTCGCTTGATTTAGAGATGTTGGCAATTATCAAAACCTGTGAATAGTTTTGAAAATTTTTGGTATATAAAAAATTCAACATCTTTACAGATCACAAATCTTTAACATACCAAAGTCAGATGAAGAAGCCGAATACCAGGTTAAATAGATTAATTTTGAAATTAAGCAAATTTACATTCAAAATTAGACATATAAAAGGAGAAAATAACAAAATTGCTGATTATCTATCTTGTCTTAATGGAGAAGAAGAAAACAATTTTGTAGAGTTCAAAGATGGTCAATTTGTAATACCAGAAGGAACTCCTGACCCAAAAATGAAGACACGTCGAAGAAAATAATAAAAGCTATTATGTGAAGCATGAAAAAGAAATAAGAAGACTCAAGCCTAGAAAGTGAAAATTTGGAAGACAATTGAAGTTCCATATTACCCGAAGACTCTGAAAAATCTGGAATCTCCAACGCACCAACAAATTTTCAAAATTCCAGCTATCATAACTGACTCTGAAATTCATGATTCATGGGAATTTACAGCATGAAGATAAATATTGGGGAATAATAATCAAAATTTTAGAAGGTGGAAATGAAAAAGTGTTACAAAAAAGTCTAAAAAAACCAAAGATCACAAAACTTAAGACTGTTTTTCTTAGATGAAAATGGAATCTTATGGTGAAAAAATGATCCTTCTGAATACTATTATGTAGTACCAGTAATTCCAGACTCCCTTTCACCTCAAGTACTAAATATATTATGTCATGAGAATCAAAATGACATTTTGGAATTTGTAAAATTCTTGCCAAAATGCATGCTCCATACTACTTTACACAAAAGCCTAGTCTCGAGGCATGTATGTTCATGTCACCTGTGTCAAATTAATAAAAATTCTAACGAAAAATATGGATATCTAAAGCCGATAAACCCTGAAGAATGTAAGCCATTAGTGCACATTCAATTCGATTTCACATGAAAATTCAACACAGATCATGATAATGAATACGTAATAGTGGGCATCAATAAAGCAATGCAATACTGTTGGACTAAAGCAGTAAATCAACCCAACGCATATGCCATTATAAAATTTTTAAAAGAAATAGTACATTATAACAGTAAACCAAACAAAATAACATACCATAATGGAACTCATTTTGCAAATGATCATGTTTGAGAATATTGTAATGAACACGGAATAAAAATTTTCTACTCAACATTATATTCACCACAAACTCAATGACAAGTAGAGAAAATGAACAGTGTCATAAAAAAATTTTATACAAGTACAAAAGTACAAACAGCAAACAGAAGTCAAACCAAGTACATAATGTAGCATTGACCTACAACATGACACGGATCAAAGGTCTGAATAATTATGAATCATTTTATCTAATGCAAGGTTATAAAGGAGAAGCACCGATAAATTTAAAATTTCCTGCACCACTTATCTCCAAAATGAGAGAAGAACAGATAAATGGAGCGAATAAAATAAGAATGTTAATACCAATTTTGGACAAACAAAACGCAGAAAAATATTTAGAGAAGTATAATAAAGGACGAAAGGAAATTGAATATGAAATAAATGATTTAATTTTATTAAGAGTATCTGTAAATTATAGAAAAGGGAAACTAAAATTTTTAGGACTCTAGATTAGTTTGAAAAATTTCAAATCTAAACTATGTAATTCGCATAATTTCTGAAATATGGTAATATAACGGACAACACCTTCCATGTAAGGAAACTTTCACCTTACACAGCTAACTCTATGCTACCCTTTCTTCCAAAATAGAAGATATAACATCCGACGATCAAAATAACGAAGAGCTTGAGAAACAGTCTAACGATAAAAAGAAAAAAGGTAGACCAAAAAAAAAAAAATCTCCTGAAGAAATATAATCAAATGATGAAATAAAAATTCTTGGCAAACGTACAACAAGTAGACCACGTAAAGGTATTTTAATAATGTCAGATAAAAAGAAAAAGACCGTTAAAAAGGTAAGCTTTACCAACGAAGCTCTACAGAGGGAAAAGCTTCTTCTGAATGGAGAAAACATTTTAAATTGAAAGACCCCGAAAGACGATGAATTACTTTATGTAAAATTTGACTCATCACTAAGAAACAATATGATGAAGAATGAAAAATATTTGATCATGTTCTTAGGTGTGAAGAGGGAAAAAGTATAAGACACCCTATGTCCCTACCTATTTCCCCATCCACTCACCTTCAAGAAACTTTGAATGTGAACAATATGTGAGAAAAATCAAAAATAGTTAGTTTTGAGAAATAAGTGAAAAGATATTCTGAATCACCCCCTCTCATTGTATATTATTACCCTAGCGCATTAATTTCGAATAATTATTGATAAGTTGTTGTAAAATAAGAAAATTTTTGTAAGGACCATTCACAGTTAATCGCAACTTGTAAAAATTTAATAAAGTAAAATTCAAACTCACCTTTACCAATCTTTGATGAGATCAGCCATTTCACCTGCTTCATCAGTATGCTGATGTTGCTCCTCCTTAATCAGAACCTCAAGTTCACCTGGTGAGGATGACCTTTGGGAAAATGGTTGATGCCGAGGAACCAGGAACATCCTCCTATTTGATACCAGCAATTTACTGGAACCAGCAGAGAAATCTACTCTTGAACTAGATCTGCAAAGAACATGCAGATCATGAGAAATTGTCATTTCCTTTAATCCGGATAAGACATGTAAAACCTCAATATGGTGAGAATCATTGATGACTATCTTTTTATAATAGAATCACACTATGTACTTGATCAGTGATTGAAATTCGGACCAATCCATGACAATATTTTCTTACTCTATATTGGTGCCAATGAAACAAACTGTAGCCCAAAATTTAATGGCTGCATAGCCATAATAATGGCAAACAGGAAGTTCAATTCTACTGCATATCCTGTCCCATCACCTGAATTCACATCCAAAGTTGAAAAACAGACTACAGATCCCTCTCCGTGCCACAGGCCAGCTTCTAGAAAAAAGAAACTAAACTGTGAAGCTAAGTGAAAACCATGGATTTGCAACAGCACTTGCACAAGCTCTAAGGTGCAACATGATGCCAGGATTCAAAAACGTATTCAACAAATCCCCAGAAAAGCCTTACAATATGTGTCAATGCCTGATAGCCCATAATCTGCCAAAATGAACAAGTGAAAAGGTTTGAATATCTTCAATAGTCCAATCACTCCAGTAAACAAACAGACACCTTGGAGGCCAGCAATGCAGATAAGGTAGAGATGCCTGCATGAGCATAAACATCTGTTGCCTCAACAATACCGCCATCTGGAACCATAAACTTAAGCAATTGTCTTAACTCTACCAGCGTCGGATACAATAGAACATCTTCCAATACCTCCGCACTAGCACGATCTATTTTGATAATTTTCCAAGCTTTTGGCAACTTTGAAACTTGGTTCTGCCATGTTATAATGCTAACACAAGGAAATGATTTCCCAGAGAATGAGGAAAAACCTAAAATTTCAGTATGAAAAACTGTGTGACTCCCTAATCCAAAACCACACTGAATTGTTCAACGTGACTGGTGAAATTAAAAATTTTGAGAAAGCCAAATTTGAAAACACCAACATTCTCAAAGAAAACCTTAAGGCTCTAAGAGAATCAGTTTGGAAACAGAACAACAAAATAGTAATAGAAGCTAGAAGACAAGTAATCCTAGATACAGCTCGAACTCTACATGCAAGTTTAGTCCTGGAAAACACTAAACTTAGCCATCTTTTCCAATTATGTAAAAATAGCCATCTTCCTACTGCAATCAAAAACGTAAAAATTTTGAAAAATGACAAAATAAAAATTAGAAAATTAGCAGAGAAATCAAACTTTGAAATAATCCTAGATGAGAAAAACTTACAAACGTACTAATTCATGACCACCAGTAGTCAACAAAGACCGGAACATATCATGAGCAAAATCAAAACCTTGTATTACCTCAAAGAATTCATCTTCAACATTGTTGGAAATTAAAAACATCGTACAAGCATTACAATCTTCCTATGCCAGAGTTCATTCAGTACCAATAGGAATGTATTTAAACACATCTTGAAGACTTTCTTTACAAGGCAGCAGGAGCACTTGAAATTTCCAACATTGAAGGTTTTTGCCATTATACGCCTTTATATTCCATTTCTTTTTGCCGTCCATAATACACAAATTAACAGTCATACAGCAAACACAGCTGAATCAGCAACTAGCTTGGAAAATATAGCCAGCAACAAAAATGTAAAATCAGGCCACAGACCAACATGAGACGAATGAAGAAACAGGAATAGAGCTCCAGCCTGAAATGAAACAGAAAAAAGAACATGGTAACTTGACACCAAAAAACATTACCAATCAGCAATGTTGGAAAGCAGAACTTTGCTCAGAAACAATGGTGACACATTGACAGCTTACATTTCTGGGCCCACAACCATTGTGAAGAACTTAATTACCAGAAATATTAAAATGAATAGTCGAACATGAAAAATATGACTTAAGATCACTGAGTAAACAAACCACCATTAATAAAGATGAGAATTATAACTAGAATGAAATTAACACATAAGAAAACAAAATTTGGTTTATTTCACAGAGATTTAACCAATGTTAGATGATGAATAACAAGAATACAAATAGTATATCATGATTTGACTAAATAGTCACAGAGTCACAGACCAAGTGATTAACTGAATGATGTGATTCAGTTAGAGAACAAATCTTATAAAAACATGAACTACAATTCTCCACATAAACCCCTCAAATTATGAAAATTCTTTATATAAGGAAATTTTATGGAAATCAAGCCAAACCAAAATTAACAATGAAAACTGGCGCATGAAAAACAAAAACTTATGAAAAGATTGTATAATAAATTTTAATAAGCCTCAAATTATATCACAAATTTTAAAAAGAAATTCTGGAATAAAAATTGCATTAAGTAGACAGTCAAAATTGTTGAAATCATTAGTATAAAGCAAGATTTTGAGATATAAAAATTCATGCCTAACCAAATTACTTATGTCAAAAGTAAAATTAAATAAAAAGTAATGATAATGCACCGATAAAATTAAGAACAATTAATATGTAAATACACTACAAGTTTCAAATCCATATATGTATTTCCACCATGAACATCCAATTTCATTTGTTACTGATAATTAAAGTAGCGAAAAAACACACTACCTTTGTTTATAAGTAGCTGTTGAAGAAAAAACTTTTAGAATTAACTAAAAATTTATAATTATGAAATTTATAATTGTGAATAATTATATAGAATATAAAAATTAAGAAAAACAAATGTTTTCATAGTCACATCATTTTCCTTTTCACAAAATTTCATAATCTTAAAGCATCAATAGTTAAATATGAACTCACACCTTTCAATAGAATTTTCCATTAACTTGTTTTCTTGATAATCAGTCTCTTAGAAGACATAAAGTTGATGTGGTGTTTCAACAATACCCACTTCATAGGAAGTTTGTCAAAGATTCAAACAGACTAGTATTAAAGCTAAACATGAAAGAAAAATAATTTTTTCATTTCTATCTTTCATTTTTTAAAAACAGAAAATTCATTTTCTCAAAAATCATCGTTCAATAAAAAAACATTTGAAGCACATAAAACTCTTGAGCAATAACAATTTTATCGCATTTGAATCATTCTTCTCATCCCTAACATTTACAAACAAGAAAAGAAAGAAGACAAAATTCATCTTTGATAGACTCTTTTTCACTGATCACTTATGATAGAATTAAATGAACAATTGTCATATTTTTTTAATCTTTCCATTAAAATTAACTTTTACAGAAAAATAAAAATGAAAAAGCAAAAATCCATACCATAATTACATTATTGAAGTAACAGAATAGTAAAATAACAAAATAACAAAAAAACAAAAATTCACTACACAGAAATAAACCTATGTATACAGCATATCGCATACTTGATTTTGAAGTAGAACAGGAAAATAATAATTCAAAGTAGCAGTACTTTAATTCTACATTAACTTTAATAACTGTCATGTAAAAGAATAGAAAATTTTTGCAAATGTAACAAAACCAAATCTAACACTTTACCAATTTTTCAAATGATTAATTTAATGAATTAAAAAACACAAAAATGTGCATATCAAGTTACATTGAGATAACTTACAAAATAAAACAAATTTACTAAAAAAGTTGATTGAGAAAATAAATCAACTTCAACAAAAACTTTTGAAAAAATTAAATTACATTTTTATCGACAAATAAAATAAAAGAAAAGAAAGAAAAACAATATCGGAACACTCTGTCTTTATAACTAAAATAAAAAGTAAAAAAGTAAAAACAAAAAATAGCAAGATAAAATTAGCCAAAAAACAACAGAAACCCACCAAATTTTCATCATACAAAGCAACATTTACAAAGAAGTTAACAAAATGTAAAAGCAAAATTAGAAAAAACATGAAAAAAGTCATTACACTGATCTTTTTTAGAACTTTTTGAACACATTCTATCAGAAATGTACAACTGTACAAATGAAAAAATCTTTAAACATTTCTTCTAGAAAAATAAAAAATAAATTTTAAAACAAGAAACAAAACTAAAATCAAAGGAAATCGAAAGAAAAAATTATGACAAAGATAATAATGTTTTGAGGAAAACATTACGAACATAACTTACGAACAACGCAATAACACAAACGATTATATAGTATAAACAACATGTAAATTTTTCCACATATATATGTAACTTTAACATGCCCAAAAAAATACACTTAATAGAGTGTAAACTAATACAAGACATTTATTCCATTGTCATAATATTTAACATTTTCAAGTCACAAAATACTCAAATGAAACATTTACTAGATGCAAATCACACATTAGTTATGAAAGTTTGAGGACCAACACTAGTTTTGACAAGGAGATATATTTCTCTCTCCAGTCCAAAATCTCGGACTTTGAACTCAGTTTGCCTCCAGATATTTTTACTCATTAAAACTCATATTTATACATCATCAAAACAGTCAATTGCCATTCACCCCTATGACTATATGATGATAAAACACAGTAAACAGAAAACAGATGCCACATTGGAATGTTATTGCATCAGTCAACATAGCTCTCTCACTCGCATATTTATGTCTGTACTAGTCATAATCTTCAGCTGTCCACCAAATTTGTTGACATATTCTGATTAAAAGAGAGGAGGTATTTATCACCTAAAAATATACCTAGACTCTTCTGAAATCTTCTAGAGGAACTAACTTGACCAAGCCACATAATTAGTGGGAGGATAATCAATCATCTCATTGGTCAACCATGACAGCATCCATCTCTTATCACAACTTTGTATTCATCTACTCACAAATTCATTGCTAATATAATTAGTGTAAATGAAATGTAAACTTCACTTCATGAAGAACCTCTGAACAGTCATCTTCTTTGATAACCATCTCCAGTAACTACTTTAGTTCCATAGACTCTTGTAACCATTAACCATTAACGGGCTCAATAGGCATGTCCACCATTGTTAGTATAATCTGTACTTTGTTATATTAGAATCTATTATCGAAGTCATTAAATGCTGATTGGCACTCAGTTTAATTGTTTTGAGTTTATTAATCAATCATAGGCAAAGTTTCCGTCACATGGAGACACCATTAACACGAACAATGACATGTTATCTGACAAAGCTGCAGGTGTTTCATCAAAACTAAACCCCAAATTTGTTAGCCCATGTGAAATAATCGAAGTAAAAGGAAATGTCAGCTATCATCTAAGAACACCTGATAGAAAAATTCTCCAACCAAATGTCCATGAATTCAAAAGATAATTAAATATGAACTACAATATAAATCCGCTATCCATGTAAATTCCACTGATGTAAACACAATGAAAATAAATTGATAGTTTCCCTTAGACAACATTAAAAATAAACTCTAATATCGATCCTAATTCGCCGGTGATCATCCTTATTCACCAATTTCAAATTGGTTGGGGAGAATAAACAATTATTGGAAATAAAAACATCAATCACATGAAACAAATCAGATCACTGAGCATTCTCAAACTACGTGTGCAAAGAATAAACAAAATATTAATGCAGTAAAAAATAAATTAATTAAAATATACAATTACAAAATTAGTCCTAGTTTAAGGATAACAAATTAAAAACTGAAGTATTGCTGTAATTCTCAATACATAAGTAAACTCAAAAACAAATCATTATTACAAATCACACTGATACATTTGGCCTTAGATTAGTTAGTAAGTTCCCTTGGTTATGATTTGAAATAAGTTTATTTTTCTTTCTCCTTTTCAATTATTATTCTTTACCCAACAAACCAAAGGAAGTTGGGTCTCCATTCTATTAGGTTAATATCAAGAAATTTTTTTTTTTTTTTCATTTTGCCCAAAATAGAATTTTAGGTTGTTAATAGATTCCTTCGTCTTTGTTTTTGGGCTTACATATTTAAAGTTCTTTTTCATCATCACTAAGACGTTAAGGTCCTTCAAGTTCTTAAGGCCTTGACCAGATTGACCATAAATGAATTAATTGTTTAATAAAAAGTTTGTATTCTTAAATTGGACCTTAAGGCTTTTTTTTCTTGATCTTGTTTTTTTAGATAACATTAGTGATAACTAGTGATTTTTTTTTATTCTCTTTCACTATTTTTGTATAAGTGTATAATTTGTTGTTTTTTGTATCAAACTAATTTTATTTTGATATTAAGCATTGATTCCATTGGATCTAAAAAATATCGTCTCTTAATTATTCTTTCTTTCCTCTCCTTTCATTTTTTCTTTTTTGAGGAATATATTCGTTATTTTGAATAATAATTGGGACCTCATTTCATTAAGTTACTAATCTCTAGTCCCAGTTACCAAATGTTCAAAGACTGTGGGTGATCTCTTGCTTTAAATTTTGGGGGAGGAGTTGAAACATCCGAAAACTCACAGCCTTACCACATTACCATGCCTTTTATTAGTCTTGAACATCATATACTTTTAAGTAATAGGAATCGGTTCACAAATATTAAGATTATTCATTTAGTTCTAAGATTTATGAAAACACATTCAATCACCAATGTTCCTATTCTATAAGATAGAGATACCATATTCAACAATTTCGATTGTATGCATAATGGTGACATGTAGATTTTAATATGTCAATGGTGAACCAACAATGTTCCCCATTTTTTATCTCTCTTTACACTGCTCTTGATTTATTACGATGAACAATTAGTCTCAATTTCAAAGTAGAAGTAGCCACATCCCATGAATATTGAAGTGTTCACGGATCATACATTCTTAGTTTAACCTTTTCAGCCATTCAATTTCCTGGTTTGGAAACCTTGTTTAATACTATAAAATTGAATTTAACTATCCCAGTAGTAGAAATCATCTATTCCCTTTTTGTGACTGAAAGACTGGAAGTGGTCTCAATAATTTGTCGATAATTGAGAAAATTGGAAGATAATATATTAAATGATCTAACATGCACGACTCAATATTTTTCAAATTGGACAACTATAAGTTTCTCTTGTATATTATTAACTCTGTGATAATGAGTCAGCCTATCTATTCCTCCATCATTAATAAAAACATTAGCCTATTTCACAGAAGACTGACTGATTCTGGTAGGCTGGTAATGTATACTGTTTCTGTTGGCCTGTCTTTCTCTCGACTCACTAGTTTTTAGCTTGTGACTCTCATTCTACTTTTTACACTTTCTCGACATATTTTTTATCCCTATCCTTCGGAATACTGGTTTTCATTTTTGAACTCCACAGTATAAACAGGTCTATACAAATGTAGGGACTCTCCTGTATGAGGTATAGGGGCTCGGACCCCTTGACAACAGTTGCCGCCCCAAAGGGCAGGCAAATTATTCGTCTACGTGATGTAAAACACATGAAGTACATTGATCGTAATTACCTGCAAGTACATGCAGGTAATGTACGAGTACCAAATTGTGACACAATGAGACAATGTCACAATCCGTACACAAACTGGTCAGCCATCTCTTATCTCGGTAGGGGATGATGCGACCTGGCCGCCCTCACAGACATACGTATATTCTTACATACGTGTCTTTGTGTGAGTGTAAATAAGCCGTATATAAACCACCCAAACTGACTCTAAAATCGCCAGTGTTCGCCTTGATTTTGGCTTACCCGTACTTGTGTACAAAGTGGTTGAACACGCTTAAATTCTGTAGAATTTCCTTCTGGTGAGAATATCTCTTACGACAAGGTATTCCAAAGTGATGACCTCGACGTGATTTTTGGCTATGTCGTGAGGTGTCTTGAGGCACATTGCGCTTTTACAAAAATTTGGCGCAGTGCTCTGGCGAGAAACTCGCTTGCTTGGCCAATAAAAATATTTTTTGCAGACAAAGACACTTTGAGTCTGCTGAAGTGGGAATTTACACCCCTCTCATTAAAATATATAAACAAAGAGAAACCAGACAGTAGACCTTGAGGGAGAAGGTTGGACTCATCCCCTAACCCACTGACTTCGACTCGACACTCTAAGAATTTACCCAACTTGGAAGAAGGCCCTCAACACCCAGAATTACAACGACTGGGAACTGCAATAAATAAAGAACAACTAGCAGTTAAAACATTGAGAAGTGGTTGAACTTTAAGCCAAAGTTCTGACCCAAAAACACCCGTCCTAAAAACACAGGAGCCAGTGTTTTCGACTAGCAAGGAAGGAAGTAGTTCTGTGGAATATGCTTGTCAATGGAAAGACACCGCAATGGTCCCACCACCAACTGGAAATGAAAACCCATAACCATCGCAGGTAGGTAGCGCTCAGCCACAGCTGACACCCGAAGTCTTGGCACAAATTATGCAGATTTTGCAGTTACAACCAGGGCAGAACCCCAACTTCTATAGACGGAGGATAGAGATCTCGGAATTTCTGCTCAATGAGGTAGATTTGTGGTTGACACTCTTGGAAGGCAGGTTCAAGACTGAAAACATTACACTGAACCAGCGGTATCTCCACATCTGTGGAGGTATGCCCCCACAGATAATCCGCCACATTCTGGACATCATGGAATTCCCTTCGACAGAAGATGATAAATATGCCTGGTTTGTCAAGAAGATTAAGAATGTGTTTGGAAGAACTAAAAACCAAATCATTGATGATGTGATGGGTGGTATGAAGATGGGGGATGATAAACCCTCAATCTTCATTGCGAGATTGCGACCAAAGGCGGACAATATCGTAGCCCCTTCTGTCATAGGCAACCAATTTTGCAAACAACTTCCCAAAAGTGTTGTGCAATGCCTAGCCGCCGTGGGTTCGACCGTGATAAATACATCCTCAGACTTGGACTTCCATGCAAAATCAGCAGACAATGTGGTGGAATATACCAGGTTAAAGCCTGTGGTAAGTGCAGTGTCTGCAGAGACTGGAGAAATCGCTCAACTTTGAGCTCAAATAGCTCAGTTGACTGAGGAAATAAAGAGGAACAAAGGCCAAAGCTCAATGAAATCCAATAGTAGCTGGCGACAACGATCTAAATCAAGAAACAACAACCATAACAGTACTGGCAATGACAAAGGCCGACAGTCCCGGTCCAGAGACGGCAGATCCAGTTCCAACAATAGGGGTCAGAGTTCAACTCCCCCGAGAACATCATCTCCCAAAAACCAGTCTCAAAATTGGGATGATAAAAGTTGTTTCTTCCACAATCGGTTTGGCGCAGAGGCCACCAAATGTAACAACATATGCAAATGGTGGGGCAATTCCTATACCAAGGAGCCATCAAACTAGAACAAGGGGCCATCTACACTGCCAAAGACCCCTTGGAAAAATACTCACGCCGCCTGTTCATAAAGGGCAGTACAAACAGGAGAAGGTACTTAATTGACTCAGGTGCAGACCTGAGCATATTGCCAGTCAACAAAACTCAAAAAGTACTCCCTCCAAAATACTGTCTCCGTACTGTGAATGGTCAAAACCTTCCAGCTTACGAACTTGAAACCAGCAAAGTTGACATCCGACTCAAGAAAATCATGACGTGGTCCTTCACAGATGCAGATGTTCCAAACCCGATCCTGAGTGCAGATTTCCTTGCACAATTTGGCCTGATCATTGACCTCAAAAAAAGCAAATTGATCGATAGTGAATCTAAATATTGCGTGGATGGCAAAACGCTAGCTTACAGACTGGACACAAATATATCCAGTTGTACCAAAGTCGACGAACAACTCTTACGGATCCTGTCTGACTATCCTGGAGTCACTCAACCATCAATTCGCAGGCATCCTACCTATAAACATGACATTGTTCATTACATAGAGACTAAAGGACCGCCTTGCCATGCTAGAACACAAAGGTTACTGCCTGAAAAACTCAAAGTGGCATGGGAGTACTTCCATCACATCATCGAGGAGGGTGTATGTCACCCCTCAAAAAGCTCATGGAGCTCTCCTATCCACATGACCAAAAAAGCAAGTGGGGAGCGGCAAATTGTTGGAGACTACAGGGCCTAAATGCCAAAACAGTTCCTGATCGCTACCCAGTCCCCAATATAATAGACTTCAATGCGAATATGTAAAGTAAAACGATGTTCACAAAAATTTACATCAACTGGGCATTCCACCAAATTCCTATGGCCAACCAGGATGTACCAAAAACAGTGGTTATAACCCCCTTTGGACTATTCAAATACCTTTGAATGCCATTTGGACTCCGCAACTCAGCACAAACTTTTCAGAGATTCACCAATGGACTGCTTAAGGAATTGCCGTTTGCATATGCATACTTGGATGACATTTGCATTTGCTCTGAAGGCGGTGAGCAACAGCACGAGGAGAATATAAGAGCCGTCATACAGCATATAAACGCTGCCGGGCATACTATCAACGTAGGTAAAAGCTTATATGCACAGACCAAAATTGACTTTCTCGTCTACAAAGTCTTGACCAAAGGCATTTCCCCCCTGAAGACCAAAGTAGAGCCAATATTGAACTTCCCGAAACCCTCAAATGTCGCTGAACTTAGGCGTTTCATGGGGATGGTGAACTTCTATAGATGTTGCATGAAGAATGCAGCAGACAAACAAAGTAAGCTGTTTGCACTAATTAAGACAAGTAAAAAGAAAGACAAGACTCCACTCAAATGCAATGAAGAAGCCGAACAGGTCTTTGAGAAAATCAAAGATACACTGGCAAATGCAACTCTATTGGCTCATCCAGGCAAAAGTCTGCCATTATGCGTGAGTACCGATGCCTCTGATTTTGCTATTGGTGCAACCCTGTACCAACTGGATAGAGACAACAAGAAGTTACCGCTAGCTTTCTTCTCGAGGAAGCTCTCAAAAACAGAAAAGAACTAATAGGGAATTGCTCGGAATTTTTGCTGCGTTGAAGCATTTCAGGCACCAATTAGAAGGTAGATGTTTTTCTGTGTATACTGACCATAAACCCCTAACATGTGCCTTCACAAAAAAAGCAGAACCGGCATTACCGAGAAGAGCACGACAATTAGACTATATTGGTCAATTGACTACTGACATTCAGTATATAAGTGGAGAACTTAACACTCCAGCTGATGCCTTGATTAGAATCGAAGCTATCTTGGCTCCTGTCCAATTGCCTTATGCTGAAATAGCTAAAGCACAGCTTAAGGATGCAGAATTGCAAGAGTTGTTATCGAACGATGATACTACTCTCAAATTGAGACAGCAAAAAATTCCCCGTACTGATGTCATAGTAACATGTGACATCAGTACAGGTAAGAAAAGGCCATTCCTACCTGTAAAATATCGCAGGCTGGCTTTCAACAGTGTACATAATCCGTCACATGCTGGGCCAAAATGTAGTGCTAATTTAATTTCGGCAAGGTTTATATGGCCACGAATGAAGTCTGACTGTAACAAATGGGCTCGCAGTTGCCTGAACTGTCAAGAATCCAAAGTAGGAAGACACACTCGCTCCCCCCTCAAATCCTTCAAACAAACAGAGCGATTTAAAACTGTACATATGGACTTGGTAGGCCCATTGCCACCATCTCAAGGACACAGATACCTGTTAACGATAATAGAGAGGGCAACCCAATGGCCAGAAGCAATTCCTCTACATAAGATGACAGCTCGAACTATAGCTGCCAGGTTATACCACACCTGGATTGCGAGGTATGGTGTACCAGAAGTCATAATTACGGACCAAGGTCGCCAATTTGAGAGCTCGCTCTTTAAAGAGTTAGCAAATAAGCTTGGTGTTCAACACAGTCATACCACAGCTTACCATCCTCAAGCCAATGGAAAAATCGAGAGATGGCATAGAGATCTCAAAGCCTCTATCATGTCACATGATAAAAAGAGATGGGTAGATGTACTTCCTACCATCCTCTTAGGCCTTCAATCTGCCCTACAAACGGATACAGATCATTCTGCAGCGCAATTAGCACTTGGTGAAGAGCTACGCCTCCCAGGGGACTTCTTCACAGAATCGAAGGAAGTTAGCCATGAAATTAAGGTAAAAAATATGTTGATACAAAATCCCACCTTCTCTCTTTCTTCATCATCATCACGATCATACTTTATATATATATGTCATACGTACACTCTCGTCACGAAGTGCTTCCCCTACCATTCTCGATCCGATAACGCTGTTGCTTCTCCATTTCATATTTCAATTGTAATTTATATTTTAGTCGCAAATAAAATGTCGTTAAAGTAAAAAGTCTCAAGTTCTTTAGATCCTCGTTCTGTACACCTCACATCATGGTAGCCATCGCTGCGGTAGAACTTTGAGGAGAGACTTAGAAAATTTAAATCGATGAAATAATTTTTGAATTTATTTACTGTTGTGCGAAAATCTTTTCATGTTTTCTGTTAATTAATACACGAAGTATTTATCGTGTTTTTCAAGAAGTTTAAACTCGAATTTTAATTTATTAAAAATTTTGAAAAAATTCAAAATTAAATCGAAAATTAGAAGCTGAAGTTCCCGACTTAATAACGGCCAATCCTGGAAGTCATCGAATGCCAAATCCAGAAAGGACTGCCAAAGAGATCGAGTGAACAGCCAAAGGAAACCTGCTCCCGTCATCGAGGACTCATCGTATATCCACACATCGAAGACCCAATTTTTCGGCCAACTCCAAACCAAATTCAAGCAGGTAGTACGACGGTGGACAGCGGAGTAAAGAAAACTGGAATAATTCGTCAGCACAACAGAAATAAAAGTAAAAGAAAAATTTCTTTTGTAAAGGTAATATTCATTGAAGCTAATTATTTTTCGTATTTGTATAATTGTATTTTAAACTGAGTCTAAAAAAAAAAAAAAAAAAAAAAAAAGGAAAAATTCGAAGATATTAAAATTATTTATGCTCCCTATAATAAATTTGTTTGAAGGAAAAATTGGAGAATATAATATTGAAAAGGAAGAGTTAATAGAATTAATAAAAAAGTTTGAAGGTGAGAAAGTTATTGATGTAAAATTGGACGTATAATTTACCACATGTTAAATATTTCACAGGTGAAATAATTTTGGAATCATTTGTAATAGATATATCAGGAAGAATTGAAGAAATTAGCAGTTTTAAATATATTAGAATTTCAGAATCTTCAGTAAATTATTTTTCGAACAGAATTTACAGTTCTGATAAATCGAAAAAGAAATTTATGAATAGATTCTTTAATTAGTTAAATAATAAAACTGGATAATAACGATAAAGGTAAAAAAGGAAATAGTGAAAAAGAAAATTTAATTAAGGAAATCGAAAAAGAATCCCTAGAAAATAAGAAATATATAGCTGTTATTAATAGAGAAAAAAGTGTGTTAGGATTTTGTAAAATTAAAGAAAATATGGTATCCCAAAATGAAATTAAACCCATACAAGCGCCATTGGGAAAGGTATTTAATGGAAAATATTACTTAGACTGGCGTAGGATGATTATTTTGGCTATTAGGGGAGCCAGATATTATGATATTTTCGGAGAGCACGAATTCCTTCAATTATATATTAATCATATTGATGATTTAAATTTCCATCCCGAAAAAGATATGATAGGTTATTGCAAAATGCAAGACAATGCAAAAGCTTTTATATTAGAAAGAGTGTCGAACGAAATAACAAAACAAATAAGGGACTGCAATACAGCGATATTGATGTTGAAAAAGTTAGATAATATTTATGGTACGAAAACTTCAGTCACAGCCAATATGGCAAAGGCAAAATGGATGGAGTTTAGATTTCAGCCTGGTGGAAATATGAAAGAAAATTTAGATAATTTTAAGAGAATATTAAGGGAAGACTCTGACCAGAAATTCAGGGATCAGACATTAAAAAAGCAAAATGGTAATAGTAACCAAGTAAACAATAATTATAGAAATAATAACGGTAATTATAATAGAAATAATTATAGGGGTAGATATAATAATTATAGAGGTAGAAATAATTATAGAGGAAATGGCAATGGTCGTAATGGTTATACAAATGGTAATCGAAATAATTTTAATAATAATGGTAATGGCAATAATAATGAATCAAACCAGAACCAAAATAACAATTCAAACAACAATGGGAATAATAATGGAAATTATAGAGGAAACAATTATAGAGGTAACTCGAATTATAGAGGTAATAATTATAAAAGTAATAATTATAGAGGTAATAGAAGGAATTATAGTCAGAATAATCCAAAATGTTACAAATGTGGGCAATTTGGACACATAGCACAAAATTGTACTAATAATAATCCTCAAACAAATAATAGTAATGATAATTTTAATAATAATCAGGGAAATTATCCTCCAAAAACAAATGCAAATCAACAAAATATTAATAAAAAAGAGAATGCAGAACAGCAAGTAAAAATGTCTTGCATGGTCAAAAAATTCAAAAAAATAATAATGAATGGCTATTAAATGAATTAATTAATAATAATAAATATAATAATAATGAAAATTACGAAATATTAAATCACAGAGTAATTTTAGATGGAGCTGCAGAGGTACATCTAACATCTGATTTAAATAAATTAGTTGATGTTAAAAAATTTGTGACTCCAGTCAAATGCAATGTGCTGGTAGAAACACTTTTTTATATGCCACTCACACGGGTAGAATGGTGATTAAAGTCGAAAATTCTAACAAAATTCAGTCATTGATAGAATTAAACGATGTTCATTATGGGCCGGATCTGAATTTAGATATTATTTCAGCCATAAAAATTACAAATACTGGAATAATTAATATTGATCAACAAAAAGAGATAGCGAATATATATTTTATTGAGAATGCAGAAATAATTATAACTGCAATAAAACAAGAAGGAATATTCTATATTTAGGTGTTCAGGCGGTACGGGGATTTGAACCCGTACTGGCCGAACACCTAAAACCCCCCTCGCTCACCGCCACCAAAAGCCGACACCGTATACACTCGGCCACGATGCCGGGTGACGGTGATCGAGAGAGAATGGCAATCAGCCGTAGTAGTGTGGCAGTAGTTGCCACACCACTCCCCCCTAGTATAGTGGAGCGTGATACGACAACCAGTATGGAGGCGCCTTGTGGGTAGGAATGTACGCCGGCGTGTGGTGATGCCCCCCCTCATCACCGCACCGTGGCGCACACCCTACAGCGCCGTCACATACCTGCATCGGTGGTGTGACGTACCACCACGGCTATTGGTTTTGTACGTGTCCGAGAGATGGCGTGCATTAACATCCCCCGGATCACGTTGAGGTCACCACTTTAGGTGTTCAGGCAGTACGGGGATTTGAACCCGTACCGGCCGAACACCTAAAACCCCCCTCGCTCACCACCACCAAAAGCCGCCACCGTACACACTCGGCCACGATGCCGGGTGACGGTGATCAAGGGAGAATGGCAATCAGCCGTAGTAGTGTGGCAGTAGTCGCCACACTATATATACTATAATATTGCAAATGATAATAATAAAAAAAAATAAAAATAAATGATGATACTAATAATATTGAATCGAATATAATATGTGCCCCCGTCACTCAAAATATAGACGATGAATGGGATGACTTTACAGTAGAATTGGAAATTCAAGAAGATGATATAAATATTGAACCACCCCAGGGGGGTGAAAATAATGAAATAATAATTGAAAATAATGAAAATAATAATATTAATACACCACAAATAAATAATAATATAAATAAAAAATTGATAATACATAGGAGACTTGGACACTTAAATGCCAGATATCTACAAAAGTTAAAAACTTTAGTGGTTGGCAATCCCAAAAATCTGAATTTTAGAGATGAGGATTTTGTAAATTGCCAAATATGTTGTATTGCCAATAATTCGAGATTGGGTCATAATGGTATTAGAACTAAGCCAACTCGAAAATTGGAAATAGCGTCCTCAGACATTATGGGTTTGTTTACACCCTCTGTGGCGAATCAAAAATATATTTTAACTTTTATAGATCACTTTTCGAAGTACACATTTGTCATGCCTATAGCTAATAAAAGCCAGGTCACAAATGAATTTAAAAATATTACAATATCTATGAAAAATAAATTTCCTGAATATCCCATAGGAACTATAAGATGTGATAATCCCAAGGAATATACCGATGCAAAAATAATAAATTATTGTAATGAGGTTGGAATAACAATAGATTATGTGGTACCATATTCTCCAGAATTGAATGGTGTTGCCGAAAGGCAAAATCAAACTTTAATGAGGAGAGTACGGGCCATGTTAATCGATGCCAACCTTGACATAAAATATTGGTCCTATGCTGTAGTAACAGCGGCTTATTTGATTAATAGATCACCTACGAAAGCAAATAAGGAATTTAAAACACCTTATGAACTGTTCTATGGAATAAAGCCAAATTTAAGAAATCTTAAAGTTTTTGGAGCGTTAACTTATAGGCATATTCCCATAGAAGTAAGGAAACAGAATGCTACAAAAGCAAAAGCAAAATCAAAGAATAAAATTGACCCAAAATTGGCACAAAGGGCGGAGAAAAATATAATGATGGGCTATACAAATACGGGATACTGTCTCAAAGACCCCTACAATACAAAATCGTACATTTCATGTGATGTTAAAATGGATGAAACACAAAATATAAAATCACTATTGATAAATAATAAACCATTAACAATAAAATCATCAGATTATGAATACGATTTAGGGATAATTAACCCCATAATTATGAACATTAATGTAAAATATGGTAAAGCATATATAGAAGATAATATTCCGAAAACTTTTACTGAAATAGAAACGAACCCATTTAGGGAAGATTGGATCAGGGGCATAAATGACGAATTTAATTCTCTCGATGACATGAAGGTATGGGAAATAGTAGACTATGACTGCCAAAAGCTTATTGATACAAGATGGATTTTCACAATTAAATTTGATGAGTTTGGAAATCCAAAACTAAAAGCAAGACTTGTAGCAAGAAGTTTTAAAGATCGAACCGAATATAACATTGCGGAAACCCATGGCCCAGTAGCATCAATAGGAACTATAAGATCATTATTATCTATAGTTAATAAGGTGAAATTAATAATGGTACAGTATGATGTAAAAACTGCATATTTAAATTCACCTATAATCAAACCCATTTTTGTGAGGAGACCTGAGGGTATAAATATTAACTCGAATCAGGTATTGGAATTAAAGAAATCGATTTATGAATTAAAGATATCCAGCAAGTCATGGTATGACCTATTAGATACAAAAGTAAGGGATATGGGCTTTACTAAAACAAAAAGCGATAGATGTTTTTATACCATAATTAATAATGAAGAAAAAATATATTTTTTGACCTATGTGGATGACATATTAATTGCATCGAATTCGCAATCATCCATAACTAAAATAAATGAGGAATTGCAGAAAGATTTCACAATCACTATAATAAATAATCCTAGATTTTTTGTGGGTCTAGAAATAGTTAGAAATATCGAAAACAACACAATAATACTCTCACAATACAAACATATAAATAAAATGTTGAAAAAATTTGGAATTTTGGAATTAAAAAATACGAACACCCCTACAGAGACAGGTTTAAAAATAGATAAAATAGAAAATGGTAGAGATGACACTGAATACAGGTCAATGATAGGTGGACTGCTATATTTAGCAAGACTTACAAGACCGGATATATTATTCCCAGTTAACTATTTCTCACATTTTCAAAATAACTCCAACGATACTCTAAAAAATTATGTTAAAAGAATATTTAGATATGTTAATACCACAAAAAATTATAATATAATAGCTTATATTGAGGCCTCTTATGCCCCTCAAGTTGATGACACAAACATCGAATTAACTAATCTTAAAAAGGGGAAATCCATAACTGGATTTATGTTATTTTCTTATGGAGACTTGGTGGAATGGAATTGCTCCAAGCAAACTATCCATGCATCATCGAGTACTGCGGCTGAAATAATTGCAGTCTTCGACACACTAGATACCATAAAAGTGATACAGTATATGAATTACGAAATTTTTGGAGAAAAATTAATTGTGGATGTAATGGAAGATAATATTTCAACCCAAAAAATATGTTCAGGAGGTAGTCAGAAAAAATCGAGAGCTCTAATGATCAAATGCTATTCAATTTTAGAAGCATTTGAAGAAAAAATAATATTTTTTAGAACTGTGAGCTCTGAAAATCAGTTAGCGGACATTTTGACAAAATCATTAGATCGTTCAAAATTCGAAAATATAATTGTTAAAGTATTGAACGAAACAAATATTTACACATAATATAATAAAAAATTTGTTTATTTCAAAGTCACAATATGTTTCAAAATTTTATATTTCAAAGTACAGGTCGTCCCAAGTCCAAAACGTAAGTCGTAACATGAAAATAATTGCTTAAAAATTAACCTTCAATTATTGCAAAAAGGAGTACTTAACAATACCATTTACTAGAAAATACTTGCAAGAGATAAATGCTCGATTTCTCGAAAATAGTAACAATGAAAAAAGCAAGAAAATCGAACAAGAAATAACCCTACAATTCGAATAATAAAAACCCTATACATTTTCAAACAAGCGTGAGAGAAATACACGAAATATTCCCACACAATTTTATGAAAGGAAATCCTCTAACAATAACACAATGAAGATTAAACCCATTACATGATTGCAATTATGATAAATCGAAAGAAGGTTGCCTTATCGAAAAACATGTTAAACGCCAGTTCAAATACAATAGCAATACACGAAAGATAATAAGCGAAGCAACGTATATTATTCTAAAATCATTTTCATGTCAAAATTTTAAGATAAAATACGAAACGTAACGTTCTTTTAAATTCAATGAACTCATAATCGGAAATACCTTCGTCTATTTTTTTTCTTTCTTTTTTTTAATGTAATATGTATACGTGAATATTTTTTTTCTTTTCGAATTCCTTTTCTGATTCTTTTTCTAATTGAAATATACGATGAATGAATAATATGTTACCTATAATCTTTTAATATTTTTGCATGTTACCAATTTTGTATTTTTAATATTTTTTTTTTTTTTGATTTTCACACATATACCATTTTTATATCATATTCTATGCATGTTACCATATTTATTTATTTATTTTACACAATTATTTTATTTATTCTCGAAGCACAGCACAGCAAAATTTTTTTTTAGGAACCAAAGTTACCATAATAATATTCAAACAATACGATGTCAATATTTTTATTTTTTTTTATTTTTGAAATTTTTTAAATTAACATGCATATATCATTTTGTACTTAATATTTTTTGTTCATTTTCAGCGTACAACATGATGAAGAACTCGATTGGTAAAATTTCAGGGGGGTGTTGATACAAAATCCCACCTTCTCTCTTTCTTCATCATCATCACGATCATACTTTATATATATATGTCATACGTACACTCTCGTCACGAAGTGCTTCCCCTACCATTCTCAATCCGATAACGCTGTTGCTTCGCCATTTCATATTTCAGTTGTAATTTATATTTTAGTCGTTAATAAAATGTAGTTAAAGTAAAAAGTCTCAAGTTCTTTCGATCCTCATTCTGTACGCCTCACATCAAAATATAAGAAATGATGCCAAAAATTTTCCAAAACAGGCAGCTTGTCATGGCCAGCCAAAGATTTACATCTCGAAACACTTGGCCAATACCTCACACGTATTTGTTACAGACGAGAAAATAAGATCTGCGCTGGAGAAACCATATGCCAGTCCTTATAAAGTAGTATCACGAAATGAGAAAAACTTTGTGATACTCATCGCAGGCAAACCTCGAATAATTTTAATCGATAGATTGAAGCCTGCATACATGGTAAGCGACAATAAAAGAATAAAAAGGTTGCAGAGAGAGAACGTAGAAAATATTCAGACGGATTCACCAACAAGCATAGAAGAATCCATCAAAAAAAGTGAAATAACAAACTCACAACCAATAAAAACACCAAAAATAAAAAAGTCTGTAAAGTTTTCGGACGATGTTACCACTAAAACATTCGATCCGGAGGCCCCCATATGCCCACAAAAAAGAGGCAGGCCCTTAGGCAGTAAAAAATGTAAAAATTCCCATCCTTGTCGTAAGTCTGAGAGGTTAATGCGAAGAAAATAAAATTCACTCCCGAAAAAGTAATATCCGCAATGTAAGTACAGACCCGCTAAAAATATGCGACGAAAATTGGAACTCCGTGAGACAAAAGAAACTCCGGAGATAAGCAAACGAGGATTGCCAACAAAAAGAAAACGAAAGGAATAAACAAACCCACGTGCAATACGGAAATAAACATAGCAACGTGCATTTATTGTCAAACATAAAGATAATCTCAATGTTGTGACATCACAAGCTGAGATTCCTTTGTAATAAAATTTGAAAAATATATTCTCTGAGTATAATTCACGCATAACTTTGCTTAAACCAATCAGAACTTAAACAGAAAACTTGCATACGGCCGAGAATTTTAAGTGCTATCCCCTCTACGAGCTGATAAGAAGATGCAAAATAGCTAAAACGAAAGTGTAATGGTAAATCAAAAATTGCAGTAGATTCACCCGTTTTAGAACTGTCTAATAACTTGGACGTGTTTTCTAAACGATATTTTTAGCTCTCTGTTTTCCTTGCTTACCTATTCCAATGTCGCTACCAACTCAAATCTTCCTCAACACGACCAAGAACCTAAAAGTTCCGGAAGTAGCCAAGAACACTGGGCAAATTCTGGAACAGAAGTTAGAACTTGATCGAATTGAGGAGCAACTCCTAATGGACACGGCACCTGCCGTGGACAGTGTTCTCACAGAAATGACGACTCCACTTCCGCCCATCATCTTTCCTCCCCGGACTCCACTGGAACCGACTCTGACGATGGAACCCCCGAAGCCGGAGCCGAAGCCAACAGAGACCAGGGAGCCCATGAAGTTCCTGTTCACAGTGGAGAGAGCAGCCAACCAAAAGGTGAAGATGGCTGCCTTGACATCAGGGAACTCAAACTCCCCGATGCTCAAGCAGCCTCAGTTTAGATGTCCGTTGCCCCCTCAGTATATGTACATTTGTATCACCCACATTTTTGGTCCTCACTTTCGAAAAAACAGAAAAAGAAAAATTACAGGAGAAAATTTTGTGTTCGTAGTTTTCTCAAAACTACGAAAGAGATCGGGCTGAAATTTTCACGAAAGATAGTCCTTATAAGAAATATCTTTCGTTAAAATTTAAATGGGACCAGGTCTGATCCTTTTAGAATCTATTGATTCTTTCTATTTTTTAATGTTAATATCTATTTGTTTAATATTACTTTCTTTAGTAATCCCATATTATAAATATAAACAAATATCTTGGATTGCTATTAAAATTAACCCCACTGTCTCATATTCTTCTAATGATAGGTATACTTTAACTATATGTAATAGTCTCAAATCCTTCTTTGACCTAATAAAAACTTATTCTCCTCAAACTTGTAAAATAACATCAAATTCAAAAAATAAACTGATATATATAAAACCTAATAATCATATTTTCAAATTTGACGCTCTTTTACAAGATTACTATAACATAACAACTTTTTATATTTCTTTGTTATCTCCAATAATTTCCTTAGGCATAGTGACCATTACCATATATATTATCATAAGTTACAAGTCAGATTATATTCAAATCTTTAGAACACAATATCCTCCTATTGTCGACACGATGAATCCACCAATACCCAAAGACAAATCAAAGAAGAAACCAAAAGTCACACCAACCCAAGATTCTCAATCAATTCAACAACATCAACCAGAAAAGGCCAATCCCGATGAGGTAAGGGAACTATTGATTGATTGGGAAGGAGTAAGACCCCAAAAATTGAAGACCTTTGAAGGAGACATTACTCTTCCGTTTTCCACAAAAGAGATGGAACTAAGCTTATCAGAAGAGGGGGCATCATCCAGAATGGTATTAGACATTCCGGATATACACAATGTTATTTTGGCAGATAATCCCACTGACACTAAAATTCCCACTTCACCCGAAAAAATACAATGTACCCCTGAACAAATTATGTCAATAGAAGAAAAAACTTATATTGCAGAATTTGTAACTCAAAATTTAGGCATATTTAGAAAACATTCTCAATATTTTTTAGAATTAATAATATCAACTATATACGCAACTCCTGCCCATTTTGCTATAGACATCCCTGACAAATTCATTCACCCAGTTGGTACAACTATTTATAAACTTCATCCTAGAATCTTCTCTTCTGATCCCCAAACCAAAAAAGGATTAATGGATACAGTAGGATTAATGAAAGGACTCTCTGAACATGAAATTGAACGATTTAAAGCAATAATTAGTACTTCTTCTCAACCAACATCCTACTGGCAAGGACGAATTGACCAAATGGGAGAGCATACCAGAGAACACATAGTGAGTAAATTAGAAACTTCCAATCTGCAAATCTCAGAAGCATTGAGTAAATTGGAAGTTATAGATGTAACTCTAAATCAATTCTTGGAAATTATGGGATCCAGGGATAGTGCGATATCCCAAATACTAGACCAAATCTCCTCCCTAAAAGATAACATAGAAGGTCGAATAGAAACATTCACTCGAGAAGTCTCACAAGTTTCTCAATCAAAAACTTACGTTATGCCTCCTGCTGCTCTTGGACAAGCTCATCAAGCCAAAAAACCCTCTCTCAATATTCAATCAGGGATTGCATCTACTTCAATAAAATCTGTAGGTACATCGTTACCTACTAACTATCTTTCGAGAAAACTGGAGAGCAAATAAATTTCGGAAAAAATAGTTTTTCAAGCATTTTGAAAAAAATTCAAAGGGGATTCGACTGAAAGATAGTCCTCAGATATCGATAGAAATTTGGTGCCTATTAGTCAAGAAGTTTCAGAGAGAAATGGAAAAGAAAAAGTTGCTAAAGAAAATTTTTGGCTTACAGTTTTGAGAAAACTACATAAGGTATAGGTTGAAAATTTTACGAAAGATACTCTCATGTAGAGGACTAGATTTGATAAGATATGTAATTGCCTATTGATTCAAAAGTTTCCTAGAAAAACGTCCAATAAAAACATTACAGGACAAAAACAAGTCTCCTGTGTTGCTTGAGGTATCTCTTTTCGTACTTGAGAGGCAATGGGCTGCAATATCAAGGGGTGATTATTTTTATTCGTACTTCAGAAGAAAGAGGTCATTTTCGAATTGGGTAAAATTGGAGTCAAGATTTATTAGTTTAGTTACTCTAGTTGATTATGTTTTGAAAAATGTTTTTGAATATTATTTTTTGAAGAACTTTTATTTGGCGTACATTGAGGCTTTTATGATTTTAAGGCGATGCTACGCCTTTTTTTTTTCCCAAAACAAACAGTTTTTTTTTCCAGAATAAAAAATATTTGTCTTAAAATACTCATGCAAATCGCAATTTGTAATTAAAGACGTGCATAACGCCCAAATATAAATACAGAATATTGCAAAAAAAAATTATTTTCAAACTGCTAATGAATAACAAGAGGGCCGGTCCATGGTATGCCACTACTGGGGGCGATAATGACAGGGTGGACAAAGTGAGTGAAGTGAAGCTCCACCTCCTGGAATCCACCCTCTCACTGCCGACATACAAAGTGGCATGCTTTGGCCAAGACTCCCGGCCAGTACTGTGCTGGCATCTACTTATGCACACTGACACAAATGAGAAATAAGATACGATGTTACAAACACACACTTTAATTTTACTAATACCATACCGATAAAATTTCTGCTTTAAATTTCGATTCAGTCATCAAATTTAAAGCGACAAAAAATCCATTTATGCTACTTAGGTACTTTCGTATATGCGATTTATAAAGATACTATACTCCACTTGACCTTACTTTACCTTTAGAGTGCACATCATCGTTCAAGAAGTCATATTTTGTATGATACAAATAAAAAATTTACAGGGCAGTGCTAAAATCAAGAAAATAAAATTTCAACATTTACCCACAACATCATTCGCAAATAACGTTTCTTAATTTGTCACAGAGGGTAGGCCACGATTTTTAGAATTTCTTCTGACTGTAAAATAAAAAATGAAATTATGAAAAGAGAGCATTGCACAGAGAAAGTAAAAAATGATATAGTTATTGACTTAATTATAGAGAATAAGGAGTTTTTACGTTAAAACTGGATTCACGGCGTATTATAAAAAAAATTCGTGGTCTTTATCGGTGATTTTAGCGGCAGTGGCGAAACCAGGATTTTTTTATGGGGGGATAGGAAGGAAAAAATTTTTCCCCTTTCCCCTCACCTCCAGTGACGAATTTCGAGAACTTATTTTTCTTTGGGAAGAGGATCCACAAAGGACTTTTCAACCATCTGAGTGGATAAAAAAATCTGAATTGAGAAATGTCAGCTTTCATCTTCCGAACCGAGTCTGTATGCCGGATTCATCTTGGAGAGGAGGAGAGTTCATGAATAGAAAAATTTTCTGTATATTTTGATAATATGAATCCCGATTTTCATGCCAATCGTCATACGTCATTATTTGTCATGAAATTAAAAGCCATAATGGTTTCACTCCGTGAAATTTTGTTTAACAAAAATCCGAAGAGGAGATATACCCCCTGACTATGCTATTGTTTAGCAGTACCACTCGCATTATATAGCTTCTAAAATTAAATGTTTCATAATTTAACGTTTTCTTTACTAATACAATATTATACCAACTACTTGGCAGCTAACAATTTTCATAAATTTTCTTACGGTATTTTAGATAAAGCTCTATTAATTAACATACATAATGAATAATTAATAATTATTGATGTATTTCAACAGCAAAAAGTTTCCTGAATCAAGAGTCATTACTTATTCAAAACTGATATCTACCTATTTAATGATCATTTCTACTTCCAAAATATGTACCTTTAAAATTAGTACGTAATACAGACGTCATTTATACTGATAATTAACAAAATATAGCTGAATTTATCTATGAAACAACAAATTTTGTCAAATCATTTAATTAAGAAAAAATTTTGTATTAATCAGGCCTTAGTTTTAAGGGGAAAGGCGATTTTATTTCTTTTTTAAAAAAAGAGGAACGACAGTGTAATTTGATTGTTCTAGCATGCAGAATGACTCAAAAAAATGAGAAGATTGAAAAATTTACCCGTCTGAAAGAGTTTTTATAGAATAAAATTTTCCCCTTCTCATATTTAAAAAATAATATTAATAGTTAATAACTTCATCTTACTACAATAATCATGATACAGAAGGAAAATTCACTTCTTTAAGCATTTGTAAGGAGCGAATAGAAATCCTACAGGATAAACGACAGATATAATTTGAAACTGACATTCCAAAAATTATAGGCTCCAGTGGAGCAAGGAAATCAACGGTGGTTTCAACAAATATGCATATTTTGGGCAAAACTTTATATGATAGCTAACTTTTGTTTTGATGATGAGAACCAAAAGTTTCTAGACTGTCACAAATCACATTAATGTAAGTAGGTGTTCACATATACCTAAAGCTACATTTCAACTTACAACATTTAAAAAATTGAACACTATTCAAAATAATATAAACCTAAAGTTTCCTCTTTTAAATAAACAATTATACAGATGAATGTGATAAAAATCAATAGACTAGAATAAAATAAACATAACCTGAAGTTTACTTCATTTCATGTCATGCGTTTTCGGATGTTTCAGTTGTTATTTATTAATTTTACACAGAATTTTGAATAACAGGAAAATATAATCGATCAGGAGAAAAAAAAATATATGTAATAATTATGAATATACATTTTTGACTAATTCTGGTCTCAATATTTTGTACAAAATATGCCAAAGAGCTAAACGTGGTAAGTCCCTTTAATTTACGTTCAATGTAGAGGATATTCATGTAAAATATAGAGCATGATACTTGTTAAAGAGTACCTACACATTTGAAAATTATTACTCAGTAGCTCAGTTGTTATTGGTAAGAATATAGGCGGAAAATTCAACCGAATCAAGCCTCAACATTTTCTCCCCCTCGGGATGATTAATGGCAGAAATTAGAATATTAATTTATTCATTAAATATTTTTCTCCCAGCGAAATAATCAGCTTAGTATTGTTAGACCACATCCTGAAAATACAGTATACACCGCACATATTCCAAGTCTTTACCCGGAAAAATTTTAACTGAAAATAAAAGAACTGCATACACTGCATTATTGGTAAAGAAACGACGTTTAACGATGACAATCACAAATTGAATGTGCGGGAAATTCATTATCTACAAGTAACAACGTTGTTAATATTGGTAGATACTGCGATGTTTTGTTTCCAGATCTTTATATCTCCCTTTTTAGGGCAAATTCCTAATTTTCAACACATTGCCTTGCTTAATTTTGCATCAAATTCAAATTTAGAGCCAAAAAATTCGAATATATAATTTTTTCTTAATTTTACAAACAGAAGAATTATCATCGCAAATAAATTATTCAGTCTTTCCAAAAATACACAAAATTACCTAATCAAATTACAAGTGTATATATATGAAACATGTATTCGACACGCATTTGCAATTAATTCACCAAATAAAATGGAAGAATATTCGGCTAGTCGGAACTGAATTAACTCCGCTCCATAAATTTGAAACATAAAAGCAAACCAATGTACTATTGTCAAAATATTTACTCAAATCTCGAGGGTCGACTTAAAAAAATTATTTCAGAAACAAAAAATTGAAAAACTTGCTTCAACTAAAAACATGAATAATAGAGCGCAGAATCATGGAAAAAATATTCTATCCAGGACGAAATTTTTTCTACATAAAAACAATTCATAATTTTTCGTAAAAACTAAAATTTCTAATAGTTTCGAATTTTAGTAGTTCTTTTTATTTCAAGCAGACCTCAAATTGTGATATGAGCTATACTGTACTCGGCGCCAAATAAGATGAGCTCTGTTGTTTAAGGCGCACTAATGCAACGTTGTTCACCACTGGTCTTTCAACACTTAAATGTCATCTTCATTGGCCATTGAACATTTGTATGTTATAATATTGTCTATCTTCTTCAGAGCTCAATTTATTTGGCGCCGAGTTTAAGACGCACAAATATTTTTGCTATCTTGTCAACATATCTCTCAAAAACAACAAGATATATGATACGGATAGTTACGCAATAACCAGAGGCAAAGCTAGGTGGATATAGGGGGATAAATCCCTCCGAAACCAAGGGAACTTCCTCAAAACATAATTAAACTGATAGAAAGAAATGACATGAACTTTGAGCACCTTCCAGACATTTTATTCTAGCTTTGCCTCCAGTAATAAGGAGACAGAACTGAATACTTTAGTTCAATGACACTGCAACAGCACAAGCCTAAAAATAATATCATTATATTTCATAATTTAAGGATCCAAAAAACCTTAAACTGTAATCTACTTTCATTAACTTTTTTTGAAAAAGAACATTTTATGAAGTGCCTATCTGTTTTTCACTTTGACTATAGTACTGGACCAGTACAGCTCCATAAGACCAATGTACTTTTTAAAGTAAAGACATGCCGGCGAAAAGTAGGCAACCCTAGAATGCCTTCTGCTTATTTTCGATGTTTCACTTGAATTCACCATTTAGAATGCATCTGATAAAGACATCCCTTAAATTCACAAAGATAAAGCAAAATTTGTCAAAAGGTACACTCTGGTTGCCTACTTAGTGCTGGCATGTCTAACAAGAAATCATCTTTTGTTACTGGTCCAGTGTTATAACACTCAAAGGTTTTTCATTTTTTTAAACTTCATAAACATTAAAAACGGAGAACAAAAATAAAGTTCACAAACAATTTCATAACAGGCATTATCCGATACTTCACTGCAATTTATTTTGAATTTTATGGATAAAACGAGTTTATCTTCAGCAGAAAAATAAAGACCTTCATTCAACTAATGAACAAATAAGTTTACGTTAAAAACACGATTTTAAAAGACAAGCTTTTATTTTATTTTTTTTGTTTTAGCTTCATGCAAGATACATATTATTTTATTGCAGAAGATGGCTGTATAGTATTGGTATATTTTAAAATCACAGTAGTGACATAGGGCTTGTAACCAAAATGTTTTTGGAGTTGTTGGTGACTTGTAACCAATAAAAATCTATATTGTTTACTGCTTACTGGTTATTGGTTAAAAATGTAGTTATTTATTCGCCTGTTATTGTTCAGGTTTACCAAAACAATTTTTCTGGTCATTGGTTGTGGTTACTGGTTATTGGTTGAGACAAAATTTAGTGTAAAATAGACAAAAAAATTGTTCTCTAGGTTAAATTATCGATAACTAATAATTTTCAAGGAAATAATTTGTAATATTTGAGAAAAATAATCAATAATATTGATATTTTTTAAAAACCAATAAAAACCTATTCTTTCTAGTTATTGTTCTGGTTAATGGTTTCAGCATTTTATGCGATTTGGTTATTGATTATCGATTATGTGAAATTTTTTTGTTTTAGTTATCAGTTCCCAAATCAATGTTAAAAATTTGTTTAGGTTTTTAGTGGTTATTGTTCTGGTTATGGTTGTCTTTACAAGCCCCAGTGGTGAGCAGAATAATTAATAACAAAAGCTTATAAAAATGAACTATCCATTCCTTTATAAAAATCGCCAAGCTGAATTTTGAAGTAGGTAGTCAATATAACCTTCAAAAGATTTTTATTCATCACTTTAAAAATTCTATACTTTGATATTTTCGAAATTCTATTTTTGACCAATACTTTTTATTAATACTTGCATAAAATTTTCAATAAATCATCCCCCATATAGAATTTAATTTATTTAAGCTAGACAACTTTTAAAATTTATGAACAAAAACATAAAAAGAAGCTAATTAAAAAGAAAATAAATGTGTCATTAATTTTTCAGAGAAACAAACAGAAAGAAAAAGGTAACGCAAATCAGTCTTTTTTCTTGATTTTTCTTTTCCATTGAGTAAGTATAAATCCGTACAACACACACACGCAAAAAAAAACCCTTATTAATGGAATATCTAATTTAAAGAAGTATTTATCAAGAAGGTAAAATAAAAACAGGAAAACCGCTGAATACATAGAAACAAAAAGAACAATTATACAAGTTTTACAGGGTGGTGTAGTAATCTCAAGCCAACTCCGTGTAATATTGGCCTCTACACGGATCATACATGACAACCGAATTACTTAATGTGAACCGATTTTGCGAAATATTATTATTATTATTATTATTATTAGCATTATTATTAGCATTATTATTATTGTTGTTATTCGGAACGTATTGTATATGTTGCCTGAGGGTATAAATCGGATACGGATACTGTTTATTAACGTCACCATTTAAATGTGGCATCGAAAATCGACTTTTACGTGGCTGCTGAATGGTTTGCACTACTTGGTGGGCTGTGCTCGCAGACTGTAGAAACTGTTTATGCTTCGCCCTTTCCCACTCCATCAACAGCTGACGCATCCGAGCACAATTCAGAAGTCGTTCTTTTTCACTAGTCTCATCATAATCAGGTCCCTGCGAACATGCAAGTCTATAATTAAAACCAACCTAATCCAGTTAACATTTTATTTTATTTGACTCCGAAATATAAGCGAATACAGTATTTCTGAATGGAAGGGGCGAATTTGTTAAGAAAACTGCAAACACCCCAAGTGGGTGCCAAATTTTGTTTGACCAACATGATGTATAAACGTAATGTTATGAAATGAGAAAGTTATCTAGCCACCTCCTATCAAATTATTTACACATGACAATATTGGTAGAGTTAGCACCAAATAAATCTCTTTGAAATAGTTCATAAATTCGCTTGATATAGGACAATACGACATTCTTGGTTCCTTCTAAATGATGGTAAATTTATTACACACACTTTTTTTCCTATGTTTTTGAAAAAATAAAATATTTGTCTGCATTGCTCTCTCTTAATTTCCGGCCAGGATTTTGAATTTATCATTAGAAATTATTTTCAGCCCCTGCTAACACCAAAAACAGGACTTAATTTTGTTTTTTATAATGAAAATCTTTATTTTTATTTTTAAGTAGTTGGTTTTCTTTAGAAAATCTACTTATTACGCTTGGTGCGGTATTAACATACAGGATTGGGGGTTAATACGTTTTTCGTTTCATGATCGCAGAAAAATTTTGGCACCAATAACTCAAATTCATATACATATACATACATACATACATATGTATATATATATATAAGTTTATTTCTTGTTCCAACAGTACAAGTCGCAATTTTAATCAAATAATCACGAAATTTGGTACGTACATTTATACTAAGTCAAGGACCAGACCTATTGATTTTGAAACGGATCGGCCGGATGGTTCTTCCGGTACCACCAGTTTTGTTTTTATTTTCGCTATGAAATGCTCAATTTTGAATCAGTAGCCACGAAATTCGGAACAATTGTTTATCATAATTTATTGTAGTACGCTATCAATTTTGGCGCAGATCGGCTCGACAGTACTTTTGGTACCGCTATTTTTATTTTTATATTGGTCATAAAATGCGGAATTTTGGAACAATAGGTACGAAATATGAAACAAATATTTATTATAATTTACTGCAGCATATTAGGATTGACCGGACTGTACTTTCGGTAAAGATATTTCTTTTCGTTTTTAGTCTGGCTATAAAATGTTCAATTTGAACCAATATTTTTCTTCTAAATTATAAATGAGTGGAGCCGTTTGTTGCGGCCGTTTCACGGCATAATTATTCAATCAATTTCTTCCATACTTTGGATAATGGTGTGTTCTAAGCCCTAAATGGTTTAAAAAAAAAAAAAAAAAAAACTAAAACTTTCTTTTCGAGGTAAAATTTGAGTTTAAAGTTTTGCTGACGTCACGCAACTTGATAAACGTTTGCGATGGGGTACATGGTTGGGTGGCAGAAGGTTACATGTTTGCACAATGGGACAACCTTCAGTTATTGTATTTAGTCATCCATGTATCTTCCAGTAGAGACAAATAAGCTTTAGCATTATCATGTCAACATATAAAGGCCGTACTTGAAATAAAAAGCTATCCATTATAAATCTTTTTACATTCGAAAGAATTGAAGTTTCATTTCGAAATCTATATTCTGAGAGCTGTAATTCTGTTCAAAAATTACAGTTTGGAACCTGTTCTTTTAAAAGAAGTTCTCAGTTCAACTTCATGGTTTTGGTTTAATGCCAATTCTAAGATGGAAAAACATGAACAACTGGGAAAACTAAGAGCTTTAATAAAGTACAAAGTTTTCAACAAAAGTTACAGTTCTGAACCTGTTCTGAATGAAAGTTAGTTTTCAGTTCTGACTAAGGGATTTAATTCAGTGTCAATTCTTCAATGGGAAAGCTTCAACAACTCGGAGCTTTAATGAGTTAAACATTTCTCAACAAAAGTTTTACTTATGGATCTGTTCTGTTTGAAAATTAGTTTTCAGTTCTGTCTGAGGGATTTAATTTAATGTCAATTCTTCAATAGGAAAGCTTTAAAAACTAAGAGCTTTTATAAGTTACAATTCTAGGCTTATTCTGATTGTAATTTAGTTCTCAATTCACATTAAAGGATTTATTTCAGTGTCAATTCATCAATAGGAATGCTTCAACAACTTAGAGCTTTAATAAAACTACATTCTGAGATCTGGAAATGAGTTCAAAAATTGTAGTTTAATGTAGGTACCAGTTCTTTTAAAAGTAAGTTCTTGGTTGTTCTTTAGAGCTGTATTGGGAACACCAATCCTTCTCTCCTCACAACTACGAACTTCCTATTTACAAACAAATGTACATTTAAATTTACTCTAGTAAACACGATGGCATCACACACTGACGAATATCTTATCTTTCTAATTCATAGATCATTGTACTCGTTCGCTTATCTCCAACCATTCACCTCTGTACAATGAACTTGATCTACATTTTTTTCAAACCCATTTTATTTAAAATACATTGCACTTTTTCAACAAGATTATGTATGAAAGTGGTTTTGTTCATCATCTGCGATCTCTCTGCTGCTTGGATCACAATATGGTAGCATTTGTCGGAATCTTTTAATTTTATGAAAACACAAAAACATAGTTCAAAATCAATTAAATTGTAAATAATTCGTGATTTTTCGTTTCTTTTATTGGTAAAAGTAAGAAAGGTATACGTAAATTCTGCATATTGTCTTTGTTTGAAAAATAAGTTCGTTAATTCGTGAATTTTTCATTGAGTAAATAACTGCAAATTTTGTTTCATTGGTTGAATAACTTGTTTCAACATAATTAATTATTCATCATTTATGATTCATAAAGTGTAGAATTGAAAATGTTCATCGTCATAAAAATTAAAATTTGTCATTTTTGCTGTCGTTTGAAGTGACAGCGATCAGCACTGTTTGTGTTATATCGTCAAAAAATCAAGATTGGCGATACAATTGTCGTTAAATTAGCTGCCTTGCTTGTGTAGACTAATGACCTGTATGTTCTTCCAGTAACTGCCCTGCTTGTGTAAAGCAGGAATTGGTGTACAATTGGTAATCAAAAAGTGACTTGAGTCATCCATCAAAGTTGTTGTATGATCCAAAATCATTTTGTTATCTCAAAAAATCATCAAAAAAATCAAAAGCAATGAAATCAACGTCAACTCACTGTCACAAACAACTCAAAATTCAAATCATTACAGCTCTTCATACATCAAAAAGTATCAATTCCACATCAAAAATTGTCAATTCATCATTTTGCAGCAACAAAAATCCAAGTCAAACCATAAACTAGAAAAGTTATTGTTGGTTCACCTCTAAAACCCACAGACGTATAAATGAGGAATTGCGTGTTCTTTATGTTACCGTTTTGGTAAGGCAGCCAACCTTTTATAACACCCTAAACCGGCGACTAACGAAAGGCATCGCTGATGTATATGTTAGGCTAAACACGCACGTCATTCATGAGTATTGAAGGATAGGCACATGTTGCGTGTTTAGCCTAGCGTTTCAACCACAACACGTGCGTTTTTGTACGCATGTCGGTGCTAGGCTGCGTTTGTAGCGTGTAGGCTAAATGGAGAACAAATTTCTTTGTTTGTCCGTTTTAGCCTATGTGCTTACGAACGCGTATTTTATTTATTGTCTGTAGACATAATTGCGCGGACTTGGTGATGGACCAAGTCCGCAGTCTGTCGACTGGCGCCGAGCCTCGAAAGAAGGGAGGACATGGTCCCCACAGTTATCATCAAAAAATACAAGAAAAATCGTAAAAACTGCCAAAAAAGGTAGTAAATATTCATATTTTTTGTAATTTTCATATTTTTTCTAAGTCTTTTGAGCTTAAAAATTGTTTTCTAGACAAAAAATTTGTTACTTATATTCATAATTTTACTATACTTAATCCATTTTATGCATACCATTCAAAATTTTTCCTGAAAAATGGATTTCATGTCAAATTTTGTCTCACATTTATTGTTGAAAGTGTACAACTCATCCGAGATATGACAGGAATATTTTATTCTTTTGTGCAAAGTTGGACTTAGTTTATCTTTTGTACATACATTTTGCAATTTTCTTAATCTATTGTTTGCATGCCAAACCTTCAACCATATTTTTTCATGTTACTAGCTCGTATTTTTACAAAACTTTGTCAATTTGAATTTGTGCAATTTTAACCATTTTTATTTAAAAACTTGGTGAAATTTTTTTAACAGAGAATTTTTTTTTAAATAGATCTAAAATTGATTGCACGAGGTATTCTTGATTATTATTAATTCAAGTTTTTTTTTCTAATTAATTTTTATACGATTGGATTTTATTTTTATTTTTTACCAAT
The DNA here is from genome assembly GCA_011428145.1 of Ericerus pela. NCBI lineage: Eukaryota > Metazoa > Arthropoda > Insecta > Hemiptera > Coccidae > Ericerus > Ericerus pela. Next base: position 46,948 of record WOFM01000231.1, read on the forward strand.
TGAAATGTTTGGAATTTTTTCTCTCATTCTGATTTAACATTTGAAAAATAAATTGAAGCAATCTTTATTGCGGCTTTTGCTGAAGATTGTTCACCACTGTTCACATTCCACAATTTTATTTATATTTTTTTCTAACCTGTGAATTGTATTTCGACGAATCTTTTTCTTTTTTTTTTCATGTTATTATGGAGTTATACCATTCTGATATGGACTTGAGAGATGGAGACAGAGCATCATCAAATTTTTTCAAAGGAGAAGGTTATAAAAGTTGAGCTTTCATTATTTCGGCTTTAATTGGAAAAGGATGTCACTTAGCAGTCAGTTTTTCTAGTGGCTCAAATTCTTTTAAACACAGGAAAGAGCTTAAGCTTACATTTTTGAAAGACTGGATAAAAGAATTTTAAGTCTTGTTAAACAATGCATAGTTGTCTCAGAAATTTTCAAAAAATAGATGCACGTTATTGCATCAATACATCCACTCAATATATGGTACTTAAACAAAAATTTCAAAATTTAAAATATAATCCAAACAGAACTAGTCTCAGATGTTTTGTTGATGCATTTAGTAATGCTGCTCAACAGTTAAAAGATGCTGGCTATCCTCTTCTGGAAATAGACAAAATTGATAAATTCATGATGTCTTTACCAGCAACCTTTGATCATGCTTTTTTAGAATTCAGACAAATATCACCATATGAAAGAAACATACAAATTTTACAAAAAATGGTACTCGAAAGAAGTGATCAAATTGATTATTCTGAAAAGACTTTTGGGAACAACCAACCCAAACCTACGTAACAACCCATGGATAAATTTTTGTAACTACGGTAATAATAATAATTATAATCAAAATGGAAAAACCACTAGTTACTTAAATGATCACAAATCTCAAAATCATTATCCCTCAAAGGATAATAAGCCTGATTTCTCTAATGTGGATTATAATTCGTGTTAATGAAACGGACATACTTCTCATACTTGTCCAAATTTGAGTAAAATGACACAAAACACAAATAATAACGGTAATAATAATGGAAATAATTATTCAAAAACCAAAAATCCAAATAGTAATGGCAATACTAATAAGTCAAATAAAAATAAGACCCAAAAAATAAGAATAACATTAAAGTTAAGTATGCCATGATGCCCCACTCTCAGCTCACTTAGAAATTTGATTGGCCAAGCCACCGGAAATTCAAAAGGTTGAACCCCAAAAAAATAAATAAAATTAATAAAATTATGCACCATGCTATTAGATAATGGAACTGATAACCATATGGTCAGTGATATAAATAAACTTTCTGTCTGTCCAGTCAAATCTAATTGTAAAGTTCAATGTACTAAGAAAAGTGTATTTGCAAATCTTACTCATGTTGGAGAAATGATAGTAAATGTTTGCAATTATAAAGCTGAATTTACAGCTATTCACCAAAAAGAGGTATACTATGATCCTGAGCTCAGAGTAGACATTTGGTCTTAAACCAAAATAATGGAATCTAGTATCTTTAGAACAATAACAGACACAAATCAGGCTGATATAGTGAATAAGGAAACAGGTGAAGTTATTATCAGAGCCTGGAAAAGAGGAACAATGTACTATATAAACTATGAGATAGTAAGAGAAGAAAAAGTCTATGAGGAGTTGAAATGTATGCCTATCAGTCAGGAAAATCAGCCTACTGGTTATAATTTGGTAACTGAAGAAAAGGAAAACTCAGATAATCTGCAAAGTAAGAGGAAAAGTATTGACACCCAAAATTCAAAAGATGTTACAGAGGAAGTAACCAATCAGGAAGTTGATTCTGATAGCGAGGATGATCTACCAGTGAGTGAAACAATCAATAGAAAGCATAAGAAAAACATATCAAAAACAAAACTTCTTTGGCATTGTAGGTTAGTCCATGCAAATGGCAAAACATTGTAAATCTTATTAAAAGTAGTCGTAGGTATACCAAGTAATTTAATTTTTAAAGATGATGATTTTACCACCAGCTAAATTTGTATAAAAGCTACATCAATACATCTTGGCCATCATGGTGTGAAAAGAAAGCCAAATATATGAATAGAAAGAATTTTATCAGATGAGATGCCTATCATGGAAGTGCACTTTAGCATTTCCAATCAGGATGTCTGATGTTTTAGAAAACTTTAAAAATTACGTTCTTACCCTTAAATCAAAATTTCCAAATGACCCAATGGCTGTCTTGAGAACTAATTAGGTAAAAGAATATTTAAATGAAAAAATGAACTAATTCTTCACCAAACAAGGTATCTCATTAGACAATGGAATTGCATACACCTCTGAACTAAATGCTATAGCTGGAAGGTAAAATCAAACCGTCATGGAGAGGATTAGGGCTTTACTTTATAATGCAAAACTAGATTTTTAACTATGATCAACAATGGTGTATGAAGCCACTCATATTATCAACAGAACTCCAACCCGTATCAACCAGGGAAATTTAACCCCATATGAGAGGCTTTATGGTCAAAAATCAGACATATCACATCTTCGAGTCTTTTGAGCCATTGTGTTCCAGCATGTGCCAATCAAACAGCACCAATAAGCTGTGGCCAAATCCAAGAAGAGAAAACAGGAGAATTTAGATGTAAAATTATTGCCCGGATCTTAAAAAACAATATTAGTTGGCTTCACTAATGTTGGTTATCAACTTCTTAATCCTGTTAGAATGTCTAGTTATGAATATTGTGATGTTAAATTTGATGAAACAAAAAAATTTAGAAACAATCAAAATTAAATCATTTACAGAAGACACAGACGTGTTGTACAGAGTCAATGTATGCAAAGCAATCTCTGACTGAAATAATCAATTTATAAAAGATTGTGAGAAAACCTTTTTAGTGAAATTTTTGATAAACCTTTTAAGGAATAATGGCTCAGAGCCATGAATAAGGAATTTCAGTTTATAGAGGATATGAAAGTTTGGACAGTAGTGAATCGCCAATAAAACACTAAAACCATAGACCCACGTTGCATTTTTATAGTCAGGGCCAATGAGAAAGGGATCATGTGTCATAAAGCTCATTCAATAGCCAGAGGTTTCAAAGATCATTTTGAATATTCATACACTGAAACATATGCAACTGTAGTCCAATTATGGTTGATTAGATGGATTCTTTCTATCACAAACATGTTGAACTTACAATTAGTGCAATATGATGTCAAGACTGCTTATCTTAATTCCAATATTAAGAACGACATCTTTTTAATTCTACCTCCAGGTTGCAATGTCGATAAAACAAAAGTATTAAAACTCGAAAAATCTATCTATGGTCTTAAAACATTAAGTAAAAATTGGATTGAGTTATTAAATTCTCAACTTTAGACATCCAATTTCAAAAAATCAAAAATTGATAGATGTATATACATCCATAAAGATGATTCAGGAGACAATATACTATTAGCAACCAATTGACCTAAATGGATCAAACAAACTACCGACCATTTTGAATGTCAGTTTACAATGAAGGTAACAGACAATCCAAGTCACTTCGTGGGATTCAAAATTGAATGAAATTGTGAATCGCAAATAATAAAGCTCACTCAGAAAGATCAAATCAAAAAGATACTCCAAAAATTGTAACTTTGTGATTCCAATCCAACTAGAATGCCTATGGTGACAGGCCTAAAATTGAGAATATTTAATGAAGGTGTTGATGACAGAGAATATAGATTAAGGATTGGCAATTTATTTTACATTACAAGAGGGACGAGACCTAACATTGCATTCGCTGTGAATTACCTTTCTCAATTCCAGAACTGCTCAGACAATATCAAGAAAAATCACATACATAGGATAATTTGATACTTCAAATCCACAATTAATATTGCTTTTGTTTACTACTCTAAATCTGAAGGCATTGAGGCTTGCATTGACGCTTCCTATGCTTCCAACATTGATGATGCACTTGTGGACATGATTCAACTTGAGAATGGACAGTCCATAACAGATTATTCAATCAAAATGTAGGGTAACTTAGTGAACTGGAGCATATATTGCCAAGGTATTCATGCCTCATCATCAACAGCTGCCAAACTTATTGATTTTTATGACACATTCGAGGACATTAAACTGTCCTGGTTGTTAAATAAGAAATTTTTTGAAATAACTCATCCTATAATTGTCCATGAAGATAATATTTTTGTTATTCATGTAATATCGGCAGTGGACAAAAACAGATGCGAGCACTCATGATTAAATGTTATGGTTTAGGCCAAGCATTTAATGAGAAAATATTGGATTTCAAACAGATCAACACTGAAAATCAACTTGCTGATATACTCACTGAAGCTCTCGCATCAAAACAGCATATTATCCTTAAAAACAAACTCCTCGAAGATCCTTCTATCAATCCTTAATGCAAATTTTTGATATTTCGTAAGTCTTCATTCGTCTCTAGATCCGATTTCATGAAAACAAAAAAATCAAAACATACATGCATTAACACACAATAATAAAATTACGGTGCAACTACATAATAAAATATTTTACCTAAGTATTTTGTTATTTGAAATGTTCCGATTAACCATAATACCATTACTGTACTTGAAATCAAACTAATAAACGAAATTAATTACGTGTACCATATTATTAATATTTTATATATAGGTATACAAAATTTTTACTTACTATTTTTAATTTTTTAGCACTTTTGCTATTTGAAACATATGTTACCCTTTTTTACTTAATTTTACCATCTTTGTGTTTGATAAACAATTTTAAATGTAACTGTATTTATTAATCAATTAATTGTCGAAAAAATCAAATATCATTTTATTTATTTTTTAAATTTCATATGTATTCCGTTCAAAGGATTGTGGGGAGTATTGAGTACACCAATTCTTCTCTCCTCACGCCTACGAACTTCTTATTCATAAACAAATGTACTTTTAACTTTACTCTCGTAAACACGATGACATCATACAATGACGAATATCTCATCTTTCTAATTCATAGATCATCGTACTTGTTCACTTATCTTTGACCATTCACCTCTGTATGATGAACTTGATCTACATTTTTATCACACATTTTATTTAAAATACATTGCGCTTTTTTGACATGATCGAGTATAAACATGTTTTTGTTCATCATCTGCAATCTTTCCACTGCTTGGACCTCAATAAGTTGTACTGTCAGTTCTGAAAAGTGAAAACTTGAAAACTTGGGTTCTGTAAACAAATTAGAAACTTTGCCCTGAAAGTTTCAAAAGTGAGAGGTTCTGATGATCGTTAGCTTCAAATTTTTGTTTGGAGGTTTTGCAAAAAGTTTCAGTTGTTGGCTTATTCTGATGAAAACTTTTTCATTCATCTAATGAACAATTAATGATTCTTGGTTTGGACCCGTCCTTTGGACGGGTTATATTTGCTAGTTTATTATAATTGATCGTAACATTCTACCAGTTTTCATGCAGATCGACAGTAGCCTATGGTATTTCAGCCTATGGTATTTCGTTTAAGTCAATTTTTGTTTTTAATGGTTTCAAAATGTGTAATTTCGAAATTCAGAACAAATATTTTCAAGTAGGTTTTCTCTAAAAACATCTACTTATTACGCTCGGTGCGGCATTAGCACAAGGTTGGGGGTGGGTGGGTCAGGAAAATTTTGGCACCAATAACTCAAATTCATATATGTAAGAATATGTATTCACATTCTCAAAATAACCACAGATTCTGTCTGTGTTTCGCACTCGCTGATATAGTGAGTTGCAGAGATCTCTCATATATATATTAGATTTGTATTATATTCATCTATTGATGGATTTTAAGTATGGAAAGATGAAAGATGTGTCTACATGATTCTTCATTATTTTCTAAAGAGCTTACAAATCCATCAATACATGCCAAGCTAGTGGGATGATCTTGAGGAAGACGGAATGCTAATTAGTAAACGATCAGCTCAGTTCTTTCCCTAGTGCGGCTCCCCCTCGAAGAATGGGGATGTAAGAATATGTATTCACATTCTTAAAATAACCACAGTTTCTGTCTGTGTTTCGCACTCGCTGATATAGTGAGTTGCAGAGATCTCTCATATATATATTAGATTTGTATTATATTCATCTATTGATGGATTTTAAGTATGGAAAGATGAAAGATGTGTCTACATGATTCTTCATTATTTTCTAAAGAGCTTACATATATATATATAAATAAAAAAGTTAATTTCTTGTTTGCATGGTACAGGTTGCAATTTTTGTCCGATAATTACCAAATTTGGTGCGAACATTTTTACTGAGCTAAGGACCAGACTTATTGATTTTAGAGCGGATTGGCGGAATTGTACTTTAAGTAACACAATTTTTATTTTTATTTTGGCTATAAAATGCTCAATTCTGCACCAATAGCCACGAAATTCGGAGTAAATATTTATTTTGATTCATTGTCATACGCTTTCAGTTTTGTGGCGGACTGGCCCGGCAATACTTCCAGTACCGCTATTTATATTTTTATATTGGTCATAAAATGCGGAATTTTGGAACCAAATGTACGAAATTTGAGATAAATATTCATTATAATTTGTTGTAGCATGCTAACAACACTGTTGCGGATCGACTTAACGGTAATTCCAGTAAACCTTTTTTCTTAATTTGCATGAACTTTTCTTTTTACAAAAATTTACCTCATGCTCATGTTTTATTTTTTTTTATTTCTCAACTTTATTATAATTCATTGATTTTATTTTAAATTATATAATGATATACTATAATTTATTATCTTAATTTATTTTTCATTAATATTTCACATTGTCTAATATTTTGTCAGCAGCTAACACATTTCATACAATCATAACATACCATTAACGCATATAGACTTACAGACAATTAATGTGACCATCAAAATACATAATTCTTTCTCTCGAAAACCTACTTTTTCCAGCGAGACCTGCTGCGCTAGTTTTTAGATTTTAGAATCAGAAAAAAATATTATGAAGATCTGACTGTCAAACATCAAAATAAGTCAAGTGCCTATTGACAAAGATATGACAGCTGAAAAATCACTTAAATCAGAACAATTTGCAAAGAAGTAGACTGCAGTAATCACATTACATTGTTCCTTCCATTGCGGCAATGGCAACTGATACAAAAATTTTTTGATTTAAGTGATATTCTAACAAAGAGGATACTACCTAATACCAGTGAAAGTTATTTTATTTTATTTTTTGTTCTAAAAACGAATTTCTTTGCATTATAAGTAACTCTTTGCACTCATCTTTAGGAGAACAAAATATAAGACTTGATCACAAAATGCTGTTCACCAAAATTTTTCCAAACTCACTTGTAACTGTATTTTAGCAACTTCAAGCGCGGCAAGGGCAATTATTGTGTATTTTAGTAGCACATGCAACAGCCATAAATTTTTTACAACATTCAAAATTTCCCTACTTCTTATAAATCCTAATTAGTTGTGAATTTCAAATAAACATATAGGTAGTTCTGCAGTGATCTAAAAATTTTGCAACATGCGCTGTAACTAGGGAGGTTTTCAAAAATATTTACAGTAAATTTAAAATAAATAAATGAATAAACATTATTTGCCATCATATATGTATTATGGCGTTATGAGGAACGTGCAATAATAATTTTGACAGTTCATATAGGCGAGAGTTATTACAGTCTAAATTGAACGCAGTAAAATGTGACTCAAAAGTAACATAAGTTGAAAAAAATTGTAAAAATTTACAAATGATGAACCCATACTGGTAGCATCAATTAAACAAAAATTAAATCTTCTCACTTTTGTCAACATTTTTTGAATAAAACATGTCCTAGCTCACTTTTCAATCCCATAACACAAACATATTGACGAACGTTTATTTCCCTGGACTGATGCTTATTCTACATGAAAATCTTTCCGAAAACTCTGTAGCATCAATATTGCTCCATCCTAAAACATCAAAGTTGGCAATTGGTTTTAAGCGGTAAATTGCATAACTTTTATCATGCAGTAAACGGAATTTTCAAAACGAAAAATATAATTTTCGTACGCTTTTAATCTTTTTGCTCAAATTTTAAATTTCACTAAAGATTAAAGGCAACCACCACCAGTGCTAAGATCGCGATTGCTATTGCTTATTTAGAACAAAAAAGTATTGAAAATGAAATAATGAAAAATTCACCGAACAACATTTATTGTGATTTGTCCATCTTGTGCACCAAATTTGAACAACACAAAATGATTATTAGATTTAAATACTGACAGACAGGCTGCACATAGTAACGGTAACAGCCAAGTAAACAGAACAAAACTGGTAAGAACTAAGTATCAATGATAGAACAGGTTTTCTAAAATGAGTCAATAACTGCTGGTGGTTTTAAATGAAAACTATTGAATTAAACAACAATAAATAAAACAAATCAGAATGTAGATTTAAGTATTTTATTTGACCATTACACATAGATACCAAGATTCCAACAGTAAAAAAATATACGCTGTGAAAATACTGACAACTGGAATGACACAAAAGTATCATCAATATTTCACAAGATAAATTACATCATAGAATAAATTCTAATGAAGGTAGTGGAGCCAGGTCATGAAAGCAAAATAACTAAAATAAATAATGAACTACAAGCGCCACAAATACTAAAGCTCGATCAAGTGGTCTCTAGAATCTAGTAAAAATGGGTGACTGTACTACATCCTGTCTGCCTGTAACAGCCTAGCAGTAGCGCCACTATTCAAGCTGCACAACTAAAAACATGGAGATAAAACCAGGCGACAGCAGGGTACAATCCAATTATCAATATAAACTCTAAATTCTGTTTTTAAACAAAGTTAAATAAATGTTTAAAAATGATTTTCTGTTTTGCCACCACCTTCAACTATATAGGCTAGTACTGGACCTATAAAGCTCTATAAGACCAATATACTTTTTCATATAGAGACATACTGACAAAAAAGTAGGCAACCCTAGATCACCTTCTGCATATTTTTGACATTTTGCTTGAGTTCACCAATTTAGAATATATTTGATAAATGCACCCCTTTAATTCACTAGGATAATGTACATCAATGCAGTGAAAAGTATGTCAAAAGGTATGCGCAGTGGTTGCCTATTTAGCCCTAGCATGACTGACTGGAAATCATCGTTTTTTACTGGTCCAGTACTATATAGTCAAAGGCCACCACTCATTGAAATAACATTAGATGAAAAGCAAAAATCAAAATTGGACAGAAAATGGCGTAGCCTATGCATCTACTTACTTGTCTCAGAGGTTCTTTACACACAAATAACAGACAAAAATACGAATTTGAAATAAATCAATATCCTATTATACCAAATCCTGGCAGGACGTTCATCAGGTAATTGAGTGTTTGTAAAAATATGTAGAAAACAAGAAAGCCTCAGACCAGTACATAATATGAATACCACAATGAAATATCATAATTACCAATTTTTGGATAACAGCACGATTGCTCTCCTCTCCTTGACAATTTATTTGAGGACAAAACAGAATTATGAACTGTTTTGCAAAGTTTATAGTACCTTTCAGTTTACACAGAGTCTTGAATCTCAAATTAACTTATCCTTATCTATTATCCCAACAATCTCATCAATACCACCTATGACTAAACAGTACTAGCCGCCCTTGGTGCCAGCTTCGGTTGGCTCAATCATGGGGGTAGGAGTAGGGCGGTAGTAGGCCATTTTATCAACAAGTATAAAATTATAACATATATGATCTTTGTTCCGTCCCGTTTTTGCAGACAATTCAGTTCGTCTACAAAAACGTGTCGAACAAATTATAGACAACTATTATTCCTAATTCTCGGAATAATAGCTGTCTATATTTTTCCTAGCTTCTCACAAACGGACACCACCAGATATGCTGACAATGTAGAGTCATCATATTTGGCGAATGTTCCGTATCACGCCACCTTTTTGGTCGGCCATCTTTTTAATTGAAACAAAGGAAACAAAAGCGATGTCATATCTTCATTTCGAAGACATGGTCATTCCTGATCTAGAAGTCAAGTAGAAACGTTAAGGTCCATACTCGATGTTATGGATATCAGGCATCACTAGTATTAAGAAATAGTAATAAGTATAATTCTAAAGTGTTTGTAATAATTGAAGTGAAATATTAATAAAAGATAATATTCAGAAATTATCTTATTTGTTGAGATAATTTAAAAGATATTGAATTACGCTCGCAACAATCTTACGCAAATTCAAGGCTGAAATTAAAGTATTTGCAGTAAAATGATGACAATAATTTTTTATTCAAATTTATATAGATGTCATTTATCTTCAAATTTACAATAAAAAACAATTCAAGTATCTTCAACATTCAATAATTTAAACTGAAATCAAATTAAAGTACCTATTATGCAGTGTATTATTGTGGAAAAACAACTATTTATATTTTCAAACCTTCGAAAATCAATAATATCGATAACAGCTGATAAAAATATCGATAGTTTAAAATAATTTTTTTTAAATTAATAAATTTTACTTGGAAGCATCACAGATTCTTTTTTAGTATATCTATGGTTTAATATTGACCGTGTGTATATAATATATAAATAAGCCAAAATTTGGTGAGGTGCTATGGCACTCATGCAGGGACAATACTTTTCATTTCCAGGCTGGCTGGTTTGAATCCCATTAATGATACTTGAAATTTTTTTTTCTCCAATTTTTTTAATTACAGTGAAATACGAAGAGAATTTTATGCAGGAGATGAGAGAATAGGTGAGCTGCCGAAGGAAGAGGTTTATAATTAAAAACAACCCATGGCTAAAGTGGCAGAAGTCTTGTGCATTCAGGCATCTATTTTCACTTCCCACGGACATAGTCGAATATACTCAAAAATAAAATTCGATACACTGAAATTTGTCTGCTTTCAAAAGCACATATAAGAAATCACTTTTTTCACTTTTCATTTTCATTTTTCACCTCAATTTTTCACTTTTCAGAATCAGTTTACTAAAATGAAATGAAAATTATGAGTAACCATCAACCTGATATGACAGTGAGTAGGAGTAGATTATTCAGATTATTGAATAGTGAAAATTTGCTTATTTAGTTCCACACAATCACAGTTATGGAAAGAAAAAGGGATCTAAAGTCAAAGTAGTTGCCCTCTGGTGGCTCATTTGTCAAACATGTTGATTTTGGGATTATGTACCATTTTTTAGCCTTGAGAACATGCACAAATCTTTTAAAAGCAATTGCACAAAAACTGTAAATCGTAGAAAGTTAAAATATTTAGGAAATACCCACGTAGGTTATCTGAAGATTCTCTGAAATTTTGGCTGATATCATAAAATTATTTCTTGAGATATTGCTGAAATTCTTTTAAAATTCTGTGATTTTACTGATGAGAATTCAATCAAATTAGGTTATATGAACAGAAATTAGGTGATATCTTGGAAAATAAATGTACGATTTCAGCTAAAATTTCAAGGTATTTTCAGATAACCTATGCCAATGTCTCCTGAAAATTTCAGCTTTCTACCACTCATAGTTTTTATGTAATTGTTTTCAATAATATTGAATTTATACCTTTTTAATGATAAAAACTGCTCAGTACTCTGAAATCAACAATGCTAGTGCTGCAGTCTAGAGGATATTTTACATACCAATTACAAGAAAACCTTTGGTTAATGTGAGATTTATTTGAACGTCCAAATCATGTCTAAATATTTTGACTGTAATTTTATGTAATCTGTGATCATGTATGACTCATTTCTGTGACCATAACTAGATTTTTGTGAAACTTTGTTGATCTCCAGCACCTCCAGCTATTGTGCTGGATGTATCTTACAAAATATATGAGATTGTCAATATGAGAATTTATGTGTTTTTAATAGTTGAGAGTTACCATTTTCTTTAATATGAGTTTAGTTCGAGTTCATTCTACAAAATATGATTCAATTTTGTGAGAAACATCTCCTTGTAAGAAAAATTGAAGTATCTTTTAAAATAATTGCTGTGTGTGCACTAAGAATGAATTTTGATTTAAAACTTCACAGTTTTGATTTATGATTGCAACCAATAATGATGAACATATATAGTGAAATTTCCATTTATTGTACCAGAAATTGATACTTTTATTCCAGTGATTAGTCCAGTATAAATGAATTTGGAGTTTTTAGTTGGCAAGAATGTGAATTAGGTGTGAAAAATACAAGATTTTGTTTTTAATGTTGAAGTTTCACTTTCATCGAAAAAACACAATTATATCATATTCAGTTGAAGGAATTTAATATAAAAATTAAAAGTTACAGAAAAATTAACTGGAAGGAAGTGGAACAAACCAAAATTGAATTTATAAACTCAGCTTACTGGGATGCTTAACTACAGCATATTATTGTAGACACTTTTGTCTAGAGGAAGTTTAAAATCACCAATCAATTTAAAAGATGGTAAAATGGAGCTAATGTCATGCAAGGAAAAAACCATTCAATCGCAGTTCTTTTCAAGAAAGATGTACCTAATTTGTTTGTATTAAAATTCACTGCCTATTCTTTGGCCTTGTGTGCATCGGAAGCAACAGAAAACTTACCTGCTGGATTAGAAAAATTTTTGAAGTCTGTGTACATCTATTTAAAATATAGTGCAAAGAGAACCAGCAAATTTCACTCTATTCAAGAAATGTTGGATATACCACAACAGAAAATACTAAATACTTGTAATGTGTGCTGGCTCTCATTAAGAGATTGCGTCAAGCAATTTGGGGAGCAGTATGATGCATTATTTACTCATAGTGTTTTGAATGATTTATATGTTGTAATTTCACATCCTCTACCTATTTATGAGGAGAATGATAATTGTATTAAGTTTGTAAATAATTCGATGAACAAGAAGCATCTTTATGTCAAATTTTATTTAGCATGGGATTATGTTAATTTGAATTTGATTTATTTTAAGTGTGTGGCTACTTCTGAGCAAATAGCCGATGCATTTATCAAAGGGATAGGTTGCTCAAATTTCACAACTTTTCAAACTCCAATGTTCAATAAGTGATTGGGTTCTACTCCTTTTGATACAACCTCAGCTCTGAGTTTCTTTTTGGGTATGCATTTTATTGTATTTGTTGTTCTACACTCCACCTACACTCGTTCACTAACCGTTAGCGCTACTACTTTCGATAACATAAACTAACACTTTCAGGTTGTGCAAACAAACACGACTTTTTTCGTCCATTCACCCGAGAATGCTGAAACTCGTTTCCCACTCAAACTGTAATCTCGTAATGGAGGGAGATCGTTCATCTTCCTCAAACTTATATTTTGTACTTCCGTTTATTGCATTAAAGTATCTCTAACTAACTCATTCCTTTCTTTGGATTTCAACCTCACTTCATGGTAGGCAGAGCTGCGATTTCTGAATAGTTAGTATAGAGTGATACTTAAGCTTTCAATTTAATTTTTTTGCTATAGTATCCAAAAGTTTAAGGAACTATAAGCGTTTATTTTTGTTAAAAGTTGTTTTCTTTACGAAATTTTTTTAAATTCAAGAGTTGTTAACTCAAGTGAATTTTTTTTTCGTTTAATTTTCGAAAAGTTCATCAAAAATTATTCGAAGGTTACCTCAATCAAATTGGCGCCAAATTAAATTAACGCCATTTTGATCATCTTCCGAAAAATTCTGGATCGTCTTTTTGCGGCAAGGTGAAATAAAGTAAATTCAAAAATCGAAGATCGCTAATACATCAAACGAAGTCATCGTAATTTTCGAACATCATCATCAAAATCTCGTCGATTGAATGTTACTAATTTCGTATGCTGCCAAGACTGAAATTTTCTGAGAACAACCTGAAATTAATCCGAATACTCACTCACGGGAAGACACCAATTACTCATGAACTCAGTTGGGAAATATTCAACAGAATTCCGCAAGTCACTGGTAATGTAATTTTCGATTCTTTCAAATTATATATTTCATTTACTATTGCGGAAAACGATGGGATATATTCAGTGATTTTGTGGGATATTGAGCGAATTTAGTTATATAAAAATTAATTCTTTTATTCTTTGAAATTATTTTTCTTCTTCATTCTTTTAAATTCCAAAACGCTTAAATTCAAGAACCCCCTTTAGTTTGTTAAAAATCAAGTGAAATTTCACAGGACGATTAAGCTTAAAAATAAGTTCGAATAAAGCAGGTTACGAATGGTAAGGTTATGGAAACAAATTTCTAATTGTAGAGTGAATTGTGAAGGAACAATAAAAATTAAAGGAAAAGATTACAAAAAATTATTAGATATTTTTCAAAACGAAAAAATAATAGAAGTAAGAATAAACTTAGTTGAATTTCCATTCTGGAAAACATTTTCGGGAGAAGTTATCTTAGAAACTTTCTCAGTAAATGTTGGTGGAATAATCCATTATAAAAGAGGTATCAAAGTCGCAAAATTTGTGGAAATTACAAAAAATATTTTTAGTATCCAAGCTTTAGACTCGATAGAATCCTTCAGAATTTTCCTCGAAAACTTTGAGAGAGAAAATCCACTTTAAAAATACTTAAAATTACGAAAAATAAAATATAATATAATAATAATAAGTGAAATAATTTCATAGTTGAACAAAATTTCATGTTTCAACAATTTATCGTCACAAAAGGAAAATCTTTTGTCACATTGAGCAAGTTTAATCATAAAATTTTCATGTCTTGAAATTCCTTTGTTTAAAATATCAATGTATAAACTTGAAAACTTATTACAATAAAAGATCATAGATAATATTCAAGGACAATTTTCAATACATCCTTTGTCATAAACAATTATAAGAATTCAAATTTAAACAAGACTTATTCAAGTTTATTTTTGAAATATATTCTCAATTGGAAATATTTTTTATTTTTATATACGAAATATATTACGAAAAAAATAATAAATTAAGAACAAAATTTTTTTTCTATTTTGGAAAAATAAAATAAAATTTTTTTTAGAAATTAATTTTTTTTAAAAATTAATTTTTAATTTTTTAATTTTTAAATTTTTTTTCAAAATTGAGTTGTCAGAACTAAGTACATTACCAAGTACCCCAGAAAGCATGAATACTGCAAGCGAAAGAACCGCTACACCATCCCCTCAAGGAGGATCAGGATCTGGGAGTACACACCCTCAGGTACATTATGTCATGCCAGCTGATGAAACTATACGTCCAATACAAGGTCCGAGTGGGAAAATATTTGATGGCCAATATTACCTGGACTGGAAACGAATGATAATAGCCTTGATAAGGGGTTCAGGATATTGGGATGTTTTTGGTCCACACCCTGAACTTAAAATTTATATCGAAAATATGGATAATCTACAATATAGACCATCCTCAAATTCTGCTAAAGCTTATTTTAAAAAACAAGAATGTGCAAAAGCATTTATAATGGAACGAATGACATATAATGTATCGAAACAGATTAGGGAATGCAAAACAGTAGATCAAATTTTCGAAAAATTAGATATAACTTATGGTTCCAAAACAAAAATAGTTGCAAATATGGCAAAATCAAAATGGACTGCTTTTAGATTTACACCAGGTGGAAATATAAGAGGTTTCTTAAATAAATGGGATATATTAGTACAGGAAGTTCGTGATGCAGGGAAAGAAGTATCTGAAGAGGAGGAATTGGAAAACCTTCAATTAGCGTTAGGATACGAACAAACCATTGCAAAAATGCAATTTGAAAACCTCCCTGAAAATAAAAAAAATTTAGAAGTATTTAAACAGATATTAAAGGAAGACGGTGATCAAAAAATAAGAGATAAACAAATTAAATTACAATATCAATCGTCCAACAAAAAATTTGATAATAATGGAAATAAATTTAAAAATAATAATACGAATTATAATAATGTAAATTGTAGCCAATTTATCAGCTCTACACTTTCGACGTTGTTCGAATTCTGTTCTCATAATTTCAAATCACGTTTTATCTAGTCCAGAATTCGAGTAATTCTTCCTCTCTTATCTTTTCATTTGCTACTCGGTCTTTTCCCGCTTTCCTTCCTATTCACCACCTTCGATTACCTATCCTTTGTACATTCATGTCATTCGTGTTTGATTCGCTCTAGTGAGCAGATACTTAATATTTTCTTGTTCGAAGTTTGCACTTCGTTTTGCTAATTTCAGCTATGGCTGTAATTACACATCATTACTTTAATTCTTTCGAATAATATACCGTTCTTTTGAAGTGAATTGTGTAGTTCTCTCAAATGCTGCAAATCAGCAATCTCAATTAACTTCGAACTTACAAATTAGCAAAACTCTTTTCGTTTTTTATTCGTCGTTTTAGTGTCCTCTTTTGTGTCGTCA
Organism: Ericerus pela; assembly: GCA_011428145.1. Classification (NCBI taxonomy): domain Eukaryota; kingdom Metazoa; phylum Arthropoda; class Insecta; order Hemiptera; family Coccidae; genus Ericerus; species Ericerus pela. The sequence continues at coordinate 63,236 of WOFM01000231.1, forward strand.
TGGCGAATAAATATCAGATTTTCTTGTCACTTGATGGCAAAGATAAAGATAATTTTATGGCTGTTCGTCGAATTCGCGAGTTTGGTGACGGTGTATGGCACTCTTTTCCTGAAGAATACCAGAAACTTTCGACTCATCACCCAGAATTAGCATCTGCTGCTCCAATTAAAGCTGCTGTTGCTGCTCTAAAATTCCGTGGTAATTTTCGTACTGTCAATGTAATTTTCTCAGAAGAGGTCCTGAAGAAGTATGTCGATGATGCTGGGAATTTTCTCTTCAAGGGGTTGCTACTTGGTGAGACTCAGTTTGTCCAGTCCTCTGGTTCGTCCCCTTCGTCTCCTTTGAAAGAAGAGGTTCCAGGGTCAATTTCGAACCAAGAGTCATTCAAGGATATTCTACGCCATTTCCTCATCGAAAAATTTTCACCCAAGAAATGTAATGTAGAGTCTTGGTGTGAGAAGTTCGAAAAAGAATCGTCCAGAATTGGATTGTCCGGTCAAAAGCAGATTGAGATTTTGAAGAATTGTTTGGATCCTTCCATGGATGACTGGTTTTCTGTCAATTTGACTCGTCTTCCCTCTGATGCTGAATGGCCTACTTGGAAGGCACAACTTTTAGAGACTTTTGGTGACCATACTTTTCGGCCAATAAGGTACGCGTTTACGTTTAAATTTATAGGTGGCTCTCTGATTGACTATGCCTTAAAAAAGGAGAAGATGCTTCTAGATTTAAAAATAGGTCTTACTGACTCGTTTATTTTGTATTTGATAGTCATAGGTTTGCCTCATTATGTCCAAAACTCTCTTAATAGAATGACTGTTGATTCGTTGGAAAAACTTAGAAAGAAATTAAAGAAATTCGATGCTGATGATAAGAGTAACGACAAATTTTCGGATGCTTCCTCAAAGCAAAGTTCTTCTAATAAATCCAGTTCTAACAATTCGAAAAATAACGTAAATTTTAATCCCTCCAAATTTTCGCAAAATTCAAAAACTGGTAGTTCTTCGGAAAATAAGAAACTTTCTGGTACTTCGAATTACAGGAAGCCTTGTGATTACTGTTTATCGAAGGGATTTCCAGATCGTTTTCATTTGGAGGAGAAATGCTGGACCAAGAAGAGAGATCTTGAGAAAGCAAAACTTATTAATAATTTTGAGGCTGAGTCTGCCTCTAACTCCTCAGAAGAGGATCCAAAAAACTAAATTTCGAGCCACTGATCCAAGTTAATGTGCATGTCAATGGTAAAATCGACTGTCCTGGTACTTATGATTCTGGATCAAATATTTCTGTTATGGGTAGCGATTTGGCGAAATCTATTCATGCGAAAATTTTTAAATTGAAAGGCTGTAAATTTAAAATGGTCAGTGGCTTTGGTGAAGTTGTTGGTTGGACTAGAGTCAAGATTAAAATTTTCAATATCGAACGTAACGTAATTGTTTTCATAATTGATAGTAAAATTTTTAATCATGATTTCTTGATCGGTTTAGACTTGATACGTTTGTACCGTCTAAATCAGAATAACAAATTAGAAATTTTTCAGTCTAATAGTTTGGACGAGACTCCTATTTTGACTAAGTCTAGCTCCTCTGGTAGTGTCAATTTTGTTGAAATCCAGGCAGATTTAGGTCATCTTAGACATAGGAAGAGATACTTTTTACAGAGAGTCATCAATCGTTTTAACCACGCCTTTGCTCGCGACAAGTTTGATGTAGGCAAAGTTAGAGATTACGAGGCAACTATCAAACTTTCAGAACACAAGTATATTTTTAGAAAGCCTTACAGATGTAGCCTGGTGGACCAGAAAGAGATTGAATCTCAGATTTCGGCCCTTCTCAAAGCAGGTCTCATAGAGGAGAGTACATCACCTTTTGCTGCTCCTGTCACCTTGGCAGTAAAAAAGCAGGGTGATGGCTCTGTCAAAAAGAATAGACTTTGTATCGATTATTCGGCTCTGAACAAAATTGTGATTCCTGAGAGTCAGCCTTTCCCATTGATTGGTGACCTCATTGCTAAGGCACGTGACTGCCAATGGTATTCGGTATTGGACATTAATAGCGCCTTTTGGTCTGTCCCTTTACGCCAGAAGGATAAGTACAAAACAGCCTTTGTTACCACAACAGGGCACTATAACTGGAAATGCCTTCCCTTTGGGTTGAAGACTTCCCCTGCCATTTTTCAACGTATTCTTAGAAATTGTTTAAAAAGAAATGGCCTAGATGATTTTTCTGTCAATTATATTGACGATATTTTAGTGTTTTCAAAGACTTTCGAAGAGCATTTAGTCCATCTCGAAAAGCTGCTTGATGCAGTCTCAAAAGAAGGTTTTAGGCTTAGTATGGCTAAATGCAATTTTGCGAAAAATAGTGTAAAATATCTGGGTCATATTATAGAAAATAATTTTACTCGTCCCATTTATGATAACATTAAGCCGGTTCAAGATTTTCCTACCCCCAAAACTCAAAAACAAGTTCGGCAATTCTTAGGCAAAGTGAATTTCTATCACTCTTACATACCAAATTCTGCTTCTATACTTTCTCCACTTCATGAATTATTAAAGAAAAATTCAAAATTCATATGGAGTGATAGATGTGAGAAAAGCTTTGCCTTTGTTAAGAAATGTTTAACCTCTGAACCGTGCTTGGCAATCTACAACCCAGAGAGAGAAACTATCATCCAGACGGATGCTAGTTTGGAAGGCATTGGTGCTGTGTTGAAACAAAAGCAATCCGATGGTAATTTCCATCCTGTCGCCTTCTTTTCAAAAAAATTAACTGAGGCACAGAAAAAGAAAAAAGCAATATTCCTGGAATGTTTGGCTATTAAAGAAGCTCTGATGCACTGGAGGTATCAGCTTCTCAATCTAAAGTTCACCATCTTTACAGATCACAAGCCCTTAGAAAAGATGCAGGTAAACACAAAATTTGATGATGAACTCAGGGAATTAATTCTCCAGATTTCGCAATTTCAATTTAACGTAAAATACCAGCCAGGAAAGGTAAATTTAGAAGCTGACTGTCTTTCCAGAAATCCAGTACTGGAATCACATGACGCACTTTCGGAACTTAAAGTTGTCAATTTTCTAAAAATTAAAGATGTAAAAAAAGATAAATTAACGGCTCTTAAACAGTTTTCGAACAAATTTAAGTTCATGGAAAAAGAAAATTTATTGTATACTACTGACAAAAAGTCAAACAAAATTTTAATATCAGACGAATTTTGTTGGGAGTTGGTCAAAAAAATTCATTTACATTTTGGTCATATCGGAATTTTTCAAATGGAGCTAACAATCCTGCCATATTTTTATAACCCTAATTTGAGAAAAATTATTAAAGATTTTTGCAAGTCTTGCTCCACTTGTATTAAAAATAAGAGTCGTATTTCTTCCAAATTCGGACCTCTTTCACATCTTGGTCCAGCCAAAAGGCCTTTTGAGTATATGTCCTTAGATACCATTGGTGGATTCTCAGGAAATAATAGCAGTCATAAGTATATCCATTTACTTGTTGACCACTTTTCGAGATATGCTTACGCTATTACTTCAAAATCACAAATGGCTCCAGACTTTATTAAGTTATTAAATTTGGCTTTGAAAAAGGACATCAAAATTTCAAATCTACTTGCAGATCAATACACAGGCATTAATTCTGTCGCCTTCAAAAAGTATTTAAAAGAAAAAAACATCCGGCTACTATTCACTGCAGTAGACTGTCCCTTTTCAAATGGTCTCAATGAGAGACTAAATCAGACTCTGGTCAACCGCCTTCGGTGTAAGGTGAACGAGTCAAGAGAAAATCAAAAGAGGCCCTGGCCCAAACTTTTTGAAATATGTTTAGACGATTATAATAATACAATTCATACGGTCACAAGATTTAGTCCAAATTATTTAATGAATGGAGTGAAAAATAACGTAACTACTAATTTTTCGCATAACGTAAAATCTGATCTCGAAAGAGATAGACAGAAAGCTTTCGAAAACTCCATAAAAAATCATAACGTAAACAAAGGACGCTACGACAAAGGTCGACTGGAGTCTTTGTTTAAAGTTGGTGATCTGGTTTATGTCAATCATGGCAATAGTCTGAATAAAAATAAGCTCGACGAAATCCGTACAGGTCCTTTTCGCATAGTATCTAAATTGTCAAATTGTATCTTCGAAGTTGAAGCAGGATTCCAGAAATTCGAATCGAATCTTTTTCATGTCAGTAAAATGTACCCTTTCGTCGATAATGTGAAATAAAACTCGTAATATGTCGTTTTCAGTCTCTCGGCTTTTGCCCTGGTAGGAGAGACATTTATTTTGTACCATGCCTTTTCGTGTGGGTTTTCTTCCGGTTGTGGGGATGTAAATTGTAGCCAATTTATCAGCTCTACACTTTCGACGTTGTTCGAATTCTGTTCTCATAATTTCAAATCACGTTTTATCTAGTCCAGAATTCGAGTAATTCTTCCTCTCTTATCTTTTCATTTGCTACTCGGTCTTTTCCCGCTTTCCTTCCTATTCACCACCTTCGATTACCTATCCTTTGTACATTCATGTCATTCGTGTTTGATTCGCTCTAGTGAGCAGATACTTAATATTTTCTTGTTCGAAGTTTGCACTTCGTTTTGCTAATTTCAGCTATGGCTGTAATTACACATCATTACTTTAATTCTTTCGAATAATATACCGTTCTTTTGAAGTGAATTGTGTAGTTCTCTCAAATGCTGCAAATCAGCAATCTCAATTAACTTCGAACTTACAATAATAATAAAGATAATAGATGGAACAGGAATAATAATTATAGACGAAATAATAATACAAATGGTAATAATAATAATGGAAATAATAATAATAACAACTATAGAAGTAATAACTCAAGAAATGAAAATAATAATCATAATAATCAAAATAATTATAATAGAAATCAAAATAATAATAGAAATAATGATCAATCATCCAAAAAAATAATAATAAAGAAGAAAGATGTTTTATATGTAACCAAACAGGACACTATAAAAATAAATGCCCTGACTACAAACCAGAAAATAAGGAACAAAATAAGGAAAAACCAAAAAATAAAGACAAAAAAGAGGAAGAGAGACCAATTAAATTATCATACATGGTAAAAAAATATAATAACAATGAAGATTGGCTCCTAAAGAAATTAATCAAAGATAACACAAAAAATGAAAATTACGTACATTTAAAAAAAAAAATGTTACTTGATGGGGGGGCGGAAGTCCATCTGACATCGAATATAGAAAAATTAATTAACATAATAAAATTTAAGATCCCTGTAAAACTGCAATGTGCACTTAAAGATACATATTTGTATGCCACACATATGGGAAATATGAGAATATTAGTTGAAAATGAAAATAATATTCAAACAGCAATCGAATTATTGGAAGTACATTATGTACCGGATCTGTCATTAGACATTATGTCTGGAATTAAAGTAACGGAATCTGGAATTTTACATATGGATCAAGGAAAAGAAAAAATACAAACATATTTCATAGAAACAGGAGAAATTTTATTTACATCTTATAAAATCAATGGAGTTTTTCAGGTAAATTATGATTACATAGACATGCCAAAAAAATGTATGCCCGTCACTCAAAACCAAAATGACGATGAATGGGATTCTTTCTCTGTCGAACTAGAAATAGAAGAAGAGGAAGAAGAGCCTAATAATAATAATTCAGAAGAAATTAATGAAAATAATAATATTACTACTGAAAATAATAATGAAGATAAAAAAAAAAAAATAATAATAATAATAATAATAATATTTCAGATAATTCATTAGAAATAATCCAAAATAATACAAACAACCATAAGAAAATGATTTGGCATAGACGTTTGGGTCACTTAAATGGAAAATACATGAGATATCTACATAAAGTTACAATAGGAATCCCAAAAACAATCATCTTTAAGGATGATGATTTTGTAAATTGTGAAATTTGCAAAATAGCTAATAGTCAACGTCTGGGACATAATAACGTGAGAAATAAACCTCAAAGAAGATTAGAAATTGTATCATCTGACATCATGGGACCATTCACACCTACGATAGCTAATCAAAAATATATACTAACATTTATTGATAATTATAGCAAATACACCTTCGTGATATCTATATCTAATAAAAGTCAGGTATTTACTGAATTTAAAAATATATTTTTTTCAATGAAAAATAAATTCCCTGAAACACCTATAAGTCAAATAAGATGTGACAATGCGAAGGAATATATGGATCAAAAATTAGTGAAATTTTGTGAAGAAAATGGAGTCCAAATTGAAAATGTGGTTCCTTACTCACCGGAACTGAATGGGATTGCTGAACGGCAGAATCAAACCTTAATGAAAAGAGTAAGAAGTCTACTAATTGATGGTTATCTGGATATTAAATATTGGGCACATGCAATAGCTACAGCCGCATATTTAATAAACAGATCACCGACAAGAGTAAACTTAGAGTACAAAACTCCATACGAAATTTTTTTTGGTAAAAAACCAAATTTGGACAATTTAAAAATTTTCGGATCATTAGTTTACAGACACATTCCATTAGAGGTTCGACAGCAAAATGCAACTAAATCAAAAAATAGAAACGAACAAAAAATATATCCAAAATTTGCACCGAGGGGGGAGAAAGGTATACTTATGTGATATACCACTACCGGATATTGCATAAGAGATCCTTTCTCAAATAAATTTAATATATCTTGTGATGCCAAATTTGACGAAAATAAAAATATATCCAATCTTAAAAATTGTGAACAAGAACTGGTACTTAAACCAGCAAACTTTGTAAAAAATATAGTTAATATAAATACCTTTAACATCACAAAAACTATAGATAATAGGTGAATCGAGGACTGTATACCAACATGCTATAAAGATATTAAAAATAACCCATTTAGGAAAGAATGGATGAAAGCCATTAGGGATGAATTTATTTCATTAGAAGAAATGGATGTATGGGAATATGTTGATTATGATAAATCCTTAAAAACAATTGATACAAGATGGGTTTTTGTAACCAAACCAAATGATGAAGGATACCATCAACCAAAAGCAAGATTGGTTGCGAGGGGTTTTAAGGACAGAACCGAATACGAATTAGGACAAGTATTCGCCCCGGTTGCTCCAATTTGGATAGTAAGATGGTTCCTGTCAATCGTTAATACATACGATTTGGAAATGGTCCAATATGACGTAAAAACGGCTTATTTAAATTCCCCTGCTATAGTTCCAATATATTTAAAACCCCCTGAAGGATTACTAATGGAGAGTAACAAATTATTAAAACTCAAAAAATCTATTTATGGCCTAAAAACATCATCTAAATCGTGGTATAATTTAATAAACGAATATATTTTAAAAATGAACTTTGAAAGATCAAAAACAGACAAGTGCCTATATTTTAAAAAATCAAATGAAAAAATTATTTTAATGATCACATATGTCGACGACATATTAATAGCCTCAAATACCCCCGAATGGATTAAAAACGTAAATGATTCCTTTAATAGAAGATTTACCATGAAAATTATTGATAACCCGAGATTTTATTTAGGATTTGAAATTATTAGAGATAGAAGAGAAAATACAATAACTTTAATACAGTCACGATACATAGAAAAAATCCTAAAGAAATATAATCAAAATGAATCAAATTTTATAAATACTCCTATAGAAACATCATTAAAAATTGAAGAAGATGAAAACTGCACAGACGATACAGAATATCGTTCAATGATTGGAGCTTTACTATACCTAGCTAGAATAACAAGACCAGATATTTCATTTGCGGTGAATTTTTTCTCTAGGTTCCAAACAAAATCAAATTCTAAATTAAAAAATCATGTGAGAAGAATATTTAAATATGTTAATACCACAAAAGATTTCTCAATTAAATTCACATCAGACAGTAAAGGCATACATTCGTTCGTGGATGCATCTTATGCTCCAGATTTTAAAGATCACAAAATAAAAATATCAAATTTAAATCTGGGAAAATCAATATCAGGATTTTTGATATATATTTAAATGGCGACTTAATTAATTGGAACGTAAGAAGGCAAACAATCGTAGCTACAAGCTCAACTTCTGCTGAAATTATTGCGGTATTTGATGCCTTAGATGATATACAAGTCACATTCCTTCTACAAAAAGAAATATTCCAAGAAAATGACCCAGTAAGAATTTTCGAAGATAACATTTCAGCTCTCAGAATAATGTCGGGAGGAGCTCAAAAACGAGCAAGAGCTTTAATGATAAAATGTTATGCCATTACACAATCTGTAGAGGATAAAGAAATAGAATTCAAAACTGTAGGAACAAACTCACAATTAGCAGATATGCTGACAAAAAGCCTCGAAAAACAAAAATTTAGAAATCTAGTCGATAAAATACTAACAACATCAAACCTCTCGCAATAAAAATTCATCAAATTCACAATAATCAAATGGAAAATCGTTTATTTTTAAAAAAGGAAAGAAATATAGAAACTCAAATCAAGAATCACTGAATACAATAATCCCGCCTTTTTGTAAAATAGTACATGAAAAATATAATGTTCGAGAAAAGAAAAAATCACATGTTCAAACAAAATTAATAATATAATACATTTTTGGCCAAATAATACTTGTTGAAACAAAATTTATTTTCGTGTAGATATTCATTGTCATCTCTGCAAATTCATGTTTTGAATAAACAGAGATCTGAATATAAATCATAAACATGATTTCACACGTTGAGTTGATTTTAGTTTATCACATTTCGGAACACACTTATTCAACAAGTACTGAACAAAATTGAACAGAATTTTTCTCAAACAACTTGAAAGATCCAAAAATATACGAATCGGAATCTGTTAATAAAATATATGTCGATAAAATTCTTTTTTTTCCTTTCGAACATATATCGAAACACATATTGTAATCTAGTCATTATTTATTATTAATATATTTTATGTAATTCATTTTATTTAATTTTTGTTGTTTGGGAAATGAAAGAAATAATAATATTGTAATTCAAAATTTTTGTACTCGCGCTAAATCATGTTCGCTCGTTTCATTGGACTGTGGGGGGTGTTGTTCTACACTCCACCTACACTCGTTCACTAACTGTTAGCGCTACTACTTTCGATAACATAAACTAACACTTTCAGGTGTGCAAACAAACACGACTTTTTTCGTCCGTTCACCCGAGAACGCTGAAACTCGTTTCCCACTTAAACTGTAATCTCATAATGGAGGGAGATCGTTTATCTTCCTCAAACTTATATTTTGTACTTCTTTATTGCATTAAAGTATCTCTAACTAACTCATTCCTTTCTTTGGATTTCAACCTCACTTCAGTATTGACTGTTACCATTTTTTTATTACATGTAACCATTTTTGTACCTTGTATTTTGCATTTCTCAAGTCCTTTACACTATACTTAATCCCAATATTTTTATTCGTCTTCTGCTATATTTTTCTTCTTGGTTTATTTTTCTAAACAGTTTTGTTAAAGCAAGTTGGGGGAGGAGATATTGATTTTGTCACTCATTTTGGTAAACCTGCTGATCATTGATATTTAGTTATCACAATTTTAGTCCGTTCACTTAGCTGTTACCATTACTATGTGCAGCCTATCTGTCAATACGTTAAATGTAATGATCATTCCATGATGTTCAAATTTGGTATCTAAGATGGAAAAACCACAGTAAATGTTGTCTGGTGAATTTCTGATCATTATTTTGTTTTCAACACATCTTTGTTCTAAATAAATAAAAATAGGTAATAACACTAGAGCTCCTATAGAGACTTCCTCTCGCCAATAATGAATGTGTATCATGAAAATTTATATTTTATAAACTTATTATTCATTTACCTACATTGGCCAGAAACTAGAACTATGAAAATGCTAATAAGTTCTTAAGCAGACGCTTATTATTCAGTATATGCTTTTAAATTTCGTGTATTTATTTTTCAAGCACTTGCTGAACAAATGCTCAAATGCCTGAGCATTTAAAAAAAATCAAATTATCATTATCATCACTGTTTCGAAAATGGCAGTATGAACTACAAGGTGTGGGGCAAAGTCCCACCTTTGTTACCATAAAAGTGGCATACCATGGTCTTCCCTCCCCCACTTCTGCCCAAAAGATTTCATCACCTATGTAATCAGTAAACCTAGTATTTGAGTGAATCTAGTATCTGAATTCAATGCAACTAAAAACTTATCTAATCCAAAAGTGATTATTTTGAAAAACATTAAAGAAAACGGAAAACCTAACAAACCATGCTACAAATAAAAATTGAAAAAAAAAAGAAGGAAATTCTTCTAAATTTCAGCCTTAACTGGATTCGGTCCTGGCACTACTCGACAATGAAGGACAATTTAGAAACAACAATGATATACTGAAGAAAAATGATGTCACAAACAGTTAGGTATGACGTTTTGAGTGAGCTGGCGTAGACGCTAGTCAGTAAACAACAGGTGTTGATTCTTCGTATCAGGTTGACTGCCTGCATCTTTTTCTAAAGGAATCAAACATGCAAAAAGATCTTATTCAAGACAGTACCAAACTGAATCACTGAACGGTATCCACAACGCAAAAATACAAATTAAATTTCAAAAATGAAAAAATAACAACTCGGCCTGTTTATTGAAATCCTCAAGATTTTTGTATTTTTTTAGGCATTAAATGCTCAGGCTGTTACCCACAAACATCACAATTAATTAAAATAAAAACAAAAAATTAAATTAAAGAAAGCTTTTACTTACATTTTCAATTTTGTCATCCAGCATTTTGAAAAATTCTATTTGACTAGATGTCATTTCTCTAAAAACAGAAAAATGAATACCATAAGTACTACTAAAAATATTATATAGGTTATTGTTTAGTTTTTAATTCTTCAATTTTTTTTCTTCATAGCATTACATAGTTTGTGTAGTACACCCAGAATGGTGCTGTATACGAAATACTTGCGGAATACCAAACAAACAAAAAACTAGCGCAGAAAGTCTCGTTAGAAAAAGTACGTTTTCGAGAAAAAGAATTATGAATTTTGATCGTCACATTAATTGTCTGTAAGTTTTTAGGGGTTAATAGTATGTAATGATTGTATGAAATTTTTTAGCTGCTAACAAAATACTAGACAACGTTAAATTTAAAAGCATTACTTCTTGAAACCAAAAATTAATTATGATGATAAAGTGCGGTAGATAATCATATAATTTCACATAAAACCAAAGAAATATAATAAAGTTATGAAAGAAAAAAAAAAGAAAAAATGAACATGTGGTTAATTTTTGGAAAAAGTTAATCCAAATTAAAAGAAAAAAAAATATGAAAAAAATTTTTACTAGAAGTATGGTCTGATGGATTCGCACGAAAATTGGAAGCAGGCTACAATAAATTATAATAAATATTTGGTTCAAATTTCATACATATTGTTCCAAAATTCCGCATTTTATGACCAATATAAAAACAAAAATAACGTACAGTAAGTACTGTCAGACTGGTCCAGCGCCAAAATTTGTGGTGTACTACACTGAATTAAAATGAATGTCTATTCTGAATTTTGGGGCTATTGATGTAAAATTGAGCATTATTTGAACTGCCTAAAACTGAAATACGACAAATCAAATTGTGAGGTTCACCCGCACCCCCAAGATAGGCTCGGCCTATACGCACACAACAACGAGGCACGAGAAATAATATACATAAACCACCGATTGAACTCACGCCAATCGGCGGGTAAAACGTGACACTCGCTCACAGTGTAGCAAGTGACCGATGGTGTAAGGCGAGTAGCACGGTCCTACGTGAATACACATATATGCGCACTTGCTGATACGCTGCCTAACTACCCGCGCTTATACGCACGTTGCCGTGTCCTACAATTGCTAGCATGTATGAGGGCTTGGCTCTCCTTACATACCTTATGTGGACACGCAATAGGGGGTATACTTTTACGCCCCAATATCTTCTGGTGGGAAACTCCGTTCCCACACAAATTAAAAATTTAAGAAAATTATGAACATAATATGGGAATACCTACCACACCACCCTAAAAACACCTATGATAACCTATTATAACACAAATAAAAATATCTTCTTTGACTGAATGTAGACCTTTCTGACATAAATGACATTACCAAATAGCTAAAAAAAAATCACAGATGAAAAATGTCAAGAATACCCTCTACTTTTATGCCCATGTAAATTTTTACAACTACTACACAGCACCTTGAAAATTTTAATTCCGAATTGAGAGTGATCAAAACTGGTAGAAGACTTTTGGCAGCATTTAAATGCTAAATCACTCTCATTTTTCTCATAACTTGAAATAGACCTAATTGAGTTTGCACTTATTTTGAAAATGTTACTAGTTTTGTATTAACACTCATTTTCATCTTCTCTAAAACTATTAACATATTCAGTATTGAAAATTCTACAAATAGTTCAACTCCCAAATACAATGATAAATTACATGTAGTCCGTATTTTCAATATAAGAGCAAACAGAAATATCAAAATTTTGCTCTCCTTGAGAATTATTACAAATTTCTACTTTTAACATTTTCTGTACTTCCCAGAACATAATAGTGCAATTACTTTTATTAATTTAATCAATAGGTCAACCATCCATTAACTGTATAAATTACAAATCTCATTTTGTTCTCAAATTTAAATACACCTATGTGATTATCAATTTATTTTTGAATTGTTACTAATTTTGTTTCTAAATACTCAATATCTATGTCTGCATAATTGATAACATATTCAGTTTTAAGAATTCTATCAATAGGTCAAGTTTCAAATAAATTAATAAAATACATTATGGCTGTATTATGAGTACTACACTAAATAGAAATCTCAAAGTTGTGCTCTCCTGCTAAATTGTTACTTATTTCAAATTTAAACTTTTTTGCCTTGTCCCAGAAAATACAGAACTGTTTCCATTCACTAATTAACCAATATAGGTTAATTGTCAAGTAAATGTGGGAATAAAAATCAGTCTCATTTTCCATGTAAAGTTGAAAAGACATATGTGTGTTTTCACTCACATTTATATTGTTGCTGGTTTTGTATCAATACTCATTCTCGCCTTTCCCTAAAACCAATAAACATAATGATTATTTAGGATTACTTCAATAGGTCAACTTCAAAATACACTAAAATAAAACATCATCACAGTGTTTAAATGATAAAATAGAGAGAAAACAGACATATCCCCATTTTTCCATTCAGATAAATTGTTACGAATTGATAATTATAAATACTTCCCTCCTTCCAAAAATATTAGTTTTGTTCTTTCATCAATTTCATCAGTAGATTAACCCACAAAATACCTAGTTCTTTTATTCTCCATGTGAATTAATAGACCTATTTGAGATTCCATTGATATTTAAATTGTTATGCTTTTCTGTTAATACTCAAACCCCATTTCTCAAAAACCAGTAACATATTCAGTATTAACGATTTTATCTTTAGGTAAATTATTAAATATAGTCGGTATTACATTTCCCGGATATGGTAGAGATGATACAAAATAAGTAGATATACTTTTGTCTACTTTTATTTAATCAATATTTGTCAAAATTAATTACATTACAAATCAAACACTTATACTTAATCACTTTCTTAGTTAATGACATCAAATCCTATTTATGTCCTGCCACTACTAGGGTGAACTACTAACATGGAATGTCTTCGAAGTCTTAGACTTATCAAACTTAAGCAGGTGACTACTGCTCTTTAGCTTGAAAGAATGGCAAGTGAAGGCCTGGTTTATTCCAAATTTCCAGATTGCTTTTTTTAGTGTCTATATTGTTTATATAATCAAAAAGTGAAGTATTTGCCGTTACTTGTTTCAAAATATTTAGGTCGGCAAGCGTGTTTGTGTACTTAAATATGACAGAACAGTCAGACAAATGACAATAAGTATGTTTCTACAATGATGCCTATCCAGCAAAGTGTTACTAGTTTTTGGTTAGGGCTTATTATTAATTTCTCAATAATCAATAAGTCATAGTTCTCTTTTATTGATTAGGGTAATAGGACAACAGGAAAATGTTACCATATTATATTCGTAATTTTCTTGAATTTTTAATTTGAGTTGTCCTATTTCAATTTTAGGCAGTTTAAATAATAGAGTAGTAAGGCCCTAACAACTCTAATGGTCTATCATAAAATTAGTAACATTTTTTTCTAACCTTATTTCTCTACCTTTATTTTGTAACCCAAGACTAACTTTTAGATTCCATTTTTTCAAATTTTTTCTATTGAAAAATAAATACGTCTTATTTTCAAATTTGTTACTGGTTTTCATAAACATAATGATGATTGTAAAAAGATTTTGGTATTTGTTGATTACTACGCATTGAGGGTCAATAGGTCAATTATAAAATGTTAGAAACATATTTCTACTCTTTACTAGTTGTTTGTAAGTAGTCCCATTTTTAATTTAGAATTTCAATTCTTATATTATACAACAATGATAAGTATTAAATATTTTTCAAGTTTAAATTGGGTTCAGAGGTAAAACATAATTTTACAATCTGTTGTGACATCAGAAAACAAACGGACATTCCGAGTATAGGGGTTTGATATCACAATTCAAAATATATCAGTAAGTCTCGATTAATTGTAGAGTCGAAAATATACACGTCACCACATTGTAAAATAGTAATCGATCGACGTGTCTTCACCGTTTTGTAGAATGGAAATTTATTTCCATAAGGAATCAATGTATTTCCCATTGGAACTTACTGATAGTATAATCTTAGTATTTGTGAGCCGTTCCCTATTGTAAGTATAATAACACTTGTAATTTGGTGGTGACATGAGGGGAAGGCTATGGGTAATCAGATGTCACAACTCCCCCTTCCAAATTTTGAAGCAAAGGATCACCCACAGCCTTCGAATATTTGGTAACAGAAGCTGAAATAAAAATATAGGTAAAAGATGGTCCAATGATTAAAACAAAATAAACGAGACCATGTATTCTAATGAGCAGAATAATAATATCATATGAAAGGAGAAGAAAAATATTTTAACGAAACAAGAACATAGTACGTTTCGAAGGACGTAATATTGAAACATAACAAAAATAAAAGAGAAGTCAAGAAAACACTTAAGTCAGTAACACGTAAATATAAGGTTAATAGATGAAAAAACAATCAAAATAAAACATAGGAACCTTGACTTTAGGAACAAAAACAAAACATGATCGATTTAAGGGAACTTAAAATATTACAAATCTTATAGTCGATTATCAAGGAAGGTTAAAAAAAGTAATAAAAATTAATTTCGAAAAAACAAGCCAACGGCGACAAAACAAAATGAACGAGACAACCAAAAAAAAAAGTAAGGATAAGAAAGAAATTTTCCAATAGTTGGTGAATGAGCAATACATAATATAAAATGATAAAACAAATTTTTATAAAACTTTTCTCAGGAGTTGATATCTATGTTGATACATTCGATCCCCATTCACGAGGAAGATCTCTCCCCTCGTTGGTTCACCTCTAACAGCTCGGAGGTATTTTTTTGCAAATGGTCCTCCCAGAACCATTTATATCGAGGTTTGGATTTTTAATGAGGTAAAACGTCTCCTCAAACTCCACACCCGTTCTTCCAAGAAGTTTCATTGAGATCGTTTCGTTGGATTCAAGGGTTTTTGGCATCGACCAATCACTTGTCCACGTAATTTGACTGGCCAGTGTTGGTTGCTGATTGGCTGCAATTACCTTTGCATTCATGTACGATACTTGGGATGATGTGTCAAAACACATCATCTTCTCCTTCCCGATAAATATCGTCTTTTCGAGGGTAAATGCGACACAAAATACTTTTGGGATAATCGATTCCATTTCTCTTACCGTCATTACCCTAATGTTTGTTCCCGGGCAATGTTCAGTTTCTTGTAGTAGTTCTTTCGGGATTTTGTCGATTGGAACTGCCAGTGCCAACTTGTTGCTGGATCCTTGACTGTCGATGTCTGTGACTGGGGTGTCCGGTTCATTTTCATTTTTACATTCTACAGGGAATATTGTCAGTTCTTTAGATTCCCTGAGTAGCTTTGGGATCTTATAATTAGTTAGACTCTTACCCTTCTCGATGTCCTTGGGGTCGTTTATCGTCACCATTTTACTCGTCAATGTTGACATCGGGCCTTCGTCTATGGTTACAAGTGGAATTCTCTGAAATTTATCGGGTTTTGGTGATTCTTCTTTTTTACTTTTTACGATTTTTTGCTTTTTTAGCCTTTTACCCTCAGGGACATTTTTGTCTAACTCCCCCGTTATTGATTTTCTTTTTATAGATAGCTTATCCTCTTTTTTTTGTAACATTATTTTGATTCTTTCCTTCGGGATATTTTCATGTATCTTAGGGATAATGACATTGCATGGTGGGAGGGTTTTAGCGTAATGGTTAGCGTTATGAATTCTCACCTTGTTTAACTCGGTGTAGTTTAGTTAATTTTGTTCACAACTGCACGATCATGTTATTTTGATCTTGAACAATTGACTTCAGCTTGCTCACCATCACTAATATCGTTTTCTTTTCTTTTCCTTCGCTTTCGATAATTCTTTCCAGATGTTCGAACTGTTCTTTGATTACAAGAGCAAAGTCTGCATGAGTTTTTGATCATTCCGCTGGAGACTGCGCCAATATCACATGGTGGTGGTACGACATATTGAGTTGGTTCCTTAGTGACTTAAGGAAGTATTTGTTTTTCCTCGATACTTCGACAAATGCCATTTTTAAGTTGTCCACTATATGCGGAGCATTTGAAAATTTCTCTTCTGCCATTTTTGACTAGATTAATTTGAAAAGAGGGTTTTGGGCTTACGAGTTTCTTAATTACTTATAATATTTTGATATGAATTGTTCTACTTACGTATTGATATTTTTTGATGATCGTTGAGTAAAAATTATTTGATTTTTCGATAAATTTCGAAGACAATTATTAAATTCTACGAGTTTATTTTTGAACGTAGCAACATGTTTAACAATTATTGTATGAATGATCTGCGTTGTTATGTATTTGACTATCTTGACTATCTCCCCCAACCTCGATGTTATCGATGAATTGATAATCATCAGTGAATTGATCGAATCAATGATTCAATGTCATTGTTGTTGAACTCACTGATTAGGAGTGTGTTGTTGACGTAAGTTGAATTTTCTTGATTTTCTAATCACTATCTTGTGTTTATCTTGGATAATTTTTAATCGTGATTAATGGAACTAATTTTCAAGATGTTGTTCTTTCAGGATGATCATTGCGTTTAATGAGGTATGAATTTTATCGTTTAAATTTGTGGACATTCCGCTGCAGGATTTTCCATCAAGTGTACAGACTCGATAACTTCCATTTCCTTTAACTTTGATGATTTTGCAGGGGCCGACGAATTTTGGGTTCAGTTTTGACAAAACTCCAACAGCTTTATCGGAAAGTGTATGATTTTTCATATAAATCATATCTCCAACCTTAAGATTGGTGAGATTTTTGCATTCATTATTCTTTTTCCAGCGTGCGAGCATTTTCTTTGTGTTCTGTATTGCTTTTTCCAGAATTGTTTTATACTCTTTGTCGGATAATGGGAGTGTCCGTCCTTCGTAATCAAATTTGACTTTCTCCATCAATGTTGCTGCTGGCACTCCGGTGGTAGCATGTTTGATGTGGTTTAGCCTACGCTCAATTTTGGCAATGTGTTGGTACCAATTACTATGTTGCATATGACATTTAATTCGAAGAACGTCGCCGATGATCTTCATTCTTGTTTCAACTGGATTCGATGATGGTGTGTATGGCGATGTGGATCTAGGCTGGATATTTAGCTGCTTCCAGTGATCGATCCAGTCCTTTGTCGTGAATTGACTTCCATTATCTGATAAAATCGTTTCAGGTTTGCCGTATCTCTTGATGAATCTACTCATTCTATCAATGCATACGTTAACCGAAGCTTTGTTTATTGTGTAGAGCTTCGTGAATTTCAAGAACACATCCATGATAACAAAGATTAGATTTACTTTTCCACGTGCTGATGGTAATAGACCACACAGATCAATGGATAGCAACTGACCAGGTTTGTCTGCAAAGACTGATAGAAATGGGCCTGACAATGTTGTATTCGTATTCTTTGATCTCTTACAGGTTTAGCAGCTTGAGCAGAATAGTTCAATCTTGTACTTTGATCCAGGCCAATTGAAGAATCGTCGAACCAGCTCTAAAGTTTTTCGAGATCCCAGATGTGTGAGCTCCTTGTAAAACTTGATCAACAATTCTCGAGTTGATTCGGGAGCATAGATTCTCTTATCATCGTCTTGATTTACATAATAAACGATACCGTTTTCTTTTTCAACTCGCAGTGATCATCTTTCGAATTGGCTGGTAATTTCTCTACTTTTCTTTTGTAGATTTGGCATATTATTCATGAGTGAGGAGATAGTAATCGTGTTCTCCTAATCGATCAACATAAACATCATCGGAAAATTGACATTTTGATAGACTACAGCTTCAAGTGGCGAGCAAAATTCACTTAGTGTGTCTGCTGCGATGTTTTAATTACCGAGTATGTGTTCGGTAGCAGTTATTGTAAAACTGGTGAGAAACGTTCTCCACCATGCTACTCTTTGCAAAACATCATCTTTCAAGCCTAAGGTATTGTAGGCATCGGCAATCTGTTTGAATTCTAATCACATGATTGGTGACCATATATAAATTTTTCTTCATTGTATAAATTATCGCTAACATTTCCTTTTCGAATGTAGGATAACTCTTTTCAGATTTCTTCAACAATCTACTCACCATCGATAATACTCTTGGTTTTTTGTCTTCATCCTCACTGGGGAATTGAACGACTATCCCAGAAATGGCGAAATCAGAAGCATCTGTTATCACGTAAAACAGGAGGCTCCAATCCATTCAAATGTTACGTCATTTTTCAATACATTACTTAACAGAGCGATAATATTGGCATATCTCAGGACATGACCTCGGTAATAGTTCGCTACACCTAGAAACGATTGAACTTCTTTCGTCATTGTTGGAACTTTGAAGATATGAATTGCCTCTGCTCTCTTCGGGTTGGGACGTATTCCATCGGCATCGATGATGTAATCCAAGTATCGAGCTGTATCTCAAAACCATGAATATTCTTCCAATTTCAGTGTCATGTTGTACTTTACAAATCACTCTAGAACCAGTCGAATAAGTTCTAGGTGCTCCTCATGTCTTTGAGAGTGGATCAGGATATCGTCGATGTATACGGTGATGCAATGTTCTAATCCAGTTAACACGATCCTCATTGCTGCGACAAACGCTTGCATCAAATCTCTCAAACCAAAAATGATTCGATTTAGGACATAAGGTTTTCCTTGGAATCAGAAAGCTTTGTATTTTGGGGATTCTGGAGCTCCCCATCTTGCATCTAATTTTGTGGAGACCGACATTTCAGATAAACCTAATTTTATCGTTTCAATGGGCAGGACAGTATCCCCTCTTGTACCCATATACTGATTTATCCTCCAAGCATTGAGACAAGGGCGAATATCACCATTTTCTTTCGTGAGAAGTATTCACTCGACTCAGGGCTAATAATTCCTTGTCTCTCCCAGTCGTCGAACAGTTCTTTAACTTTTGGGATCCAAGCCTTTGGAATTATTCTCTCTTTTTTGTCCATCTTCTTTGTATCAGGAGACATCTTCAGAGTGTGTGTATAAGCGGCGCATCTACCAATTCTTTTGGCAAAGGTTTCGTGGTTTTTACATAAGACATCTCCAAACTTGTGAACGATTTTGTCCGATATTTCTAACTCTTTTAGTATCCTTTTGATTTTGTTTTTAATTTCAAATGGGGTTTTGTCCATTGGGTTTATGTTAAGAATATGTTCAACAGCACCAAATTGGACTCTGGGTATTTCTATCTGTTTTGATTTATCACATGGATTGACAAAATCGACTAGACGATATCTCACACTAGGTCTCCCATCATGTTTGTAGAGGAATTCCCAACCTAGTATGATTGGAGCATTCAAGCTCTTATTTATATGGAGCATCGTTGTTATCTCAATATCGTCCCCATGTTTATCGATCATTATGAATCTCAAGTTTACAGATCCATAAACTCGTATAGTAAGTTTTCCAACAGCCTATCCCACCTTCTGTGTTGGGAAGTTGACATGCATCAGGTATAAATCGGGATTGTACTTTTCGAGGAATTGTAGGAACTTTTCAGTTATCCAGCTGTATAGAGAACCTTGATCGATATACATTCTGTATATGTCCCTTGCTTTGCTCATTATGCTATTTATTATGAAGGGTGAAAACCACAGCCTTGTATCGATGAAGTTGTTTTCAGATTCAATCTCTTCTGGATCGGACTCGACATCGTCCATTATATGGAAGCCAAATGTTCCATAAGGATCCTCTTCATCTTCTTTCTGGGACTTGTTGTCTTCGAGTTGTTCATACTCTTCATGTTGTTCCTGTCTCACATATCCTGTGATCAATTCGACATTAGGATTTATTTCGTTATCCTTTCGATCAACATGGTCTGCAATCAGAGATGCCAGGTTCTCATTGATTAGTGTTTCTTCTTTACTATATTGACATGGAATTGGGTATGTGGACCTTTTGTCACCTGGAATAACCACTTTATCTTTGTTTTCATTTTTGTACTTCCGGGTGAAAATTCTCTCGATATCGAGAATATACACATCCTTGAAATCAGATTTGAAATTCCAGATTTGGCTGTTGAATCTTCAAAGTTGCAATCTGTAGAACTGATTATCAATCCTCATCGGGACTGGCGAGATTGTGGTAATGATTATCTTCTCCACTAGATGTTTTCGTAGTAACTCATCGAGGAGATTTTGAAGTTTTGAGATAATCGTATCTTCGTCTGTATCTGGACTCAAGATAAATTCTTCTCCAAAGTCGATGATTATGCGAGTATTTTCCTTCGCACTTTGTCTGATAACCTCCAGGAGTGGGTTTAGTAGATTTATTTTCTCAAAACCTGCTGTTTCATCAAAATTTAGGTTTGAGGCACTCAAAAGACCGCTATTCCTGAACCAACTCAGGATAGTGGCATCACCAAAGACTTGGTATGTTTTCCACTCTGGTACTACAAATTTGTTTTTCATCGCATTTGTTGGTCTGTTTTTATCGTATTTCTCACCAGGGTGTCCTATGTGACTGGCCATAGGCGCCTTCTTCAGTTTCCCTGATTCTGTTGGGAGGATTCATCAGGAGTATGCGAGTTTGAGTATCTCTTGTCGCTGATGTTTAGCACTGGTTGTTGTTTCAGTTGTTTATTCGTATCTCTCAAACTTCCAGCATTGTCCTCGTGGAACAAGCTATGTAAGCATTCAAGCTTTGTGGAGAATTTGACTAAATTTACTACGTCGGATTCGAGGATTCGATTGCAATATGGCATCTGTACCTTCTTCACCAGGATCGAGTATATACTTTGAATATCCTCTCCACATTCAAGCAATTGAGTGTAGATATGTATCACATAATATGTGATCGACTCATATCTTTTCAGATCAAACTGTCCATCTCAAATTACCTGTACTTGTGCTTGTTTTCTTGATTTATTCCAGTACACAGTCATCAAGTGGTCTCTCGCCTGCTGATGTCCCCAATTCTGTGGATAAACAACTCCTTCGGGGAATTTATCGAGGTTCATTATCTTTCCAAATACACAGCCTAATTGGTCATCATCTTGGTCCAGATCTTCAACACACCTTTCAATTCTCTAAAGAACTCCTCCAGACTTCGATGATCCTTGTGTCCAGTGTACGTCGGCATCCTTGATGGATCGAATAATCTCGATGTTTTCTGCAATGGTGCTATTCTTGAGATTGTTTGATTTCCACTTACAACTCGTGGTCTCCTTATAGGCGTCCTCTCTCTCTGGTTTGGCAAATATGTAGGAACCGTCGTATCCTTAAGGTGTTTTATTATTTTAGGAGGCGCGTATCTGGTTTGAAATCAGCTTGAATATTCGTTGTCATTTCTTGTGTGGATTGCAACGGTAAATCTCTCAAAACAGGTATTCTATCAAATTTCCTCTCAAATTAATCAAATTGTTCTCTAAGTTGAGATTTCATCTCCAAAATTAGTAGTTTTATCTGTTCCAGGATTTCTCGAGAGGTCGGGCTCTGGTCTCATTTATTGGTTGCATTTACGAATGTTGAGCTTGCAACAGGTTTCTACCTGATCTCTGATTGGCTCGGTTCTACGATGATTTCTTCTTCATCCTTCGATGGTATCTTATCGTCATCTAAGGGAATGTACAACGAGTCATTGTAGAATTGAGCATCCTCAAAATCGACTTTCTTTTTCGTTTGATCCAGCTCAAATTTGGCTATTTTTTCACATATCATCGTTGCTGATGGCACTGCGGACGATTTTCTTTTCAAAATTGCCTTAATTCGGTTCTCAAAATAGCTGCTTACTTCGATCACTTTAACAGTGCGTTGCTCTGCTACTTTTCTTCAATTTTCACTTCCTTTGAGCAACGAGTCCCATACCACGCACTCTCTGTGGTACTGAGAAGCACTTTTGGACTGTCAGAGATAAAGACTATGGTAAAACTTGCCTGGATCCATTCCCATAGGTGGTTCTGGCACTTTGTTCATATCAAATACGCATTGATTTTTTGAAATTTCTTCTTATTCCATGATGGCAGATCCTCGAGTAACATTTGCATCATCCTTGCTTGTTGCAACTTCTTAAGTGTTCCTAGCAGCATCTCTATCTCGCATGCTTGCTTAAGTGGTCAGGGGTGTCAAAGGGATTGGGGTTGTTATCATCCCTTATATTTTCCATCTCGGACAAAGTTTGCTGGCCTAATGTAATGAAAAGGTTAATTTATCCCCTAACTAGATCGATACGTTTCATCTTAACAGACTAGCAATCGATGTCTATGGCTCTGCTCGTCGATATACCTGGAACAGGGGGGATTTACAGCTCAGCTAAAACTAACAAATATATGGACTTAATTAGTTAACAGGTAGGTCATACTTTAGGGGAATCTTCTGGAAGTATAGTATTAAAAATATTTCTAGAATTCCTAAACTTAATGTATGTTATAGATTGGGCCAAAATCCATAACATAGGGCAAATAAAATTGATTAAGACTTAGTTACTTTACTTTAAGTCGGTACATCGTAAATATGATTACGAGAATACGGGTGGCTTCTAATTTAGCCTATCTTTTATCTTATTTCAATACACACCCGTATGATATTATTTTAGTCTGTTAAGAGTCGTTGAAAGAAAGTTTGTCGAACAATAAAATAATGGGCCACTAAAAGCGACGTACAATAGTTAGGTTAACTACGATAACTATTTTAGATGGCGCACTGCCGATAAAATGCCAAGATCAAAACATGATCGGTAGGCTTAGGGCCATAGAAAATGACTGTAACAACTAACAGTCTTGAACACAAAATTTATTAAGGAAGCTTGCGCCTCGAACGGGACTTTTTTTATCACATTGACTATATATTGAATTAATACGAGGGACCTAATACTCGAACACCAGGTTGTTATAGCAGTTTACATTAATTCTTCATTTTTATCAAATTTAGTTTAACACAATTTGTAAGGCATAGAGCTAAATGCTGAAAGTAATGTGGCTTTCACTGCAGTTCACTTGCTGCTCTTGTGTCATAGTGTGGAGAAAGACTTCCTCCAATTAGTACAAGTGGGAATCAGATGCCCAACAAAATTAAAAATGGCTATGGCAGAGCCCACCAATCAACAGTTGCCAGACACTTTCGGTAAATTTAGATAGTGCCAATCTCGACATGAACAGGTTGATCAGACCTATCCAGCTTTAAGGATGGCTCTAACAATCATGCTGAGCAACAAACCAATCGGATGGGTTTTAACAAAACTCAGATGTCAGATTTTTGTCTCTTCTCGTACGATCTTTCTACTCTCACTGAAAGGATATGGTAAAAGAAACCTGAAAAAAAAATGAAAATAGGAACGGAAATAATTTTGGACGGGTGGTTGGAGAACATGACCAAAAAAGGATGGTACACGCTTCACATTCGTTGATATACATCCGTGTGAACTACAGTACCAAGTAGCAATATGGATCTACAAATAACCTGAAGTTGCATATATCCACATGTGAAGGTTTCAGATTAAGAATACACAATTCTCAAATCACACCCTCATAACGGACGGAATTAAAGTTAAAATGGAAGGTTGTGGATAAGGCGTTTGCAATAGGCTCAGCCACAGAACTCGAAAGACAAGTTGATCAAGTCCTGTCACAGTTGCCAAGTAAAACGTAGATGTGACATTCAAAAACGAATGTACATCCTGAGTATAGGGGTTTGATATCACAATTCGAGGTATATCAGTAAGTCTCGATTAATCGTAGAGTTGAGACCACAAGTCAACTCAAACAGTTAAGCCACCAGCCTACTAGCAAAATTTCCAAGGCCTACGAAGTATGTCGAGCAATTTTGAGTAATTGAAATGAATAAGTTGGCCGACCCATTATCACAGTTTACGTTTTTATTACAGTTAAAAAAAGGTTACTTACAGTACGGTAACAATTATCAGGTCGTGTAGGTATCACAAAATCGTATTGCCTCGTGGTCATCGATGTCTGGTGAACCAACAGATTCCAGCTAGGTATTTGTTGTTGGAATCAAAAAAACAGTATTACGGATTGTACAGTTCTACTAACTGTGTTCACATTCATATAGTTTTGGTGAAAACAACTTGAAAAAAATATGACTTGATGTCGTATAAAAAGCTGTAGTGACTTGATGTCGTATAAAAAGCTGTAGTATGTCGTGAATAATACTTCGTATTCACGACAAACAGATTCTATCACGTACAAAATGAGACTGACTGTTCACAATTCAACCAAATTTGTGAACAGTCAAAGGAGATAAGGTGTTGGTTCATCGATGATCGAAAGTTGAAAATATACACGCCACCACATTGTAAAATAGTAATCGATCGACGTGTCTTCACCGTTTCGTAGAATGGGAATTTATTTCCATGAGGAATCGATGTATTTTCCATTGGAATTTACTGATAGTATAATCTTAGTATTTGTGAGCCGTTCCCTATCGTAAGTATAATAACAGTCGTAATTCAGTGGTGACATGAGGGGAAGGCTATGGGTAATCAGATGTCACACTGTTAAACCAAGTTCAATCATCTTAAACCACAATTTAACTTTACCACTGGATTTTCATGAGTTAACTAATGATTCAAATCTTTCATAGGCTGATCAACTGCAAATTTATATGGTTGCTAAACACTATCCAATTCTCAAATATTGTTAAAATATTATCATGTCAACAGTTATTTATTTATTTTATTTTATATGTCAATGTCATAAATTAAATTTCCACCAATTTATGGTTAATATTTTGTGAAACATCACAAAAGTTGAAAAAAACATAGATTTAGTTGGACCATAGGTAATGAGTAATTGTAAAACCAAACCAACTTTGAACCATGGATCAAGTTTCAGTTGAACCAGAGTTAAAACCACTATTGTAAAACTAGGCCTAACATAAACATAATCCTCGAGAGATTAATTTTTGAAAAATGTCAAACATGACAGTACTGACAAAAAAAAAACCAAAAAAACCAATATATAAAGATATTTTGGTTCATTTTGGAATATTTTTTTTGTTCAGGAAGAATGTAAGGTAAACTAAAAGTTTTGATCACTCTCTTTCAATGTGCTGTGTAGTAGTTGTAAAAAATTACATGGGTATAAAGGTAGAGCGTATTCTTGACATTTTAGATTTCTGATTTTTTTGTAGCTATTAGGTAATGTAATTAATGTCAGAAGAGTCTACTTCAGTCAAAGAGGATTTTTTATTTGTGATATAATAAGTTATAATAGGTCTTTTTAGGGTGGTGTTGTAGGTAGTGATATTGCCTCTGAAGGGAAAAAGAAAAGTATTAAATATGTACAGTGTGGGGATTCGTCTCGCCATGAATGCTTGGCCTCTGCCAATAGGCGATAAGTCGAGTCGATTGTCAGATTGACGTATTAATAATTAATAATATTAAGAACTCGCACATCATCTGTATAGACGATGTGTGGTTGTCTACAAAGCTGGCTATGTAAATAAATACGTAGCCACTCGCTTATATGTAGCTAGGTGCAGCTTGTATATACCTGCGCCACATAAGCTACGTTTGCCTGTAGTATCCACAGTTTTTCGGCACTGTATACTGCTTAGGTTGGCTGCCTACACACCAACGACGTAGACTTATGGCAACACGACTTTGATCCTTCTGATGTGTGGTAACTCAACCGGTTCCCACACACTGGTGACCCCAACATTCTAGGTAAGTCACGACTTTGGTAAGTCTTGAGGTATAAGAGGTCTTTTAACCCCTTAAGGCGCTATTACTCCCTCTAGGCGCTAGAAGCACTGGTGCTAGAAGCACTGGCGCTAGTAGTGCTTTAATCGAGGTGAGGCTAAACATAAATATTACAATTGGGGTCCTAAATTGGTTAAGGAATAGTGGTCTATCGAGCGCCCAAAACCTCAGTATCGATAAGACAGCAGGTTTTGAGAAGTTGAACCGATTGGGTCCACTCCTAGAGGTTATACGAAGGGCTGCAAAAGAAAATACCCGTATAATCATCGGTTTTGGAGAAGAATTCATCCTCAGTCCAGATGCAGACGAAGACACGATCATCTCGAAACTTCGATATCTCCTCGACGAGTTATTACGAAAACGTCGAGTTGAGAAAATAATTATAACGACGATCTCACCAAACCCAATGAGGATAGATAACCAATTTTATAAATCTCGACTTCGGAGATTCAATAGCCGAATTTGGAACCTTAAGTCCGATTTCAAGGACGTGTATATTCTCGACATCGAAAGGATCTTCACTCGAAAATACGAGAACAAGAATAAAGATAAAGTAGTTATCCCAGGAGACAAAAGATCCATCTATGCCATCCCACGCCGCTACAACAAAGAGGAGACACACCTAATCGATGAAAATTTAGCGTCTCAAATTGCAGACCACGTTGATCGAAAGGACAACGAAATAAGTCCCAATGTTAACCTGATCACAGGATACGACGACCAGGATCGATGTGACGAAAGCGAGAAATCAGAAGCCGATGATCCTCAGCAAACAGACGAAGAGGATCCATATGGAACGTTCTGCTTCCACATTATGGATGACGTCGAATCAGATCCTGGAAGAAGTCGAATCCAAAAATAACTTCGTAGACACAAGGCCGTGGTTTCCGCTCTTTATAATAAATAGCATTATGGGCAAAGCGAGAAACGTTTACAGGACATATATCAATCAAGGTTCTCCATACAGTTGGATAACCGAGAAATTCCTTCAATTCCTGGAAAAACACAACCCCGATCTATATCTCATGCACGTGAACTGCCCAACGCAGAAAGTTGGGTATGCTATTGGAAAACCCGCTATACGAGTTTATGGATCGATAAATCTACGTTTCATATTGGTCGATAAGCATGGGGACGACATCGAGATGACAACGACACTCCATATAAATAAGAGCTTGAATGCACCAATCATACTAGGTCGAGAATTCCTCTACGAATACAATGGAAGACCTAGTGTGAGATACTGGTTGGTCGATTTTGTAGATCCACGAAACAGATCGAAACAAATTGAGATACCAGGAGTTCAATTTGGTGCCATTGAACCTATTCTCAACATCGGACCAACGGACGAAACTCCATTCGAGATCGAAAATAAAATCGAGAAGATCTTGAAGGAACTAGAGATATCGAACAAGATAGCTCAAGAATTTGGAGATGTCCTGCGAGGAAACCACGAAGCCTTCGCTGAAAGGATCGGTAGATGCGGGGCGTATACACATACTCTAAATATGTCCCTGGACACGAAGAAAATGGACGAGAAAGAGAGGATAATTCCAAAGGCTTGGATTCTGAAAGTAAAAGAACTGTTCGACGATTGGGAGAGACAAGGGATTATAAGTCCTGAGTCGAGCAAATATTTCTCACCATTAACATATACGAAAAAAGAGAATGGTGATATTCGCCCTTGCCTCGACGCTCGGAGGATAAATCAATATATGGGTACGAGAGGGGATACAGTTCCACCCATTGAAACAATAAAATTAAGTTTATCCGAGATGAGAGTGTTTACGAAGCTGGACGCGAGGTGGGGATTCCTACAAATTCCTCTAGCTCCGGAATCCCAAAAATACATAGCTTTCCAGTTCCAAAGAAGACCGTATGTGTTAAATCGAATAATCTTCAGCCTGAAGGATGCGATGCAAGCTTTCGTAGCAGCCATGAGAAATATTCTAAGTGGACTCGATCACTGCGTCACGGTATATGTCGACGATATCTTAATACACTCGCGAACACACGAGGAACACCTGGAACACATTCGTTTAGTTCTAGAAAGGTTCGTAAAGTACAATATGACATTAAAACTAGAAAAGTGTTCATGGTTCCGAGATAAAGCTCGATACTTAGGATATGTCATCAACGCTGATGGAATACGACCCGATCCAAAACAAGCGGAAGCAATTCACAATTTTAAAGCTCCAACGATGAAAAAGGAAGTCCAATCGTTCCTCGGAGTAGCGAATTATTATCGAGGACACGTTCCAAAATACGCTGATATAATCGCTCCATTGTGCAACCTGTTGAAAAACGATGTTACATATGAATGGACCAATGATCACCAGCAAGCATTGAAAAAGGTTAAATCAGAAATGGTTAAGTGCTTGCTTCAATCACATCCAGACTGGAATCTCCCGTTCTACGTAATAACAGACGCTTCCGACTTCGCCATCTCGGGAATAATCGTTCAATTCCTCAGCAAGGATGAAGATGAGAAACCGAAAGTGCTATCGATGGTAAGCAGACTACTAAAAAAATCCGAGAAGAATTATCCTACATTCGAGAAGGTAATGTTAGCAATAATATACACGATGAAAAAGAATCTGTATATGCTTACTGATCACAAGGTCCGGATAAGAACTGACTGTCGATGCCTACAGTATCTAATAGGCCTAAAAGACGATGTTTCGCAAAGAGTAGCGTGGTGGAGAACATTTCTCACTAGCTTTTCGATAACCGCTACCAAACACATACCAGGCAGTAAAAATATTGCGGCGGACGCTTTGAGCAGATATTGCTCCCCACTCGAGGCTGTAGTGTACCAAAATGCTGATTTCCCGATTGTACTAATGTTGATCGGTGATGATAACACAATCACCATATCATCGCTAATGAACAACATGTCAAACCTGCAAAAGAAAAGTAGAGAAATCACGGGTCAGCTGGAAAGACAATCACCGTGAGTTGAGAAAGAAAACAACATCATCTATTATATGAATCGCGATGGTGATAAGAGAATATACGCCCCCGAGTCAACCCAAGAACTGTTGATCAAATTTTATCATGAAGAGTTTACCCATCCAGGATCTCGGAAAACACTGGAGTTAGTGCGACGATTCTTCGATTGGCCTGGATCAAAATATGAAATCGAACTATTCTGCTCAAACTGTGAAACCAGTAAGAGATCGAAAAATATAAACACGACATTATCAGGCCCCTTCCTATCGGTCTTTGCTGACAAACCCGGTCAATTATTATCCATCGATCTATACGGTCCATTACCGTCAGGATGTGGAAACGTAAATCGGATCTTCGTCGTTATGGATGTCTTCTCTAAATTCACGAAGCTGTATACAATAAACAAAGCTTCAGTTAATGTTTGTATCGATAGGATGAATCGTTTTATCGAGAAATACGGCAAACCTGGAACGATTCTGTCCGATAATGGAAGTCAATTCACAACAAAGGATTGGATAGATCACTGGAAACAGTTAAAAATACAGCCGAGATTCACATCGCCGTATACGCCATCATCAAATCTAGTCGAAACACGAATGAAAATCATCGGCGATGTCCTTCGAATAAAATGTCCAACTAAACACAGCAATTGGTATCAACACATCGATGAGATAGAGCGTAGTTTAAACCATATTGAACACGCTACTACTGGAGTACCACCAGCAATGTTAATGGAAAAATAAAATTCGACTACGAAGGAAGAGCGATACCATTAACCGACGAAGAATATAAAGTGTCCCTGGAAAAAGCCATACAAAACACAAAGAAAAAACTCGCAAGGCGAAAAAAGAATAACGAAAGTAAAAATCTCACCGATCTCAAGGTTGGAGATATGATTTACACAAAAAATCATACACTTTCCAATAAAGCCTTTGGAGTCTCGTCAAAACTCAACCCAAAATTCGTTGGCCCCTGCGAAATTATCGAGGTAAAGGGAAACGGAAGTTATCGAATCCGTACGCCCGATGGGAAAATCCTCCAACGAAATGTACACGAGTTTAAGCGATGAAATCCATATGTCTTCGAACAACGCTACCAATCTGAAATAAAAACACCTCGAGAATAAATCCCATTAACTGAAAACAGAAACTAATCAAGATAATTACAAGATAATTTGATTACAAAAATAAGATAATTCCACTTATGTCAACATCGCACCCTTCGTCGCAAAGTTCAACAACCATGACATCGAGTCATTGATTCGATCAACTCACCGATGATCATCAACTCATCGATGACATCGTGGTCGGGGGGGGGGGAAGTAGTCAGGAATCCTGATCAAAACAACAACGCAGATCTTACAACAATGATCGAACAAACAAAAAACGAGTCTGTTAACTTTCAAATCTTACCGGAAATTAATGTGATTTTTATTATTATTATTAATTATCATAATCATCACTCAACGAACATCGAAATGTAAGTAAAACAATTAAAATTCCATAATAAGATAATTAGATAGTAAATTCGTAAAGTACAAGCTCTCTCATATTAATTTAGTCAAAATGGCTGAGCAAAATTTGCCCGAATCATCGATCGTCGTGGAAAGAGTCAAGGCCCAATTCCTCAAAATTTCCGGGGAAAATGAGCAATTCCTCAAATCACTAAAAGAACAGCTCAAGATCGCATCACACAATCAAATGGTAACATCAAAAGTGCTGACCGAGAGAGCAGAATTCCACAAGGCTACATCGACTGCGATAGAAGGACAGGCAGAATTCCTCCAACGAGTTATCGATAGCAAGGACAATGAACGAGGACAGATCCTGCAAGGGATGGAAATCTTAGAGGAAATTGTAAAACCTCAAAACGAAAAAATCGAAAGGTTAAAGATACAAGTGACCCAATTGAATACCGAATTAAATAAGGTGAGCATTCATAATGCTAATCATTTCGCTAAAACCCTCTCTGCATGCGGTATAACCCTCCCGAAACTAAAAACAAAACCCTCTGAGGAACCAATTAAAATAACATTACAAAAGACGGAAGGTAAACTATCAATAAAGAGGAGATCACTGACCGGAAGTTCGAGCAACGGTAGAGCTCCAAAGAGACAAAAATTACCCAAAATTGAAAAAGAACAAAAACCATTGAAAAACGATAATTTTCAGAGAATACCGGTCGTGAGCATCGAAGAGAAACCAAGGTTGCCATTGATAAGTAGGACTGTTACGATAAGAGACCCAAAGGAGGACTTTGAAAACGAAAAGGGTAAGAGCCTAACGAATTATAAAATCCCAAAAAAGTTGAGGGACTTCAAAGAATTAACGGTGTTTCCACTAGGACGAGATATCAACGAGGAGGCCTCCACATCGAAAGATCCAGCTCCAGCAGTCCCGATCGAAGAAATTCCAAAGGAATTGCTGAGAGAGGTCGAGTATTGTCCAGGAACCGAGGTACGGTTATGACGGTTAAAGAGATGAAAGCCATCATACCGAGAGTATTCTGCGTGGCCTTCATCCTGGAAAAGACAATATTTTCCAGGAAGGAAAAAATGCTTTGTTTCGATACGGGTTTGGCAGTATCATACGTAAACAAGAAGGTAATCGCAGCGAGCCAACAATTGTCGATGACTAGCCGAGTAACATGGTCCTGTGACTGGTCAACCCCGAAGACCATGGAATCGAATGAAACGATAACCATGAACCTCAGCAGTTGAACGGGGGTAGAATTTGAGGAAACGTTTTACTTGGTACGACACCCGAATCTCGACATCAACAGAATGGTACTAGGAGCAACATTCGCTAGGAAGTACCTACGAGCAGTCCGGGGCAAGCCTACACGTGGCAAAATCCTCCTTGTAAAGGATAATGAAACATTCCGGCACAAATATGAGCTACCTCGACGAGTGTTTTAATCACGGACACGCCCTATGAATTGTTGACGTTAGTATATAGTCTTTCGTCCTATAAATATCGATTTTAGCTATTATTACTCCTATCTTGTCATGTTCCTTTCATCGACCATCGTTCCAAATTTACATGAAGATGATAATTTTTTTTTCTCTCTTCTGTCCTGCTTTAATTTCAGTTGTTAAGTTTTTTTTTTTTTTTTTGTTTTGTTTGCGTGTTCTTATATATATGTATACTTCTTTGTTTGTCACTAGCTTAATACATCGACTCGTTAATATCCATTCTCGAATTAATATTGTTCCTCGTTTCTCAGGATGTACGTTCGTTTTTTCTCTATCGTTTCCTCGGACGCAAATTTAGTTTTTTTTTTTATTATTACTTTTACCGAATATATTTTGTTTTGTTAAATCCTGAGTATTTTAATCATTGGACCAAGCTTTTCTCTACCATACTTTGCTTCAGCTAAGTTACCAAATGTCCGAAGGCTGTGGGTAGTCCCTCGCTTCAAAATTTGGGGAGGGAGTTGTGACATCTGATTACCCGTAGCCTTCCCTTCACGTCACCATCGACTTGTACTATCATTACAACAGGGAATGGCTCTCGAATTCTAAGTTTGTAATAACGATAAGGTAAACGGGAAATACGCCGATTCCCCAACAGAAATAAATTCTCCGAATCTACAAAACATCGGAGACACGTTGATCGGTTATTATTTAACGACGTGGTGACGTGTAGAATTGCAGTATCGATCATCGGTGAACCAAATCTTATCTCTCCTGACTGTTCATGTTTTTGGCCTAAGAGTGAACAGTCAGTCTCGTTTTAGACGTGATAGTTTCTCGTTCGTCGAGAATACGAAACATTATTCACGACATAATACAGCTCTTTTATACGACAGCAAGTCACCATTAAATTGTTTTCACCGATACTTTCGAATGTGAATGTCAGTAGTAGACTTAAATAACTCGCGATATTATTCCTTCGAATTCAAGATGAATATCCGCTCGAGATTTGATGGTTCACCGAACTTCGAGAACCAAGAGGCGATATGATGTATAACCTGCACGACCTGAATTAGTTACCATACTTGTAAGTAACCTTTTTGATTGTAATAAAGTGTATACTGTGATAATGGGTCGGCCAACTTATTTATTTCCGCTTATATAAATTCGCCCGATATACTTCGTAGGCCCTGGGAGCTATCGCTGGTAGGCTGGTGGCCTAACTGTTTGAGCTGGTTTGTGGTTTCGACTCTACGATTGATCGAGACTTATTGATATACTTCGAATCGTGATATCATTCCCTATACTCGGGATGTATGTTCGTTTTCGGACGTTACAATATCTTGCATATTTAAAATAATCAAAGCAAAAATAAATGTATGAGAAGTACTGTCAAGCCAATCCGTACAAAATTCGAATAGCCGGATGCTGATTTCGCACTAATGTTGTACAGTGTTAAAAAGGAATGTACATAATACCCACATATTATACATGAATTTTAGCTTTTAGAGCTAAATGTATGCTTGGGTTATGAAACGAAAAAATTACTAGGTCCCAGTGCTGTCCCGTAAGTTGTTCCAGCGGTATACAGATCATTCCATGAGATCAATCATAATAAGCAGATTTTATAAGAAAACGCCTAGAGGTTCATCCCTAATGAACTTAATATGTTATTCTTACGTGTATTTTTTTGTTAAAAATCTGGGGGCTAACCACCTTAACTCCTTATTTACGTCTATGTCGAAATCTGATTAGAATATGTTTGGTATGGGTTTGCATCATTAGAAAAAGGACGGATCACTTTTTAAGGGTGATAATAATTTTTAAATCCACATTCAAGCTCGTTTAATTTTTAAAAATTTTTGCGCACCTATTATGAAACCTACCTTATACATAATAATCTTTTTTCAATAATCCAGAATAACATGGTCTGAGAAGAATCATACATTTAGACAACACCGAAAAAAAAAAAGTCAATTCCAAGAGAAGCATTTTTTTAAAGTTTTCTAATTCTGCTTACCGATTAGCGAGTAGAGAAACACCGGAAGTTAATTCAATTGAGCTTGGTAACTTTGAATCAGCCAGACGTTCTTCGTTTTCGACAGCCGTGACCAAATTAGGAATTGATCGATTGCTAATCAAACGGCTCCTAATAAGTTTGTCGTCTTCGGTTTTTTCGCCACTTTCATCTTCTTTGCCGTCTGAAAACAAAAAGAAAAGTGAAAAATAGTTCATATGTTCCAAACGAAAGAAGCTTTTTCTCTCTCAAGTTTTTAAATTGATAAAAAAAAAACTCTGGTGCAGCAAGCAGTGCTAGAAAATATAGGCCTACCTCACAAAAAAAAACTAAATAAATAAATAATTGAATATTTGATGTAACTGAATTATATGAAACTTAATAAATGATTGCTTGTCAAATGAAGTACCAGCAAGAGTGCTTTGATGGCAGTTTTTTTTTCCTTATAGAATAATATGTATACCTACTCTTGTTAATAAATCAATTTCATACCAGAAGTTACAAAGTGATTGAAATCAGATTTTGCAGTTTGTTAGAATATAATACGATTGTTGCGAGAGTAATTCAATATTTTTAAATTACTTCAACAAATAAGATAAAATACGAATATTTATCTTTTATTAAATTTGAACTTCAAATTATTACAAACACATTTAAACTCTAACTTATTACTGATACTTAATAATAGTGAGACCTGATATCCATAACATCAAGTATGGACCTTAACATTTCTGTTCGACTGCTAGTTCAGGAATATGTCTTTGAAATGAAGATATGACATTACTTTTGTTTTCTTTGTTTCACTCAAAAGATGGCCGACCAAAAAGGTGGCATGATACAGAACATCTGCCAAATATGATGACACTTCATTGTCAGCATATCTGGTGGTGTCCGTTTGTGAGAAGCTAGGTAGAATATTGACAGCTATTATTCCGAGAATTAGGAATAATAGTTGTCTATAATTTGTTCAACACGTTTTTATAGACGAACTGAATCGTCTGCAAAAACAAGACGGAACAAAGGTCCCTGGGTGAAAAAAAAAACCGAAGTTCCTGCTTCGTTAAATTTTGTGTTCCTGAAAGTTTATTATTTTAATCTATTATATCTTTAATTCTAGTCATAAAACAATATTATCTTTTCACAAATATCCCTTAATTTACATTGCGGAATTGATCATCGCCTAAAAATATAAAATTTGTCATTTGAGCATAAAAATTTATTTTTGCAAATTGACTTAATGGATATAATTTGGCATAATCAAATTTATTATGCTTTTTTAATGCTAATTTATTATATTTTACTACAAGAATAGACTTAAAATTATTGACCATTAACGATGTATTACTCCCAATGCCAAATCATTTATTTGATTGTGCACATTGATAGCAACACAATTTATTTTTAAATTTACGTAGACCAATATGGCTACTATGAGTGTTAATAAACTACACCAACCGATTATTAGTAAATGTACGGTGTTTATTGTGTCTTGGTATCCTAGATCAGGGATTTTCAGTTCTGCTGATTTTAATCTTTCTTCGAGCTTATGAATTGGAGTTATTGGTGAAAGGTAAGGTATGTTGTCATGCCATTTGTTATTGTAGGCTATAGACATATTTGGAAATTTGAATGATTGATGCAGACCAAAATCAAGTTCCATAAATTGATATTTTGTCCAAACTAGCGGTAGATGATGTTCGATGAGGATGTCCTTTTCAGGTTCATCTATACATGGAAATCCTGCCAGAATGATTGTTTCTGCGTTGTTATCTTTTTGTAATTGTTGGATTTCTACTACACAAGGAACTGTTAGTAGGGTTGCTCTAGGCCATGAGTCATTTATGGCTATACTGGTACTTGTTTTTGTTATAGTGTTAACTGATATCAATGGATTTTTAGCATTTGTTATTGCAAATTGGTTCATTTCAATTTGTTTGACTACTATCTCTTCATGATTTATTTCGCATTTGAAGGTGCATTTCTTTATTATTTCTTCAAATTTCATTCCTTTGAATAATGCCCTCGCACAATTCTCTTTATTATTGGTTGTGTGGTCTTGTGGGAGAAAACATAACAAGCTATGTTTGCCACAAAGATCAATGTCTGTTCCAGTTATGATTCTTAATGATCCATCAAATTTGTTGTGGGATAAGATCGAAGGTTCTTGATACCAAGAGCAAATTTTATTGTCGTGCGTTCGAAATGCTAATGGAATAACATTGTATAGTTCATATTTGGCATGAAGGTTTTGAAGTGGGATTTTGATTTCTATCTCAATTTCATTTCCTGTCACATAACAATTAACTAATTTTGTTCTGTAGTAAGATTGGATTGATTTTTCATCTAGCACTACTGCAAAGTTTGATTTTTCTACTATTTTCTTGAATTTTATTACATCTTCTTTTAAAGTTGTTTCATTTATGATTGCTGCTGGAAGATGGTTATTTTTGCAGGAAAGAAATAACTGGCTGAGTTTAGAATTTTCTGTGACTAAACTAGCGTGAAGAGTTCGAGCTGTGTCGAAGATGAGTTCTCTGCTAGCTTCAATAATTATTTTGTTATTTTGGTTTTGAATGGCATCTTTTAATGCTTGGATGTTTTCTTTTAGAATTTTAGAATTATCGACTTCTATCTTTTTGAAGTTTTTAATGTCATTTGTGACGTTTAATAATTCTGCATGGCTTTCTATTACGGATTCTCGAAGTTTTTCGTATTGAGATTTTAGACTTTTCTGGTTTTCTATAAAATCGTTGCCTTGAGAAAGTGTCATGACATTCAACACCATGTGTCAAAGTCACCAAGGATTTGTATTCCACATTTACTTCGTTTTGACGGTTCTCTGTCAAATTCCTTGATTATTGCTTCGTTTATTAGCTGAATATCCGTAATTAAGTCTATGATCTTCAACATGTTTTTCAATCTCTGTATACACCATGTGTTTTCCGTGGATGCGCAACTTTGCAATTTTTTTATTTTTTCAAGCCATTCGGGTGTTTCTATGTTCTGTCTTCTTGGAATTTTCAGGCTGTAGACTATGGGAATTGTTTTCTCATAAGCCTTACTGAATTTATTTAATTCGAAATATGCTCCTGACGATGCACTAATTTTTGTTTTTAGGCTTGTATTCTTGGTTTTGTGTGTGAGTATGGTAATTATAATGAAAACGATAAAGACGAGTTTTATCATCTTGTGGTCTGAAATCATTACAAATCACATGAAATTTTGCTGTTAGATGCAGTATTATATTTGTCGGTATGTTATTTAGTTATCTTTCGATGCGAAGAGAAAAAAAAATTTTCTACAAGGTGCAGAAATGTATATCAATGAACAATATTTTCTCAATTTTTATTTCTTTCTCATGAAAATATACATATGTGCGGAAATTACACCATCTGTGTTAGTGTGGGACTCTGGAATTCGATTTGCGCTGTTACCATCAAGAGTAGGCCTTGGAAGATGGCAAACTCCAGTATTTTTCAATTGTTCAGCAAGAATTCATCTTGCTTTACAACTCGGATATATATGGAGGTATCGCAGTCTTCTCGGTGTGTTCGATATGTTGATTCGATTTGATTTTCTCCCTCCTCATCCTTTTTTAGATTTATAGTTTATGTTCCTATTAGTTATAATTTTCTTTCTTTTGTATAAGTTTACTTTTTTTTTTGTTTAAATTTAATGAAACTTAATAAAGATTTGTTTTACGAATTTGATAAAATGATAAGTTTAGGGACGGATCGTGCTAGTGAGGATGTTCTCCAGGATACTCCTCGGTATCCGTCTCCGGCGAAATTACGTTCTTTACCCAAATTTATGGTGCCTGATAATGGAATTGTCGAGACGTCGGAAAGCTTCATGTTGACACAGGTGTCCATTCCATATTTGCGTTGTTGGTCACCACGTTGCCCATGTTTGTTCATTGGTGTGATTGGGCTTTGGAAGATTTTCAAAGCTATCCATTCCTTTTTGGCAGCAGATTATGGTCCAATGGGGGTCGATGCATACCAGAAGAACTTTCCTGGTAATTCCCTAAACACATCATTTGGTTCGTGGAGGCATGTGATGCCTCAAAGTTTATGCGAGTGTTGCTTGCAATCCATGGTACAACTCGCCTCACAGTTTAGCTTCCTCTTCCCAGAGGCAAGTTTATGGAGGTGGGAAGGATCCGTCGTCTGCTTTTCAACACTTGACGTGAATCCATCAGACATTACTGGGTACACCGTTGGTTTAAATCTTTTGACTGCCATCATAATGGCGATGCAGCACGTAAATTTCGGTGCTAAAGTTCGTTTTGCAATTACCAATACTGCATATGCCAATACGATCATGGACAGGTCTCAATTTCAATATTTGGTTGACTATCCTGTTCGTTTTTATCGGCGAAAGATTGTAATCAACGACACTCCGCATTATATTGAGGTTTTGCGTGTACTGGAGCCATCGGAGAAATTAACCATTTCTCACAATCGTCGTGTTTTGCGAGGAGCCAATCGGAGAAGCAAGCCGACTGCTGGACCAAGTAAGATGATTGTGTCCAATATGCGCATGTTTTTGGTTCCTCGACATCAGCAGTTTAGGCATCGGTCAGTTTCTCCTGAGCTCGAGCCTGCCGATCATCCCGAAGCTGATGAGCAAGTTATGGCCAAGCCGAATGCTGGAGGGGCCTTTACTCAAGATGCACAGGATGATTGGTAGTTGGTGAGTAAAAAAAAAATTTATATTTTTGAGGGGAGAAAATACGTACGTAAATGGTCCTTACAACATACATAAAGATTATCTATAATTGTTACGAATTATATTACAAAGGTTATAATACAGTGGTTTGGGTGGTGGTTTGGAGTATCTTTTAATGTATTCCTCAAAACTTAATTCACTCGGTTTCTTAATATCCTGAGGAATAGGTTGAATAGGTAGAGACAAAGGTTGCATAATACTTTTTCCCTCATCACACCTATTGAACAATTTGGTTTCTTTCATATGTTGTTAATGGTTAATCGATTGAATTTTTCATAGGGTAATCCTTCTTTTTTCTGGGTCTTTAGTTCAAACTTCTTTCTCCATTCTGAGCAATCTTTTCCTTTTAATAATGATTCGTCAGTAAATTTTACCTTCTTATTGTTTTTATTTTTATTGCCAGATTTCTTTAGAATTCCTTTTCGTGGTCTTCCTCTTGGATGTTTGACAATGATTTTAATTTCATCCTCTGATTCATTTTCTTCAGAACTCTTTCCTTTCTTGGGTCTACCTCTTTTTCTTTTTGGATTAGACTCGGGAATATTTTCTTCGTTTTCCGAGTTAGCGGATGTAATATCTCCAATGTTCGATGGTAGGTTAGCGTCAGAACGAGCATTATAAGGCGTAAGTCTTCTTATATGAACTGTATCGCTATTTCCATCTTCAGAAGTTATTCGAATTACATAGTTTAAATCTGAAATTTTTCTCACTATTCTGTATGGTCCTAGAAATTTCAGTTTGCCCTTTCCATAATTTATTGGTACTTTTAAGAGAACTAAATCATTAGTTTTATAAGAAATTTCTTTTCTTCCTTTATTATAGCATTCTGAATATTTGATCGCATTCTTTTTATCGAAATTTGGAATTGTTTTTCAAATTCTGTCGGCTTCACTTATCTGTTCTTCTCTTGTTTTACTGATAAGTGGTGATGGAATGTTTAAATTTATGGGGGGTCTCCTTTATAACCGTGCATTAGGTAAAACGGGTCGTGATTATTTAAACCTTCAATCGGTGTCATATTATAGGTTAAGGCTACGTTATGCACGTGGTCTGGCCATTCTTCACTATCGGTACTTTTGTATTTCGCTAACATTTTTTTTATCGTTCCGTTCATTTTCTCTACTTGTCCTTGAGTTTGCGGTGAATATGATGTAGAGTAGAATATTTTAATACCGTTATTCTTACAATAATTTTGCACGTATTCGTTTGAAAAATGAGTTCCGTTATCACACGTGATCTTCGTTGGTTTTCTGTAATGATGTACGATTTCTTTTAAGAATTTAATTACCAAATGTGCGTTTGGTTGGGTTACTGCTTTGGTCCAACAATATTTTGTTGCCTTACCAATTCCCACTATAAAAAATTTCTTTTCATTATTTGTGTTAAATTTCCCGATAAAATCAATTTGATATGTGCAAGTGGTATACATTCTTCAGGATTAATTGGTTTTAAGCGTCCATATTTTTCGTTAATGTTTTTATTAATTTGGGACTGATGGCACAAACGTACATGCCTCGAGACTATTTTAGACATTTGCGTAAAGTAGTATCGAGCACGCATTTTGGCAAGAGTTTTACGAATTCCAAAATGTCCTCCTACGCTTTGACTCTCATGACATATATTTAGTATTTGAGGAATGAGGAAGTCAGGAATTACTGGTATGGCATAGTGATATTCAGAGTGATCATTGTTTTTCCATAAAATTCCATTTTCATCAAGAAAAAATGGGTTCAGGTTGCGTGATCTTCTCATTTTTAAACTTTTTCTTAGCTCTTTTTCGTTGCCACCTTCTAAAATTTTTATTATTATTCTCCAATATTTGTCTTCACGTTGTAAGTCCTATAAGTTGTGCATTTTTTGGTCAGTGATGTTAATTGGGTTTCCTATTTCGGAATTTTCTGAAATTTTGGAAAGTTGAGAATTTGTGGATGTATCAGAGTTTTCAGATTTTTCCAAATTATCAGATAGGATGGAACTTCGATCGTCTTCCAAATTGTCACTTTCTATGTCTGAATTTTTTCTTTATTTTTCATACTACGTGTTATTGCTTTAATTTTTTTCTCTTGTTTAATAATATTAGGAGGATCAGGTGTTCTTTCTGGTATTATGAATTGACCGTTTCAAAACTCGGCATAATTGTCCTCTTCTTCTTCTGCGAGACGAGATAGATAATCAGCAATTTTGTTATTTTCTCCTTTAATGTGTCTTATTTTAAACGTAAATTCTCCTAATTTTGAGATTAGTCTATTTAATCTTGCATTTGGTTTTTTCATTCGGCTTTGGTATGTTAAAGGTTCATGATCCGTAAAAATATTAAATTCTTTGTAGACTAAAAATTCTCTGAAATATTCGCAAATTTCAGTGATAGCCGACATCTCTAAATCAAAAGAACATAAATGTTGATTCTTAGGGATTTTCTTCGAGAAATATCCTATAGGGTGTGGCTCTTTTGTTTTTCTGTCTACTTGCATTATTACTGCTCCTATGGCTGTTTTTGATGCGTCTACTTCGACGTATGTTTCGGCATCAGGATCGTAAATTGTGAGAATTGGTTCGGATGTAATCAATTCTTTTGTTTTGTCGAAGGCTTTTCGTGCTTCGTCATTCCATGCTATTTTATTATTTGCTTTAATATTTTCTTTTCTTATTAAGTCTGTTAGTGGTGCTGTGATTTGCGAAAAATTTTTCATCATTTTCCGATAATAATTTGCTAGACCAATGAATCTGCGTAGCTGACGTAAAGTTTTAGATGGTTGGGCTTCGCGAATTGGTTTGATATTTTTATCTAGTGGTTCTAATTTATTGTAGGAAATTTTATGTCCTAGATATTCGATACTTTTATTGAAGAAGCTACTTTTACTGGTTTTAATTAGTGAACCCACTTCGACTAGTACTTTAAGGACTTCTTCTAAATTTTCTAATGTTTCTTCAAACGTTTCTCCAAAAACACAAATATCATCTAGATAGACTAAAACTTTGTCTTCTAGGATATGGTTAAATAAGTCAGTCATGGTTTTTTGAAAAATGCTGGGACTCGCACTTAATCCCATTGGAATGGAGTTAAATACGTAGCTTACTCCTCCAACATTTATTCCTGTTACCGCTTTTGATTCTTCATCAAGAGGAATTTGATAATATCCCTGATTAAGGTCGATTGTTACGAAGTATTTTTTTATCTCGTAACGCGTCCCAAATTTCGGGGAGACGAGGGACTCTGCTCGTATCCTTTTTTACTATTTCATTTACACCTCTATAGTCTACTAATA
Organism: Ericerus pela; assembly: GCA_011428145.1. NCBI lineage: Eukaryota > Metazoa > Arthropoda > Insecta > Hemiptera > Coccidae > Ericerus > Ericerus pela. Next base: position 105,508 of record WOFM01000231.1, read on the forward strand.
ATCTATAAACTCCGCTTGATTTCTTCTTAACAATTACAGGGCTCTCATATCTAGAGCATGCTCTCTTAATAATACCACATTCTTCAAATTCTTTAATTTTCTTTTTAATTTCTCTTTTTTCAAAAATTCCCATATGGTAGTTTCCACGTTGAACTGGCTCGTCTGTTTTCAAGTAGACATGTGCTGGTTTTAATTTCGTAGGTTTTACCTTGGACAGTTCTTCCGTAAATATGTGGATATATTTTTTTAGAACGCTTACTACTGCCTGTTTCTGTTCCTTCGTTAAATTTTTATTAATTTTCACTTGTGTACCTTCATTGTCGCGGATAACGCTGTCATCAGATCGGGTTATGTGGACAAGTTTTTAGCATATCGACCGCCTCACCTTGGTTACCCACAGTATCCCCCGACATAATGTGTTGGATGCTGGGTTGGCCACAGCGGACGGAATTGGTCTGACGGTCCCGCATAGTTGGCTGTCAAAGCCAATAGCATACTAAAACTGTCCCTTACGCGATGTGGGTGTCAAAGTGCGGACTGTAGAATCTTAAGGCTGGCCATCCTAAATCATCAACAATATATTTGCCTTCTAAACCGTAACTTGTTAAAAACCACTTATCTGGATCTGCCTTTCCCATTTCTGGATCCAGGTTTACAAAATATTCATTATTTACTTCTACGCAGAAATCTTTGTCTGCTCGAATAAATCCTTCACAATTTTCTTCCTTAAACTTAATTATACAAAATGTTTCGCGTTTCTATGGAGGTCCTATTCTAAATAATTTTTTACTAAATAATATATCGGCATTATGTCGATCTAAGAAGTCGTATCCGAGAAGTAAAGGTGTGGTTACCTCAGAGGTTACATATGCTTCCGCATCGAGGAGGAGGTCACCCATTTTTATGGTGATTTCTACAACTCCTTTAACAATTATTGCACTATCATTAGTGGCTACCATACACACTCTTGCAGGTCTGATCACATTATCCTTTACAAGGTCGTATTGTACAAGCGTCACTTCAGAGCCGCTGTCGACTGTTCCCTGTGTTTCATACTATTCACGACTCACAATGTTGTAGGGGACGATTAGTTTACGTCTCGCCCTGACTAATTTCATTGATGCACTATAGATGTGAATTTTCCGATTATGCGGAGCGTGTGGGTCTAAAACTAGGAGAGCAGCGCAGTCTGGATGATGGACGTTGCCATTACAAGCCCGAAAGTCATTGCCATTATATGGTATAGAGCAAACGGGCTCTATTGCAAATTTTTTGGTTGTTGAGGGAAATTTTGTTGTTGGATACTTGGAACTACATCAGGAGTTTGCAAGTTGTAAGAGGGTAATGCATAATTTGTCGCATTTGCCCATGGTTGTGGATTTAGAACTGGGGCACTATATGTCTGTGCATAACCATTCTGTTGTGGTGGTCCATAGATGTTGAACGGTTGATTAAAATTTGATGCGAAGTTATTATTAAATCTTGGCGGTCTAAAATTTCTTTGAGGGAATTGGGGTGTAATATGATTACGTAGTCGACAATCTCTTGAGAGATGTCCCCTTCTTCCGCAATTAAAGCAATTTATTTCTCTCGGAGGATATCTATCGTTGTTTTGTTGACGATAGGATTCTCTTATTGGGGGTCTATAGGAATTTTGGTTATTTTGTGGTCGATTGGATTCTCTTTCTCTAGACTGCCTTCTTCTTGGGTTACTATCATTTGCTTCGTTATTGTTAATATTATTATTTAAGTTTCTTTCTCTACGAGGTCTAGATTCTGTGTTTTCATTTTCTGTTGTTTGATTTCTGGTTTGATTTTGGTTTTGTTTATTGGCATTAGGTGGTTTCCATCCTGCCTCTACTAATGCTACAATAACATGGTCTGTGGGAGAGATAGGCGGAATTATGGGCTTCACAGGGTTTTTTTTCTCGGGAGCTTTACCCTTCATCATCTCTTCCATCTGTTTTGTTAGTTTAGCAATCGTTTCTGTTGCTTTATTTGGCATTTCTTCCGTTTTTTGGACATCGGTTAAGTCTAAAGCTTTTTCTTTGAATTCTTTCCAATCCGTAAATGTTTTTGAAATCTTACTTTGTTTCTGGAGATTTTTAGACGCAAAGAATTTCCTCATTTCTCCTGTTAGCCTTGGGAGTAAGAGGTCACAAATTTTTTTCTCACTAATTGTTGCATCGAGTTGTTTATAGAGTTGAAAAAATTTAGGTACATTTGTGCTTAAGTATAAATCATCAAATTTCAAAGATTTGATACATTTTTTTACCATATCTTTATCCTTTTTAAAGATACGTGTTAAGATTCGTTTTACTTCTAACCACGAGGTTTCCGGAGTTATCTCGGTTTCTGCTGCAAACAGTTTGAGAGCTGTACTACAAAGGGCTATATTTAGGTTTCGTATCATTTCATACTCAGTTGCCTCGAAGGTTTTTGCCTGAGTTTCGTATTCAAAAAGGAACTCAAGGATGTCCTCGTCGGGGCCATTTGAAAAATGGCTCGGAGTCCATCTTTCTGACCTTTTCCAAAAATTGTTCATGGCTAGGTTGTGTTGTGTGTAGGCTTCGTTTGCTGCCGCAAATCTTGCTTGTTGTTGTTGTTGTAAAAGCAAGCGTGCGTTATTTTCAGCAATGTCTTCCAGGGTCATATTTTTATTTTCCGTTTTTAGAAATGGATTGTTTTTATTTTCAACGTTTACTATGTTGATGTATGCGAGTTCTTTTTGATCAAAAATTTCTACGCGTATTTCTGGGGGTAATAAATTAATAGGATCAAAAATATTTTCATCAGTTGAATTTAGATTTTTATTTATTGGTTTTTCTAAATTTTCTGGGCTTTTTACGTGAATTTTTATTGAGTGTTGGATTTTGGTCTGTGAGGACTTTCCCTGTCCTTGAGGGACTAGTGGCGACAAATCAGCATTAGACGACTGTGAGGGTCTGTCGACAAAAGTTTGGTTCAGAATTGATTCCTCTACGAGGAAGATTTCATCTTCGTCATTTGGGAGAGAGAAATCGGTTGTGACCGAAATCGATTTCTTAGGTGAAGTTTTTTGAAACTGGAGCTGAGACTTCGTCTCGCTAATCTTCTTTCTGTTTCTTCCTTTTTTCTTTTCTCTGTATCTAACTTTTTTCCCTTAGTTTCTAAATCTTCTTCTTCTGTATCGGAAAAGATTTCCTCTGCTTCGTTAGGGTCTTTATTTTTTATACTTCTTGTTACTCTACGGTAACTTTTCCTTTCTTCAATTAATCTATCAAAATTACTTGTTCTTTCAAATTTTTCGGTGTTGAGATTGGAGTATAGTATATGTAGCAACCAATGTTTAGGATGTCTACCTTTGTATAGTTTTTTCTGGAGTTCGATACGTGTTCTCCATTCTATTCTCTTCACTTTTGCTGCTTTTAATACACGATAGAGAAAGGAAGTGGATATTCGACTTCCCCAATGATTACCAAGGAGTGGGTAATTTTCCTCTTCAGACAAGTTTTCATACAAATTTTTAGGGTGATTTTCGAGTTCTAAAATATTGTCTTCGGATTTCAAATCTAAAATATCCGGGAGCGATGCACTCGTATCTTCACTTTTTTCAGACATTCGCGAGGGTTGTGATATTTTACATTTTACAATATTATTCACGATATCAATAATAGTTTTAAATTTTTCTGAAGTAACAGAAGAAAAATTTATAATTTGCTTACAAGTTGACGGCGAGTAGCATATTGTAGTCTTATGTAGTTTATCGTTGGTTTTGTTCGGATCGACGATGTTGGTGAGTGACTTCTCGTTCTCTGCACTGTGGTATTGGATACCAGTTGGGCTGATTTTATTTCTTTTGAATTTCAGGAACCGGATCTGGATCTTTCGATCTGTTTTTTGTTAATAATTTATTTTTAAATATTTGATTTTTATTTGTCTTAATCAAATGTTTGCAGTCCTCTGCAATAAAGATTTGATTTCGTTGGTGTTTGTCTAATTTTGTTTTAAATAACTGAATTATTTTAGCCACGATTTATTTAATATATACTTGAAAATATTTAGCTCCAGTAAAATTCAATTAATTATTTGCGAGCGGTTTAAAATATTTTTCACACGGGCGGAAAATATTTTTACTTCATGAAAAAATGAAATTTTATTTGAACCA
>WOFM01000231.1:112445-148581 GCA_011428145.1 Ericerus pela
ATTATTAACTGTGCACTTAAATGAACAAGATTGCAGTAAATTTTGGTTTAAATCTTGGAAGAATAAATTTTTCACACACGACGATAGTTTATCACTTCCTCGATTTGAAGGGAGATAACATAAAGGTTTGTCGGAGTTACAGTAATGGAGATTAGTTCTAGAAATGTATCTGACAGTATTTGATCTGATTTCATGAATGATTAGAGAGGGCTCTTGATCCCAACTACACAGTTCATTAGTATGACTTTTGAACGTGAGTGGTATGAAATCAAAATTTTCATATTTTGTATTAAAATTTTTTAAATGTACTTTAATTTCTAATTCGAAGGTATTTTTGTAGAAATTACAGTTAACAAGTTCTGCATGATAATAATTTTGAATTTCTGCAGTGGGGATTGCTAGATCTAAGTCTAGGTCTTTTAATTTTGTATGTAGTCGCGAAATGTCCTGTTCAAGGATAGTCTTAGGGATTATCGATGACGTATTGCACAAAAGTTGGTACTTTTATCAACACCTACGAGCACATACGAGTGTTCGTAGTCCGTATTGAATTTTCCAATAAAATCTATTTCCAAATGAGAAAAGGGTTTTAGATTTTCAACTGCAATATGCTTGAGATGACCAATCTCTTGCGGTGAGTTTTGCATCATTTGACATTCGTGACAGGAGAGAACATACTCCGTTACTTTTTGTGTCAAATTTTTAAAGAAAAAGTAATTTTTCACCTTATTTTTGGTCTTTTTAATTCCAAAATGACCTCCATGCAAAGGATCGTCATGCAATTTTTTTAGAATTGTTGGAATTAATTTTTCAGGGATTACAGTAACCGCTTCATCGTAGGATGAGGTTGGGTTAGGTAATTTTTTTAATACATTATTTTCGTCAAGAAAATATAGTTTAATAGACCTATTTAATTTACGAAATTTATTTTTATCTTTTTTTACTTCATTATAATTTAATAATGATATAACATTTTTCCAATGAGGATCAATTTCCTGCATTGTTTTTAACTTTTTTGGAAGTTCAATTTCTGTTTTGAGGACAGGGTCTTGAATTGAAACTTCTGTTTGATCATTACGATCAAGTAATGGGGAATTTGGATTCGAGATCTTTTGGGGATCGGGAATCAAGGGTTGGGAAGTTTGGTTAGTAGGGGAAAGGAGGATCTGTTCATTGAGATTTGTTTGATTAGAATCTCTATTTGATGCAGATCGAGTAACTACGTTTAATGTAGTGGGGACATTTGTGGGATTTTCAGAGTGTAAATTCTGAATGGGACTTGTGGATTGAACCACAGGGTAGTATGGGAATGTTGATGAGGGTGAAGGAGGGTAAGGGTAATTTTGGGTATTGACGAAATTATTTGGGTAAAACCATAAGTTCTGGTTTTGATAAAAAACCGAATTTAATGGGACCATTTTTTCAATGTGAATTCTACAAATAGTATTCACATTTTTTTCTCCTTCAGGGAGTGTATATTTTTTATCCACCAAAAATTCACCATATTCGAAAGTAATTTTGTCAGGTTCGTCATGGGGACGGGACAACATATCAGCCATACAATTATTTTTTCCAGCAATATGTTTTATTTGAAAACTATTCATTTAATTTTGAGATTAATCTAATTAATCTCGGGCTTTGGGTATTAAACCTTTGATGATAAATCAATGGTTTATGATCAGTGTATACTACGAAGCGTAGAGCAAGTAAGTATCCACGGAAGTGAGCCAAGGCATTCGTTATGGCCATTATTTTGAGGTCAAACGAACATAATTTTGTATGTGCAGGTTGGACTCTTTGAGAAAAGTATCCAACTGGATGTTTGTGCTTTGTAATTGGATTAGTTTGCAGCAATACTGCACCTAATGCAATTTTTGAAGCATCAACTTCCACACAAGTTTCTAGTTTAGGATCACAGATCGCTAAAACTGGTTTTGAAATCATAAATTCTTTTAGTTTTTCAAATATTTCTATATGGTCTGGGGTCAATTTAATTCGAGCGTTTGATTTGCTATCAGTTCCTCTTAGAAGATCACTAAGGGGAGCTGTAATTTTAGCCAAATTAGGAATTAATTTCCTATGATAATTTATCGATCCGAGAAACGATCGTAATTGTTTTAAAGTATTGGGTGGCTTTAAATTTTTTATTGCTTCTATATTTTTATTTAATGGGGAAATTTCATTATATCGGACAGTGTGTCCTAAGATTTCAATTTCATTAAAAAAGAATTGACATTTTTTTGTTTTAATTTTTAGATTTACTTTACTTAGTCTTCTAAGTACTTCCCTTGTATTTTCCCAACATTCCTCGAATGTCTCACCAAAAATACAAATATCGTCTAGGTAACAAACCATTTTTTTCCACAACATATCATGGAAGATGTCATCCATGATAGTTTGGAAAATAGACGGGGAGATACTTAGTCCAATTGTAGTGGAATTGAATACATATCCGATTCCATACACATTGATACCAGTGTACTGTTTAGATTCTTCAGTCAGAGGAATCTGTAAGTATCCACTGTTTAAATCAATAGTAGTGAACCACTTTTTATTTCTTAAATAAGGCCATATGATATCAATCGTTGGAACGCGATTGTTATCCATTATAATTCTTTGGTTCATTCTGAGGTAGTCTACGAGAACTCTATAAACACCGTCAGGTTTCTTTTTTACAAATATTGGGGATTCAAACCTTGATTTTTGTTTTCTTAATACACCTGCTTTAACTAAGTCGTCGACCAGTTTGTGCAGTGCTTCGTGTTCTGCGTGAGAGAACTTGAAGTTTTTACATCTTAATGATGTTTCATCGTCAACACTGACTTTTTGTGGAGGAACTTTACAGATAGAAACTTCATCTGTTTTTCCACTAAATATTTGATTATTTTCATTAATTATTTGATACGTTTTAATTTTCTTTTTTAAATCTACTTTTGGACCTAGTGGAATAGTATTACCACGACTGTCCGTTAATATCGTATCTTCATTTATTATTTCAATTTTGCAAATATTAAAATCAATTGCATTTTTTAACACGAATTTACCGAGGTATTCACCTTTGTAAATTACGTATGGTCTGTCGTTATTATTGACAGCCATCACAGTGTTATCACTTACGTTTAAATAAAATTTATTTTTATTTTTCATGGACATTTCTTTATGAAATTCCAAATGTTGGGGAAGAGTCGCTAAGATAAGCGTTGAATTTTCCTTAATTTTATACGTTTGGGGAGAATAAAATTTAAATGGCTTAATATAATTGGGAGGGTATTTTTTTTCAAGGGGATAGTTGTGACATTCGGGCATGTCAAATGTTCCCTCTTCGAAACCACATGGTAATGTGAATTTGTTTTTATTGAAGTCCATTTTTGCTTTATGGGTTGACAAGAAATCGTACCCTAAAATGACTGGTTCGACCAGATTTTGGACAACGTAGGTGGGATGAGGATAAACACAATGATCAATGGAAAAAATCACATTGGTTAACCCTATTACATCTAAAAGTTTAGAATCCGCACCACGAAATCTTACATCGGTTGGAGTTATCAGTTCCTTAAAATTGACTTTATTCAAAATGTCTTCAGCAATTAGTGTCTGTTCCAAACCTGGGTCGACTAGGCTAAGTATATGTTTGCCATTAATAGCAAAAGGAAGATGAAATTTACATAGGGCAGTGTGATCAGCACTTTCCTTTGTTTCAATATTCACCTTACTAACATTGTTAACCAATTTCAACTCTTTGTTCGAGACATCCCTTACAGTTGATAAATCATCTGTAAGGGGGACACTTAGTTTTTTGAGCAAGCGTTTTGGCAGGGTAGGGAATTGGATATTTGGTTTTGGGATATGGGAGACTGGACTAACATGAGCGGAGCAGGAGATGCAACCGTTTGAGTGTTAGCAGCCACGTAGTTTTGGGGATATTGGGGTACATTTAGAATAAAATTTTGGTAATTTGGGAAATTAGGAAAATTATTATTCCATTTTGGAACATTATAACTATTCCAATTCGGTACCCAATTTTGATTAAAGTTACGATTATTATAACTGTTATTATTCCGAAAATTATTTCTTCGGTAATTTGGGTCATAATTATTTCCTTTGTAATTAGGATTAGGACTTTGAGAATAGTTCTGGTTATTATTCCAGTTCCTATTCTGGTTTTGATTCCAATTATTTTGATTTGGATTGTTATTATAATTATTATTATTGTTGTTATTATTATTATTATTATTGTTCCTGTTTTGTTTCGTATTTTGGTTTTGGATAGGGTTTTGGTTTAAATTTTGATTTGCATTTTGATTTGGGTTTTGATTTGGATTTTTATTCTTCTTGTTGTACGGAGGTTTGGAAATGTTCGCTATTGCAGTGCTCAACTTCTCAAACTTGGATTTCCAATCAGAATCAGAAGAAACTACGTTTGAAGTCTTTTCAGATTTTTTCTCGGTAGTTTTTCCTATTTTCAATTCCTCTATAGTTTTTTCCAATTGTTCTATTTTTGCTCTCAGTAGGGGATCTGAGTGGCCAAATAGTTTATCTTTAAAATCTAGATAGTTTGAAAAAGCTTTGTCCAATTCTTGTAAAGTATTGGGCTTTTCCCTTATTAAAAATTCCCTTTCTCTTTCGGGTAGGTTTGAAATTATTTTTTTGATTATCCGTTCTTCCGTAATTCCGGATTCGATTTGTTTTAAAATTTTTGATACGAACATCATATATGCGGTAAAATCAGATTCACCTTTGTATTTACGTTCGTATAATAATTCACGTAACGGGTTTAGTCCTAGTGAAAATTTCAACAATTTTTGGTTTAATATTATTCCAAGTATTAAATTCAGGATTATCTTGAATTTTATCTTCAAAAATTTGTTTAGCAATTCCAGTGAAAGCTGTTTTTATTTTTTTGAATTTTAATGTTGCATCCCAGTTGAAGGAGTCAGCTTCGTTTTCAAAGCCTTTCAAAAACAAAACTATGTCTTCGCCTGGTGTATGACCATAAAGAGTAGGTCTTACGTTGATTGTAACTGCATTAGACATATTATTTTCTAAGTTTGTATTTATAGGGAAATTTAAATTTTTATTTTGTTGAGCAGATTCTGCTACAACAGTAGGTTGAATTTCTAACGGGAAATAAGATTCTCGTAGAAGTTCAGTATCTGGACTTTGAAAATTTTCTTCAGAATTTTCTGAAATATTTGAAATATCTAGATTTGTTACAGATTTTGTTCTAGGAAGAGGAATAGGATTTTCACTACTTTCTAAAACAGGAGTTGATGAAATTGGAGGGTCGAAATATTTTCTTTCAATAGGTTTTTCAATTTCAGGGATCTTTTTTTGTGAAGATCCGTGGGGAGTTTCCAAAATTATTTTAATATTTTTGGGAGTTAGGAGCTTTTTTATTTCAATATTATTTTTTATGGTTAATACAATATCCTCTTGAATTTTTTGTTGAGAGAATGTTTCGATGTTAACCTTTATATTCAAATTTTTACATAAATTTAAAATTTCTTGATTAGTCGCTTTTAAGAGCCAATCAAATTTAATTTTAGGGGAATTGGGCTCCGTTAAGTTTTCCCAATTTTTGTTCATAAAAAATATTTTTTCCAAAAATTAATTATAAAAAACACTCTTAAAAAAATAAGGGGAAACGCGAATTATAATTAATTTTAATTCTTTACTTTTTCTTTGTGTTTTACAGCAACTTGAAGATCCGGATGTGGTAACTGCAACTGGATGTCAATGGGCGGCGAATATATTTACGAATATTTGAATTATTTTTTTGTAAATTTAATTTTTCTCCGGGTATTGTAGTCCCACGACGTGTTTATTTTCTTTTTTCTGGTCTTTTTCCACTCGTGGTATACCTCTACTTCCTATTTCTTAGAGCGCGCCTTACGCTTTTCTCTAAGTACTTTACTAGAGTTTTCAAGGTAACCAATTGAAGTACTTCGGACACAGAAAAAGAAGAAAATACCTTTGAAGCAGCAGCCTTGGATCCGCGTTGTTGAATGGACAGGAACAATTTTTATTTTATTTAAAAAAAAAAATTTCAAAAGAGAAAAAAAAAATTTTTTTCCAAAAAAAAAAAAATTTTAGAAAATTTTAAAATTTTTTTTTTAGTACTTGAGCGAGGATTCGATATCGCAAAAGCAAACCAGTTGGGCGCCAACAATGTAACGGCCAAAAGAGGTGGTTTAGTACTAGAAACTAACCTCTTTTGGGGCAATTACACTTCCTTCGAAATACGATAATATTCACAGGAATATTACAATATTTGAGAATTATTTTAAATAATTGAATTTTATTATCCACAACTATTGTGGACCTTAACTAAATGAAAGACTTTAATTAAATTGAAACACACAATAAATTTTATCACTTTACTTTTAAAACACAATATTAACTTTACAAGTATTCATTCACAGTCTAAGACTGGAAGAATTTTGCAGGTAGAGTATACGACTGACCAGTTTATTTACAATAAAATATATTACACTATTACGTAGTGTCAAGTTTACAATTACATTTCTATACAATACAATTATTTTAATGAAAACCAGAGTTTATATACCTGTCAAGGTATATGGTTTTCTATGGTGTTGAGTGTAGAGTAGGGATTTGCTGATTTAGGTATTTAATTATTTCTAGAATATTCGGGTACCAGAATGTTCAGGTACTTGAATATTCCGTTAGAAAACGTGTAGTGGTTATTGGCAGGAAGTAACGGTACTTTCGCCAGTTGACAGTACATGTTAGGGAAAGAATTTGCTTAGTAAGAAAAACGTATTTTTCTGTGAATGAAATATGTACGTCTATATTAAAATATGACGAACATATTTGTTACAACTGGAATCAAACGGGCCAGTGTGACCATTGCCTGCATCAACTCAACAATTTGAGTTGATGTATGCACAGGATGAGAAGGAAGGGTGCTAGCCACTACTTTCACATATGTCTGTGATATTGTTGGTGTTGTGGATGTAGTGGTTGTAGGAGTAATGCGAGTGAAGACTCAGCCAGGCTGTGGATGAGTTGTTACAGCTGTACCCATTTTTGTAATATTCTTAATGAGTTAACTGGCAATTGTCGAGGTGGGCACTGTTACCACTTTTGTTTTACCTGCGGTGGTGGTTGGCTGAACCTTTACCTTGGTGCAAGTTCCACTCCATATTGTTTGAGGGGCAATGGAATCAATCAACTGTGAAAGATGTGGAGGAGGTGGTTTCTTTATCATCCCCAATACCACCACAATCTCAGTGTCCGAGACTTTACATCCAGATGCCAGCAGCTGACAAGCACTGACCACTGCATTCGTACAAGTGGCTGAGGCAATCATCCAAGGCTGGAATTCAGTGTGTTGAATAGCCTCCACCAAAATCAAGGCAATCTTTGATCAAGCTGTGGAGTGAACCAACCACAGGCTCAAATAGGTCGAAGGGCCATCTGGGACTGTGCAGGGAACACCACCATATCTAAGACTGGAAATCCACCCTGACTTAGTGGGGGCTGACTCAATAGCTAACATTCTTTGCCTTAGACTAACTGCGGTGATGAGATGCCAAGATCAGTGATGATGGGTGCTTAATCTCAGTACTCTGAGTGGGAGAGCAGCAGGACAATCAGCAAGAAGAGTCTCAAACTGACATCCTTAGTCAGTAGTAATCAACTCTGGGATGTTGAAGTTTGAGATCCAGTGCTAGGTAAATAGGGTGGCGAACCAGTTTGTAGTAATGCCCATTGTCACAACAAAAATAGGCCATCTTGTGGCACTGACTATCATTGTCAGACAATGATGAGAACCAGAGCCAGTTGATAACAGACCCACAAGATCCAGGTAGATGTGTCTAAAACAGGCCATGGGTTAAAAGGCTTGAAGAGGAACCTTGGTGTGTTGGCCTATTTTAGTGGCTTGACACATCATACATTTTCTTGACCAATTTAGGGTATTGCATTGTAACCTTGGCCATACAAATCTTGAAACAAGTTTTGCAGTTGATTGACCACTGGGATGTGAGTACCCGTGGATTATTAGGAAGATCGCGTAGCGATGTTGGGCTGTGACAAATGGTTGTTTCTATCCCAGGGAAGTGTCGCACCAAATTGTGGATTTTAAACCTGGTATTCAAAACTTTTTGAGGATGAGCTCAGTATTCTGGTTGTCCAGAGTACATGCTAGATCAGCATCTTTGAGCTGGTTGAGAGTGAGTAGCTCCTAATGGACCAGGAAAGGTACACTGATGTCGTTGATAGTAACACATGACAATGTGTCAACAGGAATATCATCAATGTCTTTGATGTACCGGAGGTTGGTTGTGAACTGCGAGATGTACTTGAACTGGTTCAGCTGGTGTGGTGAAGCTTACTCTGTAAGAAGGCTGTTGTGAAGGGCTTGTGGTCTATGTACATTAAAAACACTTGTCCCTTGACAAGAGGATGGAAATGCTTAACTGCCACAAACACAGCGAGCAGTTTGCAGCCATACATGGGTACCAATGCTCGGTGTAGGAGTGTTTCTGATTGAAGAAGGCTAATGGTTGGATTCTTCTCATTGTGTTGGTAGAGAGTTGTTCCAATTGCAAATTTGGATCCATCAGTTGCGAGAATGAGCTGTTTATTCTCATCCAGATGTGCCAACTGTACTGCGTTAGAGAGCACTTGCTTCAAGTCCTTGAAGGCTTTTTCTTTCAGAGGCACTGATCCAATCAAGACGAGTTTTGTCCTTCTTCTTGTTGGTGTGTATCAACGCGAATAGTTTTCTGGAAATGTGGGAACAATGTTTGATTGAGCATCGGTAAAAATTTACCATTCCCAGGAACTGTCGCAATTGATGCACATTCACAGGCTTTACATAATCTAGAATAGCTTGTATGTACTCCAGCGTGGGTGTGATACAACCAGCATTAACTCTATGGCCAAAAAATGTAAGTTCGGAGTGGCAATATTCCAATTTAGCACTACGTGCTTGGTTCCTTTCTGGCTCATGGAACATCTGTTTCAGGAGTAGATGTACCTGTGTGTCATTTGAGGATAAGAACTCCTCAAGAATCAACTGGCAGAAGTTATTTCACGTCTACTGAGTAGGGTTTGTGCTGTACAGTAAGTTGGAGACTACGTTAGCGACTGATGGTGGAAGCAAATCAGAGATGACTAAGAATATCTGGTTCTCACTGGCATTACCATGAGAGTCTGTTGCAGCCATAACCACATATTCCTCGCATTGAACTGAAGCAGCACAGTCAATATGCAAGGAGGGGCTTGAGTAGCTGCCAAGATATTTGGTGATGTGGTTATGGTTGATGTTGGTTGCTGCTGAAGAATGGGTGATAGGTTCAGCAGGGTATGGTCAATACCTTCATCCTGCTGGAGCAGCTGTCTTTGCATCCCCCCTCCAAGAGGTGTAGAGAACGCTAGGATGGTGGGGCAATGGGCAACTGTTGACAACAATATGATTGTTGCAGTAGCTAAGAGAGCCACTCTCCATTGTTGTTGATGGTGTGGCAGCAGAGAAGAGTGGGGAGATTAGACCATTGAAGGTCTGCTAGTTTGTTTGCTGTCAATCCATTTCTGGAGAGGCAATGCCAACATGGAGTAGAACTTGAGGACTTGCATCAGAGTTCTGCCTGATCAAGTTGGTACTCGATGGATGTCTTGAAGGATAGTTATACCAAGAAGGAGCAGAGCTACAACCTTCTTGATTAGCTGTTGGCCAATTAATGAGAGGGAGTTAAGAAAACTGTAACCTACTCAATCGGCTGTTCACTGATTAATGAGAGGGAGTTGAGAAGACTACAACCTACTTGATCTGCTGTTTGCCGATAACTGAGTTCCATTCACACATCGGGGTAACCACTTGTAGGATGCTGTGGGTAGCACATGCACACCTTTACATATAGACCTTGTTGTGTGTGTGAGCCTAGATCAGTAATAAAATTAGATTGGTAGTGGTGAGCTACCAACCCATGAACCAAAAGTTTGTTCACCCTACATAATGTAGGGACAGACAGGCTACACAACCTACCAATGAGTGCATAAGAACACTCCTCACCACTGGTAGGAAGTTGCCACAGTATTTATTTTTTATGAACCTCATACATCAGATGTCTAATGGACTATACCAAGCCAGAATCATTACTTATTGATTTAAAAAATAATAAAACCCATCATAAAAATTAAACCATAAATTACCTGATATGAGAGAAATAATTAAATGGGTGGGCATATATAAAAAAAAATAAAATAAAATAAAATAAAAACAATCACAACATTTCTGGATTTACAATATTTTTTGTTTCCTTGCAGCTATATACATAATGATAGTTTGGATCACTGACACGTGAGGTGGCAATATATAACTGTCCATGGGAAAAGCAATTCTCTGTTAGGTCAATACCAACAATTTTAAAAATTTGTCTCTGAACCTTACTGATAGTAAGAGCAAAACATGGTATTAGAGGAAATTGTATTCTCTTAAATGGTATCTTTGGTAGATTCGATGGTATCAAAGATATTCTGGGAATTAATACTATTGGTCCTACTTAGGTTCTTGTTAGAACTGTTGCTTCAATGACATAATTCAAAATGAAAATATTCCTAAGCAGGAAGATGAACAATATATACTTGTCCAATGGCATTAGTTTTGTAATATTCAGGGTATCCTGTGAATTCATTTAAATTATATATTTTTGGGTCAGTGATATTCATTTTTGAGGTACCTATTTATGCATCAACTGTACACTAAAGATAATGCAATGAAAAAAGTACCTTCCACAAGAAATCCTCACATTCTTTTTTGAAACAATTTATTAAACTAAGTAAAATAGCCTGCTACTTCTTCATACAACAGTGTCTTTGCCAGTGGATCAATTTTGCATAATTTTAAAAATTTGGTTAAAGTTGTCCTTGGAGGTTCTCTTCCTTTTTCTTCAACATTTCATTCATTATAACGCACTCACTGGCCATTTTCCAAAATAAATAAAAATATTACAGCTAGTGAGTATTTATGAATATCAAAACCAAATATTTGCCAGACAGCCTCACCTGTGCTCACATAATGTCCATTCACTTGCTTTTCAATTTCATTATGTTGTTTTAGGGACGATGTAGCAAGATCATTTCCCTGACAAATGTATTTACATATTGTTATGTCTGTTTATTCTTTCCTTAGGGGTCACTAAGACACTCAACAAGCCATTATTATTTTACACTGAGTGACTTTCAGTTAGTATAGTCACAAAAAAACAAAAGTTATAGAAAACACAACACTTTAGTTAAATTTATACACAGTACTTATAATTAAACCCTATGGTTCATAACCTCTACCAGTGCAAAATCTCTAACTGGATGTGCTTAACAGCACTCTGGCATTCTGAGTGAAAGCTAGCGGTGTTCTAGTCTTCAGCTCAGTTGAAAGGCAAGTGAAGTGCTGCTTGAAAATACAGTACCAGGTCATTTCAATTTGTTTGTATAACATTTACATAGCCAAATGTACTTAACTGTACATTTACAGTATAGAGGTAACAGATATGCTGACTTTGGTTTCATCAACATATTTGGTAGGTACCAATATGTAGGGTGTTGAGGTAACAGTGAATATTTCACTGGCGGAATATTGGCTGTTAATTGTTTCATTGTATTTGGATGAACAAATTTACTGTCTGTCTAAATATGACGGAACCCAAATAATTAATTGACTTTACAAAATGGCAATATTCAATGTTAATGTGAACATTGAATGTGTGGAACAATAATGGGGAATATGGAACAATACAAAAATTATCTAGTCACATAATAATTTATATTAACTAGGAATCCTACCATTTAAGGTGGTCATTTTCTATAAAATCTATACCCATCTCTTCCTGAGTTAGTTTGTTCTATATATTGTCCAAGATATCTGTTAAAATTAAACGAAATTTGAAAAATAGCAATTAAACAATTTTCATATCACTTAACAGAAAAGTAGGTCTTTCTAATTCAATTTACAACAAACTTTTTTGTAAATTTATAGTCTTGCATACACAAAGATTGTTGATTCATAGCACCAGAAATCTAACTTCTTATCAGACATTTTTTTAATCTCCAGTCTATTTTATTTATTTTATCAAGTAATCATTTCTTAACTTTTATTTCTATTTCATTTTCCTCTAAATGTTTCAGCTCTGTTTTAGCGGATATTAGAAACTCTTCATTTCTTTATATGCTGTGGGTGATTGTAATAACTGTTGAATACCTTGTGAGAATTATTCACACATAGAAGGTAGTCAAAACCTTTACGTGTTCTGCCACATCATACACAAATGTATGGGTCAGCCAAATCCTAGGCAAACACTGGCAATTTTGTTGCCAGTTCCATGAGTTTATATAGGGGATTTGGTACAGACACAGTGCTACACATATGTACATATACATATGGTATTATGTCATAAAATTACGTCGTTTCCTATTCCATAAGGTGATAAGAAACAATACAGCGCATTTGGTACTAGGCAGTGACATTACTGAGATCTTTATCAGGTAATTTGTCACAGTCCGTACAATGTATCTTACCTGTATGCATATACAGGTAAGAACATACAAATGTACATACATGTAATTTTTTAACATCATTGAGACAAACATAAGCCACCCTTTTGGTGGCAACTGTCATCAAGGGGTACAAGCCCCTTTACCTCATATGAGTGTTCCCACAGCAACTCCCCCCATTTTTTGCGCTGTGAAAATGATAAGTCATATGCCTGGGGGACTTACCAAATTGACTGCTTCTTATGGTCCTGTTCCCATTTTGCCAAGGCCATACCTATTGCTGCCCCTACACACTTGTACAACTTACAAGCATTAAATTGGGCCTGGTAGTCATTTTGGCTCTGTTGACTCCTAAATCTGGGTGGTCTGTTTTGAAGTTTTATAAAGGAGTAGGGCTGGTACATGATCGGATCAGAGTGAGGGTCCTTCTTCGCATTTCTAAAGATTAGGGAGTTTGAATTCCCTATTGAACAGTAGGCAAAGTTGGAAGCAGGAGGAGGTTGTATTTTTGGGACCTTGTCTGTAAAGAGGAATCTCACCCTTTCCTGTACCACCACAACTAAAATGAAACCAGCAACTGCAAAGTAGTAAATGCAACCAATGGCTCAAGCTCGTTTGGTATTTTCTTTTTTTCCTGTTATACAATTTCACATAATATTATTTCATTTTATTATTTCTGATCTTGAAAATGTAAGAATACAACAAGGAAATGGGTATCGCTTCTCCTCCCCCAATTACATCTCACCAATCCCCATCAGAATTCATACTAGTGGATGGAACATGAATGCTGCATCATGAGGTGGTCATTCCCACATATACTATGTGGGGACATCACTAATATGAGGTGAAGGGACTAGGACCCCAATGATAGTTGCCACCAAAAGGCTGTCTAATATTTGTCTCAATGATGTAAAACTAACGCACGAATTAAGTTCCATTGTAATTACTTGTACATAAGTGCTAGTAATGTACAAGTACCGAACCATGACTTATCAGACAATTTAGATGATGTCACAATTTGGTACACAAACTGGTCTGAAACTTCTTATCTATACACAAAATGATGAACCATTATACACAGACGCCCTTAATCACTACGTATGTGTGTATGTGTGCATGTAAACAGCCTGTATATAAACCATCCAGACTGGCTCTAAAATCGCAGTATTTATGCAGGTTTTGGTTTACCCATGTTTACATATGAAGTGGCAGAACACGCAATAATCTGTTGATTACCTCCTGATGAGAAAATTCTTTTCACGCTATTAACCAGTACCATTACTAAAGACCCTCAAGAAATTTGAAAAGTATTTCTTATACATATCATGTTTATGTCGGAAAAATTCAAAAAAAAAAAACAGCCAGAAATTTTTAATATTTTCAAGTTGACCCAGTAGCAGCTTGGGGTAATAATACGCCTTTGGCTTAATTATATTTTCATGCCCCTCGTACATTGAGACCCGCCCTCTAGAATTATTTTAAACTATGTTAGGAAATATTTAAAAAAATCATTTTTTCCAAATTCGTTTTACTTAAACTTATTACCTTGTTTTAATAAAAATCTACTTGTTAATTTTGATCTCATGAAATTATTTGGGGGTGGAAGAAATAAAGTGTAGGACGCTGAAAAACACCATGAAATGGAAAATGTTAATCACTCTATGGAGAACTATTAGGAACACTATTATAAGAATTATTCGGATGTACTAAGTCTTTTTTTTTCCTTATCTTAAAGGGAAGTAAACAAAAATTAATTTTCAAATAATTATGAACAAAATAATATGAAATGTTTCCATTATTCGGTTTTACCTGTTCAAGATATTGTTACGCAGTGACGTATGAATGGGGGTAGAGGGGTACAATATGCCCCCAACAAAAAATGAGGTTACAAAGTATCATTTGTACTCCCCAAAAAATATTGTTATTAAATAAAACAATTGTTTGCATATCAGGTAACATGTTCCAAAATTTTATATGTGACCTGAAGAATGGGAAAAATCGTATTTTTAACAAAATTAAAAAAAAAAGGAGGTTCCTTGTTAATGCTATCTGTATACAGCCTATTTTTTTTAATGTTTGTCAAGTATAACTTCTCACTCTTAAAACCAGGGCTTGAGCTTGCTCGAAGCCAAAAGCTTAATGCCAAAAAACCTGTATTTTTGGTATTCTTAGCTTTAAGCTGGAAGCCTAAGTTTTATTTTTTTCAAGATGAAAGCTAGCATAAAGCTGTATTTTTTCTTGCGCATTTGGTTTTTTTTCACTATTACACCACAATTTTATTAGCTTTTCTTTCTATTATCACATTACCCATTTATACATAAATTTTGAGTTTAAGAAATTTTATTTTAGGTTATTTAGTTACAAATTTCAGAGAATATTTGAGCCGAAAGGTGAAAGCATTAAGCCAAAACTGTCTTTTCTAAAGAGCAAGACAAAAGCCTACAGTGTGAAATTTATTTATTCAGCTTGACAACTCAGCTTAGATATAATTTTCATGAACTTTTTTTTAAAATGATACCTAGATGCAGATCGCATGGTGGCCCCAGATTTTCCTTATGTTAGTGCAAGTCTGATAGGAGTTTGGTGCTTATTCATTCAGTATTTTCTGAGAAAAATGGAAAAAAATAAATTGCTGGAGAGAATTTTTGGTTGGTTTTGGGAAAACTACAAAAGGTATAATGCAGAAATGTTCAAGACATGCAGTCTTTATATAGGTTCTTAATGAAGTTTGATACTTATTGGCTCAGTAGTTTCCAAAAAACTGGAGAACAAAAAAATCCTTGAAAAGCAGTTTTTCCAGAATTTTGAGCAAACTACAACAGGGATATACTTACTATTGAAATTTTAACAATAAATTTTCCTTAAATTAGAGCAAGTCTGATAGAAGTTTATCACTTATTTGTTTCGGAGTTTCCAAGATAACTGAAACAGAAAAAAATTACTGGAACAGTGGTGTGGGGACTCACTGGTATGAGGTAAAGGGGCTCGGACCCCTCGACGACAGTTGCCGCCCCAAAGGGCAGGCCAACTTATTCGTCTGTACGACGTTAAACCAAACACGAAATACGTTCGATCGTAATTACCTGCAAGTACATGCAGGTAATGTATGAGTACCGAATCATGACATCACCAAACAATGTCACGATCCGTACACGAACCAGCCAGCCATCTCTTATCACGATAGGGGATGATGCAACCTCGCCACCCTCACCAACGTACGTATTACCTTACGTACGTGTGTTTGTGTGTGTGTAAACAAGCCGTATAAAAACCGCCTGAACTGGCTATAAAATCGCCAGTGTTCGGTCTAGTTCTGGCTTACCCGTACGTTTGTACGAAGTGGCTGAACACGCTTAAATTCTGTTGAATTTCCTTCTAGTGAGAATATCTCTCACGACAAGGTATTCCACAGTGGTGACCCCGACGTGATTTTTGGCTACGTCGTGAGGTGTCTGGAGGCGCGTTGCGCTATTACAAAAATTTGGCGCGGTGTGCTGGCAAGATACTCGCTTGCTCGGCAAATTAAAAATATTTTTTGCAGACTAAGACACCTTTTTGGTCGTCGAAGTAGAGTCTGCTGAAGTGGGAATTTATACCCCTCTCCTTAAAATATACAAACAAGGAGAAACAAGAAAGTAGACCTGGAGGAAGAAGGTTGGACTCATCCCCCAACTCCCCCGACTTCAACTCGACAGTCTACGAATTTACCAAAAACTGAAGAAGGCCCTCAACACCCAGAATTAGCACCACTGGGAACTGCAATAAATAAAGAAGAACTAGCAGTCAAAACGTTGAGAAATGGTCGAACTTTAAGCCAAAGTTCTGACCTGAAAACACCTGTCCTACAAATACAGGAGCCAGTGTTTTCGACCAGCAAGGAAGGAAGTAGTACTGTGGAATACGCTTGTCACCAGAAAGACACAGCAATGGTTCCACCACCAACTGAAAACCCACAACCATCGCAGGGAGGTAGTAGTCAGCCACAGCTGACACCCGAAGTTTTGGCGCAGATTTTGCAACTACTGCAATTGCAGCCAGGACAGAACCCCAAATTCTACAGACGGAGGATAGAGATCCCAGAATTTCTGCCAAACGAGGTAGAATTATGGTTGACACTATTGGAAGGCAGGTTCAAGACAGAAAATATAACTCTGAACCAGCGGTATACACACATCTGTGGAGGCATGCCCCCGCAGATAATCCGCCACATTCCGGACATTATGGAATGTCCTTGGACAGAAGATGACAAATATGCCTGGTTCGTAAAGAAGATCAAGAACGAAATTATTGATAATGTGATGGGTGGTATGAAGATGGGGGATGACAAACCCTCGATCTTCATGGCGAAGTTAAGGCAGAAGGCAGACAATATCGTAGCCCCTTCTATCATAGGCAATCAGTTTTGCAAGCAACTACCACAAAGTGTTGTGCAATGCCTAGCCGCCGTTGGTTCGACGGTAATCAATACATCCCCAGATTTAGACTTCCTTGCGAAATCCGCAGATAATGCGCTCGAGTACACCAGGTCAAAGCCGGTGGTCAGTGCAGTATCTGCAGAGACTGGAGAGCTCGCTCAACTTCGAGCCCAAATAGCTCAGTTGGCTGAAGAAGTGAAACGAAACAAAAGCCAAAGCTCAACGAAACCCAATAGTAGCTGGCGACAAAGATCGAAAAGCAGAAGCAACAACAACAACAGCAGTAGTAGCAGAGGACGACAGTCCCGGTCAAGAGACCGCAGATCTAGTTCCGGTAACAGGGGTCAGAGTTCAACTCCCCCTAGAACATCATCTCCCAAAACCCAGTCTCGAAATTGGGATGATAAGAGTTGCTTCTTTCATAACCAGTTTGGCACAAAGGCCACCAAATGCAACAACAGATGCAGATGGTGGGGTAAAACTTTTAACAAAGAGGCGTCAAACTAGAACGAGGGGCCATCTATGCGGCCGAAGACCCCTCGGAAAAACACTCATGCCGACTGTTCATTAAGGACAGGACTAACAGGAGATGGTACTTAATAGACTCAGGTGCAGACTTGAGTATATTGCCAGTAAATAAAAACAAGAAAGTACTTCCTCCGAAATACTACCTCCGTACTGTGAATGGTCAAAACCTTCCAGCTTACCGACTCGAGACCAGCAAAGTCGACATCGGACTTAAGGAAATGATGACGTGGTCCTTCACGGTTGCTGATGTTCCAAACCCGATCCTGGGTGCAGATTTTCTTGCACATTATGGCCTGATCATTGACCTCAAACATGGCAAACTGATCAATAGTGAAACTAAAAATTGTGTGGATGGCAAAACGCATGCTTACAGACTGGACACAAACATATCCAGCTGTACCAAAGTCGACGGACAACTCTTACAGATCCTGTCTGACTATTCTGGAGTCACTCAACCATCAATTTGCAGGCATCCTACATACAAACACGATACGTTTCATTACATAGAAACCAAAGGACAGCCTTGCCATGCTAAAGCACGAAGGTTACTACCCGACAAACTCAAAGCGGCACGGGAGTACTTCCATCGCATCATTGAGGAGGGCGTATGTTGCCCCCCAAAAAGCTCATGGAGCTCCCCTATCCACATGACCAAAAAAGCAAGTGGAGAGTGGCGAATTGTTGGAGACTACAGAGCCTTAAATGCCATAACAGTTCCTGATCGCTACCCAGTCCCCAACATAATGGACTTCAACGCGAATATGAAGGGTAAAACGATGTTCACCAAAATAGACATCAACTGGGCATTCCACCAAATTCCTATGGCCGACCAGGACGTACCAAAGACAGCGGTTATAACCCCCTTTGGACTATTCGAATACCTTCGAATGCCATTTGGACTTCGCAACTCAGCACAAACTTTCCAACGATTCATCAATGGACTGTTTAGGGAATTGCCGTTTGCATATGCATACTTGGATGATATCTGCATTTGCTCTGAAGGCAGCGAGCAACAGCACGAGGAGAATGTGAGAGCCGTGGTACAGCATATACACGCCGCCGGAGTCACTATCAACGTAAGCAAAAGCTTATATGCACAGACCGAAATTGACTTCCTCGGCTACAAAGTCTCGACCGAAGGCATTTCCCACCTGAAGACCAAAGTAGAGCCAATACTGAACTTCCCGAAGCCCTCAAATGTCGCAGAACTCAGGCGTTTCTTGGAGATGGTGAACTTCTACAGACGTTGCATGAAGAATGCAGCAGCCAAACAAAGTAAGCTGTTTGCATTAATTAAGAAAAGTAAAAAGAAAGATAAAACTCCACTCGAATGGAATGAAGAAGCCGAAAAGGCCTTTGAGAATATCAAAGATATACTGGCAAATGCAACTCTATTGGCTCATCCAGACGAAAGTCTGCCATTACGTGTGAGTACCGATGCATCCGATTTTGCTATTGGTGCAACCTTGTACCAACTTAATAAAGACAACATCAAATTACCGCTAGCTTTCTTATCGAGGAAGCTCTCAAAAACAGAAAAGAATTATAGCACATACGATAGGGAATTGCTCGGAATTTTTGCTGCATTGAAGTATTTCAGGCACCAATTAGATGGTAGATGTTTATCTGTGTATACTGACCATAAACCCCTAACATATGCCTTCACACAAAAAGCAGAACTGGCATCGCCGAGAAGAGTGCGACAATTAGACTATATTGGTCAATTGACTACCGACATTCAGTATATAAGTGGAGAACTTAACACTCCAGCTGATGCCTTGAGTAGAATCGAAGCTATCTCGGTTCCTGTCCAATTGCCTTATGCTGAAATAGCTAAAGCACAGCTTAAGGATGCAGAATTGCAAGAGTTGTTATCGAACGATGATACTACTCTCAAATTGAGACAGCAAAAAATTCCCGGTACTGATGTTTTATTAACATGTGACATCAGTACAGGTAAGAATAGGCCATTTCTACCGGTAAAATATCGCAGGTTGGCTTTCAACAGTGTACATAATCTGTCACATGCTGGGCCAAAATGTAGTGCTAAATTAATTTTGGAAAGGTTTGTATGGCCACGAATAAAGTCTGACTGCAACAAATGGGCTCGCAGTTGCCTGAACTGTCAAGAATCCAAAGTAGGAAGACACACTCGCTCGCCCCTCAAATCCTTCAAACAAACAGAGTGGTTCAAAACGGTTCATATGGATTTGGTAGGCCCATTGCCACCATCTCAAGGACACAGATACCTGTTGACGATAATAGACAGGGCAACACGATGGCCGGAAGCAATCCCTCTACACGAGATGTCAGCTCCCACAGTAGCTGTAAGGTTATACGATACCTGGATTGCGAGGTATGGCGTACCAGAAGTCATAGTCACAGACCAAGGTCGCCAATTCGAGAGCTTGCTCTTCAAAGAGCTGGCAAATAAGCTTGGTGTTCAACACAGTCATACCACAGCTTACCATCCTCAAGCCAATGGCAAAATCGAGAGATGGCATAGAGCTCTCAAAACCTCCATCATGTCCCATGATACCAAGAGATGGGTAGAAATACTTCCTACCATCCTCTTAGGCCTTCGATCTGCCCTACAAACCGATACAGGTCACTCTGCACCACAATTAGCATTCGGCGAAAAGTTACGCCTCCCAGGGGACTTCTTCACAGAATCGAAAGAAGTTAGCCCCGAAATCATGGTACAAAATATACGAAATGATGCCAACAACTTTTTAAAATAGGCAGCTTGCCATGGCCAGCCCAAGATTTACGTCTCAAAACACTTGGCCAATACCTCACATGTATTTGTTAGAGACGAAAAAATGAGATCTGCGCTGGAAAAACCATACGCCGGTCCTTACAAAGTAGTATCACGAGATGAGAAAAACTTTGTGATACTCATAGCAGGCGAACCTCGAACAATTTCAATCAACAGATTGAAGCCTGCTTATATGGTAAGCGACGATAAAAGAATAAAAAGATTGCAGAAGGAAAATGTAGAAAATATAGACGGATTCACCAATAAACACAGAAGAATCCGTCGAAAAAAGTGAGAAAAATACCTCACAACAGAAAACACTAAAAAAGTCAGTACGATTTTTGGACAATGTTACAACCAAAACATTTGATCCTGAGGCCCCCTTATGTCCACGTAAAAGAGGCAGGCCCCCTGGCAGTAAAACACATAAAAATTCCCGCCTTTCTCGCATGTCTGAGAGGTTAATGCGAAGAAAATAAAAATTTACTCCCGAAAAAGTAATATCCGCTACGTAAGTTAAAACCCGCCTAAAAATATGCGAGGAATATCGGAACTCCGTGAAACAAAAGAAACTCCAGAGATAAGCAAACGAGGAATGCCAACAAAAAGAAGACAGGAATAAACAAATCCACGTGCGATACGGAAACAAAATATTGCAACGTGCATTTACCGTTAAACACAAAGTTTATCTCAATGTTGTGACGTCACAAGCGGAGATTCCTTTGTAGTAGAAATTCGAAAAATTATATTCACTGAGTTTATTTCAGGCATAACTCTGCATAAACTGATCATAACTTAACCAGAAAACTTGCATACGGCCGAGAATTTTAAGCGCTATCCCCTCTACATGACGATAAGAAGATACGGAAATAAAGAAAAATAACTGTAATGGTAAATCGAAAAATGATGTAAAATCACCCATTTCAGAACTGCCAGAATACTTGGACGTGTTTTCTGATATTTTTGCTTCCTTTTCCTAGCTAATATATTCCCATGTCGCTTCCAACAACCATCCCAAAGTCCGCCACCTCCCAATTCGCCTGGAAAACTGCTGAGCCCTCACAGACTCAGCAGAAGACCGAGCAAAGAACGGAGCTGGACCGGATTGAGGAGGAGCTCCTCATGTACACGGCTCCTCCCGTTGACCAAGTCCTGTTGGAGATGACAGCTCCACTACCCCCAGTCATCTCTCCTCCCCAGTCCCCAAAGGAATTGGCCCCGGAACCGGAAACACCAAGATCAGTGCCGAAACTGACAGAGACCAGGGAGCCGATGAAGTTTCTCTTCACAGCTGAGCGGGCAGCGAATGAGAAAGCTAAGATGGTTGCCTTAGCATCGGAGAATTCAAACTCCCCGATGTTAAGGAAACCAGTCTTCAAATGACCGCTGCCCCCTCACTCCCGCTGCCACCCCTATGCCTACACGAAAAATTGACCACCGAGGCAAAGGGGAGAAAGCAGCCGCGCCCAATACCAGGCGTGCGCCAATGCGAGAAGGCAATCTTACGAATGCGTCAGCGCTGCAGTAGGGAGTGCGCTGGCTAAGTGGGACGCGGATCAGAAGAGACACTCATAATCCCGCATGTCCCCCCAGGCCTTGCGCAAATTTTGATTGTTTTTGCGGCGCAAAAACTGGGGGAGTAGCTGTGGGGACTCACTGGTATGAGGTAAAGGGGCTCGGACCCCTCGACGACAGTCGCCGCCCCAAAGGGCAGGCCAACTTATTCGTCTGTACGACGTTAAACCAAACACGAAATACGTTCGATCGTAATTACCTGCAAGTACATGCAGGAGGTAATGTACGAGTACCGAATCGTGACATCACCAACCAATGTCACGATCCGTACACGAACCAGCCAGCCATCTCTTATCACGATAGGGGATGATGCAACCTGGCCGCCCTCACCGACGTACGTATTACCTTACGTACGTGTGTTTGTGTGCGTGTAAATAAGCCGTATAAAAACCGCCCGAACTGGCTCTAAGATCGCCAGTGTTCGGTCTGGTTCTGGCTTACCCGTACATTTGTACGAAGTGGCTGAACACGCTTAAATTCTGTTGAATTTCCTTCTGGTGAGAATATCTCTCATGACAAGGTATTCCACAAGTGGTTTTTCCAGAATTTGAAGAATTTGTCAAAGGGATCAGGTTGAAATTTTCACGATGGATTTTTCTTATATATGTGCAAGTTTGATAGAAGTTTGATGTCTATTTGTTTGGTAGTTTTTTAGGAAACTGGAAAATAATTTTACTACCCGAAGAATCGGGCTGAAATTTTCACGATGGATTGTCATTATGTGAGTGTAAGTTTGGTAGAAGTTGTAGTATCTTTTTCTCATTCACAGAACAAAGAGTTGAGCCTCTTTTTTGCATAACATTAATTTAGTTTTCTTTAAATATCGTCATTGAAAATTGGCAAACTGGGTCTTCTAGCGAAGTATCACTGCACTAGAGTCTTTTAAAATAATTCCATTGATTGAGAGGAAGGGTTATAATTACCAGTAGTTCCCTCATTTTGTCACTGCTGCAAAGATATTTCAAATCTCTTGGTTTTTTTCATTTTTCAACTTATACCCCCCAAAATGAAAAATGCTCTTATAACCATGATGTTAGATATTTCTAGTTAGATTTCATACTCTTATTTTCGATCATCATCACCACATTCACTATCAATCCAAAAATTAGAAAATATTTTTTTAAATTTTTGGTATGAAAACGAAATTTTTTATGAAAAAATTAATAAATGAAAATGACAGAAAGTGAAAATTACAAATGAAAACATTTACAAAAAGAAAACAAATAAGTATGAGTATCATATTACAAATTATCCCGTTAATCTTTGGTCCTCGCCATTATAAATTTCAAAGGAGAACTAAATACCAATTTTTAACTAAGAGAATGACATATGATACTGACTGAAAAATAAAATTATACCCAATATACAATACAAAACTGTAAACACAACAGTGAATAAAATTACACGAAGCAAAATACCAAATTGAAACAACACATACCTATAACTAAAAAGAATAGGCAACTGGAAGAGAAACGCAAATCAAAATGAAGTTCATAAATGAACCATAGAATCAACTCAAAGATGTTTGGACTTAGCCAGCCTCATAAATCTCCTGATAAAATTTAAAAATCATTAGAAGGCAATTTCGAAGAAACCTAATCACACTCACACTTGACATGGTGTATGTGTTAGAAAAAACATTCACAGTCATTATAGTCTACACACATACATACATTTAGTAATGGTAAAAACTTAACAACAGCTTTATTATTAAACTTTAAAAATTTTTTTTTGAAAATGATCCTTCACTAGAACCAGGGCCATATGTACTGAAAATTTTAAGAACTTACATTCACCCACTGAGGCAAGATTAGGCATCAAAAAACAGCCTTACTCTCTTATAATATAAATGTATGCATATACATATACAAAGTGCTTTCTACATAATATTTCTTCACCATTGGACATTGAAGATAATTTGCATAAGTAGGTATATGATTTTGGTCATCTAGAATCTGTAACTAGAGTGGGCGGAGAGGGGGTATAGACACCTCCACCAAAACTAGTTCTTTCAATAAAAGTCAATGAAATTACCAGTATAACTTCCAATGCAGAGAGGATTAGTAAAATAACCTTTGACTATACAGTACTGGACTAGTAAAGCTCTAAGAGACCAATGTACTTTTTAATGTCAAGATATGACTGCGAAAAAAAAGGCATTTTACTTGAATTCCCCAATTTAGAATACAACTGATAAAGACATTCTTTAAATTGACAAAAATGGAGTACATAAACACAAAGCAAAGTACGTCAAAAAGGTCTGCTGTGGTTGCCTATTTAGAGCCCGCATGTCTAACCAAAAATCATATTTTTTTAATGGTCCAATACTATACAGTTAAAGAAAATAACACATCAAACTAAACATAAAAATCTCACGGATACAATAAGATAAAGAATAAAGATTGAATTATTAGAAGCTGAGTTATAAATGAAAGGTAAAAAAAATTTTAAACTTCACACATTATTGCGAAAAAAAATTTTTTTGTGAGGATGAAAATGTAAGTTGGTGTAGTTCTATCAAACAGAGCCCTATCATACACGTGTGTCACACAATATTTCATGCAACACTCTTCAAAAAACAAAATTTCATCACAGAAAAATTTTTTGAAATTGAAATTATCCAAACAATACACTAAGAAGAAATTTTCCATTAATTCACAGTTTTTTGTTTGATTATTTGGATGTAGCTAACGACGAATGAAAAATTTGATAAAATGTAGATTCAAGTAAATTTTTTGTTCTTTCCAGTAGCACCAACTCCAGTTTTTTAGCTTAAATAGTGTCTGAGAAATTACTGATTGAAAGAAGAGAGGTTTTTAGATTCAAAAAAATTACTAAATATCAATTAATTTGCATTTTTCTTTTATTCATTCATTTCAAAGTGGGTATTAATAAAGATGATCAAAAATTTATATGGAAAGGAAATTTAAGCAAATTTTCTCCTCTTTCCAGCAATACCAACTTTCTCTCTCTATTTTAAACTCTCAGGAGCCACAAAATTTCAGATAAAGGTAAATGAATTCATTTCATATACTCAGTTGTACTAATATAAGGACTAAATATTCTGCCTTTAAAATCTTAGTCTATATGATGAAACAGATCTAGAAATAAACAAATTTTTTTAATTTGATGTGATCAAAAACCTTCATTTCTGGGATCATCAGAGATTGTCCAAGGTTGCCCTTTGAACAGTATATTTATCTCATGAGTATTTAATACAATACATGGAAAAAATGAAGTACTACCCAACACTACAAAAAAAATACAAGAAAATCTGAAAACATTCAAAAATACTTTGAAAATCTATTTTTGCTTTTATATACTCCATCCAGATT
Source organism: Ericerus pela (assembly GCA_011428145.1). NCBI lineage: Eukaryota > Metazoa > Arthropoda > Insecta > Hemiptera > Coccidae > Ericerus > Ericerus pela. The sequence goes on from WOFM01000231.1 coordinate 137,576, forward strand.
AAATGAAATCAGTTTCCCAACTTAGTTCCATACCATCATACACAACAACCATAATAAAACATTAGTACAGATTGGAAATTGGATAAAGGTTTTTCTAGGCCTGAAACTGCACCTAAATCAAAGTTCTATTTTGTAAATAAAAAAAGAAGGAATTCGTGTTTCCCCATATTAGTGTATAGAGTCTGAAGCTCAAAAACTGGAAAACAATGCAAGACATTATTATCAATATTACCCAAACCTGAAATAAGCTCTAAAAATCTATACATCACAAAGAACTTCCATAGCTATGAATATACAGTAAAACCGTATTAATGCAATTTCCAAGAGACCACAGTGAAAAAAAAATACAATGCGGAAAATGTAATATATGAGTGCAAAAACTCGAAATTTAACTTTAAAAAATCATAAATTTTTTTTATGTATTACAAGAAAAAATTGAAATAAAAACTATATTGTATTAAGACTTGTTCAATATTATTGAGGTTGAGGAAGCAGAGTGATCCCAGAGATGGAAGAAAAATACATTTAGACAAATTCAAGTCAAAAAAGTAGAATGTATTTTTAAAAAATCTGTTAGACAAATTATGATTGAAGGTTAGTCATAAAAGATGAAATTAATGGAGGTAAACAAACGAGTACAAGATAAAAAAATAGATAGTTTAATATTTGTCAAGTAGAACAACAGTCTAGTTACAACATAAAATAAAGTGCATGTTATAGTTTGAAATTAACCTCTAAGTAGCCACAAAATGGAAAATAAAGGTAGAAGAATTCATTTCGCATACTTAGTTGTACTAATATAAGGACTAAATCTTCACCCTTTAAAATCCTATCTATATAATGAAATAGGTTGGGAAATACGTAAATTTTCAAAATTTGATGAGATCAAAAACCTGAAATTCAGAAATCATCAGAGGTTATCCAGGGTTGCCCTTCAAATATTATGTTTATCTCATGGGTATATAACACCTTACATAGAACAAATAATCCATTTCAGCTTTTACATAATTTGTCCAGACTGAACAAAATCCATTTCAAACTTTGTTCCATACCATCATAAACAGTAATCACAGTCGAACACATACAAATTGGAATTAGGATACAGATTTTCCTTGGCCCTGAATGAAAAACTTAGTAAGAACTCTCACAGAACTGAATTTGAGAAAAGTTTCATTTTTTGTAATTTGTAATTTCCAGATACATTTCTCCTTTTTGAGAAGATTATGGAAAATCTCAATTTTCCCACTATACTTATCTGACTAATTATGTGGAACTAATTATTCGAATGTTATAAGAATCTCCACAACACTGGTATTTTCATCTAGAATTTAGATGTGAAATTTGGCATTGATATTCAGTAATAGACATAGTTTTTCCAGATTTTATTTCGCACTACATTCGTGGTTTTCTTGTTTTATAATACTTGGTGATAACCAAATTCAATAGTTTCCAATCATGTACCTGGAAAAATTCTGTAATTATGCCTATATATGCATGTTTATGAAACAGCATTCAGGGATGTAGATGTTTCACAATTATTTCCAGTTTGATAAATAATTATAATGAAGTCTCACATTGTTTTATAGTTTCTAAACTTTATACACTATTCATTGATATGGAACAAATCCATAGTCCTGTTTGAGTTTCCCCCTGTATTAATATGGTTTTTTCAAACAGGGCATTTTTGGAGCTAAAATTTCCTGAATCCATGAAATATTATTACTTTTTCTTCATTTAACAGGTCCTATATATAATGATGTGGAACAAAGTAGGTATTTCTTTTTTCTTTCTCAACTATGAGAATAATTTTATTCTGACAACAAAATGGAGAAATTTGATTTTTCATGATTCTGGTTTTTAATTTGAGTACCATTGTGATAGTTTTTTTTATAATAGTTCAACACAGTATGTGATATGAAGATTGGAGACTAATAATTTTGTTCAAAGTAGCTTTGTAACTCCTGTAATGATCTCATTTTTCACAAATTTTAGAATTTTAAAAGTTTCTTATTTCCGGATCCATTTCACCAAATTAAAAAGCTTTTAGAAGATGATAATTCTCAAATTACATAAACTTGTCTAATTATATGGAATAAGTAAAATCAAAAATGGATTTTCAAGTTATTTTTAGATATTCTTAATATTTTTATACTTTATTTATTCCATGTATGGTGTTACATACCGATTAAGTAAATATAATATTTGAAGGGCAACCCTGGACAGCCTCTGATGATTCTGGAAATGCAGATTTTTGATCACATCAAATTTTTAAAATTTGCGTATTTCCAGACCCGTTTCATCGTACAGATGGGATTTTCAAGGCTGAAGGTTTAGTCCTTATATTAGTACAACTAAGTATGTGAAATGAATTCACCTACCTTCACTTTCCATTTTGTAACTACTTAGAGGTTAATAAGTTCGCAGGTGAGAAGGACAAAGGACTGGTATATCCCAACACCCTCTTACAATCTTTTAACCGAACTTGTCAAAAAGGTTTATGAGTGTATTGTTGATCAAAATAATTATTAAACCTAATTTTATCGAAATGCAAATAAATAAATAAATAAATAAATAAAAATTCAAAAGTGAAAAGTAAAAATTGGTAACATGAAATTGGATGAAAAAAAGGTAAGTAATACGTATTATACAATTAATTATATAATATTACGACTGGTTTCATGTAATTAATCAATGCTTATTCATTTACAGATACATAAACTAACAAAATGGCATTCAACATTGGAGCACTGAAAATTAGCAAGTACAATTTAAATTATGCCATTTCTAAGTAATTAATTTATCGTATGTTTATGCAACGTTTTGATTTTTTGTTTTCATGAATTCAGATTGAGATATAGATGCAGGTTAATAATGGATCAAGAAAATTTTTATGAAGGATCATTGCAAGGTTTTTTGACTGATTTATTGGTAAGGAAAATGTGATGTTTTGATACAAGAGCTTTAGTGAGTAAATCAGAAAATTGATCGTTAGTACTGATTTTTCTGAATTGAAAAATTGTATCACTATAAACTTGTGCTAAACTAAAGCATTTGATCATTAATGCTCTCATTCTTTTCTGTCCTCCACAAAAAATTAAATGGATTACAGAGATGTTATCTTTGTTTTTTGAAATTTGATCAGATACTTAATTCCTGATTCAACAACCAGGAGAGTTCAATATCATAAAATGCATAGTGAAGAGCACTGAGTTTGTAGCAGTTGATGATGAAGTGTGGATACTTCAGCGATATATGCCCCAATTGATTAGTCTCCAAACATTTTGATTAAGTAACTGTGATTAAATTTCTTTTCTTCAAGTGAGACATGCTTGGAGGTGCACCATTAATGTCAGGAGCATATGAAGTATCAACGTAAGCCTAAATACCTTCAGTTTGCAAATATTAAACAAGAGTAATATCAATAGTTTCTTTGAGTTATCGGATTATTCAGTGCACTTGATTTTTCTTAATATTGTCAGAACAATTTTGGAATTGAAGAAGGTAATTTACAGCAAAAGCAATATGCAGTCCAGTCCCTGTAGAAACATAGAGAAGTTTGTCAATCATCTATCTGTATTCCATATTAATTGCATCTTGCCTGGATTTGCTCAATTTAGGGCCTATCTCTATAGGCATCATGGTTGAATTGAAATTGCAAAGTTAGAATTTTTGAAGTATCTTTTCAATTTGATTTTTTTGAGTGAACATTATTGTTTCAGATTCTCTCTCTTTTGATTTCAAATCTTACAAACTGAGTTGTGTTGTTGATCACTTTTCATAGTGAAACATGATTTAAAATGATCAGTGGTTTATTTTATCTATTCTGGAAAATTTTTTACAAGCACTATATAGTAGACATAAATTATCATGAAGATTATTCCTCCTGAATCATCTTTACAGATGTATATGCATTTGTCATTTTTTGATTTTATAAAATTAGTTTTTGAAAGATGAGAATCTAGTAACTTAATCCAATTTTTACTGGATGTTTCGAAACCATAGATAGGTTTTTCTAATTTTAATACTCTTGGGTTTATCAATGCCACAACTTGAGGAAGTAACTAAAAATATGTCATTCTTAAAATCACTATTTTGATAAACAGTCTTACTGCCCTAACTGTAAATTCAGCATGTTTGTGATTGATAAAACCCATCAAATCAACCATAACTAAACTACAGGCCCATAAGTTTTACTGAGAGCATATTCAGATTGATATTTGAAACCTTTGGCAACTAATACTGCTTTAAGACAAATGATCCCTTTCTCATTGGCCTTCAATGTGAAAATCCAACATGCATCTGTAGGCTGCATTTCTCTCACAATCAACCACCTTCCAGACTTTAAGATCAGCCACTGACTTAAGCTCCTTCTTAACAGAATTAAGCCATTCTTTCTTACACAAATATTTAAAATATCACTAAATAACACAGGGGTACAATCTTCTACAAAGAGTATTTTTATCTGAGAGTATTATGCAAACATTGATCCCCCAATATCGTCCATTACACGTTTAATTTTGAAACTTTTTACATTATCAGAATATTCTTTTAGATTTTTCATTTTCTCAAATTTTACATCATAGGATTCATAACTACTCATTTTAACTGGATCAAGAAGTTGGTATTCAATATTTATAAAGCCAACCAATACTGTTTTATGAGATTGGGGTACAAGTTTGAAATCTAAATGTTCCTCCTTTTTCTTTTTTGCTTTTGCCACAGCATGTTGGGGTTATTTAATTGGGACATGCCTAAATGCATAAACCCCATAGATGCAAAGATGAGAAAAGTTTGGTTCTTCACCATAAAACCTCTCACAAGGTGTTGAATTTCATTAATTGATGCACACAGTTCTATTTAAAATGTGAAATGCTGTGTGTACCATGGTAGACCATAGTCTAAAATCTAATTTAAAGTCATAAAGTAAAGCCCTAATCCTCTGTATGAAGGTATAATTTTGCCTCTTGGCGATAGTGCTTTGTTCAGGTGTGTATGCAATTCCATCATGTAAAGAGACACCATTTTAAGAGCAAAATTGGAGTCATCATTCCATCCAAATATTCTTCTGCCTGATCAGTTTTCAAGACAGATATTGGGTCATTCAGATATGTTATTTTGAAAGTGAGGACATGATTTAAAAAATTCTCAAACACATCAGACTTCTCTTGATCAGAAAAGCTGGAATGTACTTTGACCAGTGGTCAATAAAAACTAATATGAAAAGTTTAAAATGGCAGGTATCCTGAAATGGGTCCATTATATATGACAAAATTACTTCTATTTGCCTATTTGGCTTTCTTCTCATACTGTGGCGCATAAGTCTAGCTGATTTCATTTATATACTGATTTTACAAGTGGCTAAGTCATCATCCTTAAATACAAGATTATTCTGAATACTTATGACTACTTTTAATAAGACTTTCAACATTTTGCCACTTACATGGACTAATGTATGATGCCAAAAGAGTTTAATTTTTCTAATATTTTTCTTGTGCTTTCTGTTGATTGTCTCTCAAAACTAGTTCATCCTCGCTATCAGAATAAATCTTCTGAGTGGCTACATTCGCAGTAGCATCTTTTACATTTTGGTTAACAATATTTTTCCTTTCACAATATTTTTCTCTTCTTCAGTTCGCAAATTAAAATCAGCTGTCTGATTTTCAAGATCTATCTTTTGTTTACTCACCATTCATTGATTCAAGTAGTAATTATGCTTTCAACTGACAACTTTTGACACTGTTCATATTTGAGAATGCCCAACAACTGAGAAATAAATTGATTTTAATAAAATTATAACTAAAATAGAAAATTTGAGTAAAAATACAGTAAAGTTGCCGCAGTTCTTGTGGTAAGAATCACTTTTATTCCTCTAATGATACTTATTATGTTGCCTTCAACCGCACTACACTACCCTCCGTAATAAGGTCAGTCCATATAGTTATATGTAGTCGAAGGATTCGAATAAAGCAGGTGGATTCATGGATTCAAATTTGGATCTGAATCCATAAATTTGAATGCTCAATTCATTGAGTAAAAAAAAATTTAATTTGATTGTTCTCACATTCAAAAAGTTTTAAAATTTAAACAAGTCAAAATGATTTTCAATTCCAATTCTTAGAACCAAAAAGCAAAATGAATCTTTGATCCTTGGAAAATTGTTCAAAAATTTCGGATCTGTTAAATCAGTCAAAAAGATTCACATAAAATTCAAGAATCTAGTATCTTTTTTGAATACGAATCACTGATAAGAATCCAATTTGTCACAGTGAATTGTAATAGATTTGCCCAATTACAAAAACTGATTCGAATCACGCTCAACCCTGCTGCCAAGTTTAAGTTGATTTTAAATGGTTGAAAAGGCTAAGTCAATTTAACTGTTAACTGAATAATACCTCAAGTAGCTGCAACTAGTAGCATAAAAACAAGCTAAGTCTGAACTAGGCTATAATATTATATAGTAAAATTCAATCCCACTTTTTGTATATTTATCCTAATTTTGGCAACATTCACACCATTTTAATTTTGAAAAAAACTGCTCTTCTTTCACTTCCCAATTTCTCAGTTACTATTTAAGCTATAAAGCTGAGGTTTGTACTATTGAAAATAGAAGAAAATTTTCTGGAATTCTTTAACAAAATTCATTTTATTATCGCCATTAGTTTTTCACAAATCTGCCATAAAAACACTAAAAATTAATGAGAATTTGGCCATTTTTTAATTTTTAATTTATTTCAAAACTAATTTTCAACAAGACCCCTATTTTTAAACAAAAAATTTATTTCCATCAGATTTCACCTAAAACAAATTAATCACGAGAAAATGAGAAAAAATATAAAAACAAAACTGGGAGCTTTGCGTATTAATATATAAAGGTATGTATATTGAGGCGACCAAAATCGATTCCTGCCACAGCCGCCAATATTTTATGAGGCATACGAAATCGATCCCTGTCACGTGTCATAAAGTCAACCTTTAATGTATAGTGGTGTTTAAATGCTAATGACGTCACAATGTCCTAAAGTTAGGGCATCATGCAGCCGAAACACTGACTCGAGGAGTCTTGAATTTTGTTTTCAAGACATTTTATTTTTTGACTTTGACTATGTCCTACGGCTGAATTCTTCTTGACGTGAATTAGACTTCTTCAGACACGGCAAAACGCAGCTTACTTTTGTCTTCATACCTCAGCAAATTAATATGACGAATCAGCAATAAGCTAAGTTGTGTGGACAGAAGAGCCTAACAAAGTTTCGATCCATACAAGGTTCGAAACTTACAAAAACAAACAGCAGAATTATTTTGTCAAAGACTATAATTACAAAAGAACTATAGTGTCGACAAAGTGGAACAAAGCAAAGTATATAGCGGAAAAATAAAAAGTTAAAAAAAAAGCTATGGCAGACAACAAGTAGGGGAAACCATCAGAAAGCTGTTGTGTCTTCACCTAATTGTGTGTCTTCATAAGTGATGGTTTTGTTGTTTTAAAAGACTCCTAATATGAAACTTTAGGCCTCGGAGCTTTTGGAAAGAGTGAGAGTGAGGTGAGAAAGTTACTGGCATAGATGGAGTCAAATCCACTATGCGAAAAAAGAAGACTCGACGCAGCCTTTAAATGACAGAGCAAGGCAGTCATCTCGAACCAAGCTTGTCTGAAAGTTGTCTTCAACACACCAAATTTCCCTCCTAGCAGGTGCCAGGAACTCCATCTGATCGTATTGTCGACTGATATCTTCACCTTGCAGGTGTTTTTTAAAAGATCGCCTTGAAGTGCGATGTGCAACTGGCGAAACTAGGAATGTCTTATGTATCGTCACTACTAATCCTTCATGACGAAAGAACATCCCTAATTTGCCTTTGTCTTCAACTGAACCTATCTGGAACACCAACTACCATCCTAGTTGTCTTCAAGGTAGATCAGGTTGAATCGTATTCTACATCACGAAGATGGTACACTTATCAAATTTCCTAACGTGAGGACTTAAACGTATGACTTGTGACTTGGACCTGCTACTATCCGCCCACACAAGAAGGACTCATTTGCAAAGACAAACCCAGTACCGGGTGTCGCCAGTGCAAAGAAGAGAGTAAGAGTAAATTAGAATTCGTCCTCACAAATCAGTTCTTCTTGTTGAGGAAATTTCCCCACTTATTGTCCGCCAATTGCCTTCAAACATGCGATGTCGATAACAAAAAGCGAGAGGAATTACCAAATGTCTACAGCCAATAAAATTACAGATATCAGAAATTAATATACGTCGACATACAATAGGCAAAAAGCGCACGTGGATGACTGATAAAATAAAATATAATAAAATATATTAAATGACTGCAAAGCGTGGAAAGAACGGAGATAAAAAAGGTTGGCTGCATTCATGTCCGTCAATGGGTTTTTACTTCTATTCAATTTGTCTTCATTTAATATATGTCTCATAGCGCCAGTCTGTCGGGTTGAACCAAATTATTGTCTGAAATTGTCTGAATTTGGAAAAGTCGTTACTGAAATAAAATGCATTATAATTGCCTGAAAGAGAATTAGATTTTATTTCTGTCTTCACGTCTTCATCTGAATACGAGTTCGAATTCGGATAATATAATGTCCGAATTCGAATTTTGTCTCTCGAAAATTTGTCTAAACTTGTGACGTCATTATTCTGTCTTATGTTTGTCGAAAATAATTTTTATTTTAAGGTCCAGATCTCGGACTTCTCATACCCCCCCCCCCCCACACTTTGACTGTCCAACTGGACCGGAAAACGTATGGTAAATTTGGAGTATTGAGATTTACCTGGAAATAAAAATTATGTCTTCAAGTAAATTTGATGTCTGCAAGGAAAAAGGTGTGTCTTCATCTGTAAGGAAAGGAAATAATGGAGACGAAACATATACATTAAACAAAAATATAATAATAAAAAGAAATACGAACATAACAACCTATAACAACTTCGAATTACAAAATTTATAACTTTGTAGTAAAAAAGGTTATTTACAAAAGAAAAACTATATGTTTGTCGTCATAGAATACAGGAAAATTTGTCGACATTTATATTTGGGTATGTTTATACGCCAATGACTCCCATTTGTCGAGGGATATGTTTGGTTGGTTGTCAGCAAAGGCGATTTGCCCAGTTTTCAAATTACCAGTGATCATTTTTGTTGTGATATTCAGCTTTCTAATGTATGTATCAACCTTCGCTGCCCACACATATCTCTCGATAAAGTTCATTCCTAGAATAATATGCTTCCAATTAAACAATCCTTGCGGGGCAGTGTATACATTTAGATCAAAATATAAGGCGTTATTATGCTCAGGCCGCAATATTATGTTTATTTTCTTGTCGGCCTTGTGGTGTTTAAACATGCCATATGGAGTGTGGAACGCATATTCAGGTACGGAGGTGAGGAATGGATTGAAGTAGTCATAATCTTTGACTATATACATACTGGACTGCTAATACTGATAAAAAGCTGTGTTCAAAACAAACAGGCGTATCCCTGTTCCAAATGTTAGTTCATTATCAAATTTATTAATACTTATTGTCTTTTCCTTTGACTAGGTCTCTTCTTACCACAATTATTGCTTTTAATTACGAATTAAATCGGTAATGTTGTAGTTTTATAAAACTCAGAAGTTCAAAAATTTCAGTTAAATCAATTTAAAATTTGATTTATTAGCTCTGTTTGATAGGACTACACCAACTTACACCAACTTGCACCAACCTACACCAGGGGGGCGATTCCATAAATTTCAGAATGTTATATGACTTTACACCAAGTTTTACTTGAATATTTGTGGAATATCTCTACTGGTGTAGGCTGGTGTAAGTTAGTGTAATCCTGTCAAACACAGTTATTGATGCATAAAAATAATATTTTTTGTTGCTGTATGATGAATGTTTTTATCTACTTGCGAAATATTCTTACAAATATGTCTAATTCTAATTTTTACATAGAAATTTGTAATTAATTCGGTTAAATGCGGATCAGGTAACTCTATGTTTTTAATGTAAGGTGTACAGAACGAGGATCGAAAGAACTTGAGACTCTACTTTTATGACTCTTTATTAGCGACTAAAATATATTTTACAAACGAAATATGAAATGGCGAAGCAACAGCGATATCGGATCGAAAGTAGAAGGGGAAACACTTCGTGATGAGAGTGTACATATGACATATATGTATAGTGTGATAGTGATGATGATGAAGAATGAGAGAAGGTGGGATTTCTGTTACAACACCCCCCTGAAATTTTACCGTTTGAGTTTTTCATCATGTTCGACGCTGAAAGTAAACGAATTATTGTTATTTCAAGAAAAATATTAAGTACAAAAATAAAAAATTAAAATTATTGACATCGTATTATTTAAATATTTTTGGTAACTTGGATTTGTAAAATAATTTTGTTGCGCTGTGCTTCGAGAAAAAAAATAAAAATAATTAAATAAAATAAATAAATAGGTAAATAAATATGGTAACATGCAAGTGATATTCAATATATGTAATGGTATATGCAATAGGTAAAAGTAAATTAAAAAAATATATAAAAATTGGTAACATGCAAAAAAAAATTAGAATATTATGAGTAATAGTTGATTTATCGCTCGTATATTTCGAGTCGAAAAGAAGTAGAGAAAAAAAAATATTCGAAAAAGAAAAAGGAAAAAAAATATTCACGAACATATATTATATGAAGAAAAATAAAAGAAAAAATTCACAAAGGTATTTCTGATTATGGGTTCGATGAATTGAAAAGAACGTTACGTTTCGTATTTTATCTTAAGAGTATAACATGAAAAAGATTGTAGAATAATATACGTTGCATCGTTTATTATCTTTCATATGTTATATTGTATTTGAACTGGTGTCTAACATGTTTTACGATAAGGCAACTTTTTCGGTTTATCTTAATTGCAATCATGTAATAGGTTTTAATCTTCATTGTGTTTATTGTTGGAGAGTTTCTTTTCATAAAATTGTGTGGGAATATTTCGTGTATTTCTCTCACGCT
>WOFM01000023.1:0-118798 GCA_011428145.1 Ericerus pela
AAAATCACAGTCAAAACGTAGATCAGGGGAAAATTATATATAATAATAATCAACAACTAGAGATGTCTCAGAATAATAATAACACATGAAAATAAAAAATATAATAACAACCAAAATCAAAATACTTTGCCAAGTTCGAATATTTTAGTGTGTTTTAAGTGTCATGGCAAAGGATACATAGCAAAAGTATGTCCATCAAATAAAGAGGGTATAAAACCCCAAGATAAACTAGATGGTCCTACCCAAAACACAAGATACAGACGAAACAACAACTATAATAATAATAATAAAAATAAGAAGGAAAATGACGTTCAATGGTCCATGATGATCAGATACAAGAATCACGATCCGAGAATAAACACAAATAATAATACACTAATAAATTTAATTACACCTAGAGAAACAAAACAAGAGTCAGACTCAAATTATGTCCCTCTCACTAAGAGAATCATGTTAGATGGTGGAGCTGTTGCTCACGTAATATCTGACTTATCAAAACTGTCTAACCCAATAATGTTAGAAAAGCCTATCGAGCTGGAATGTGCCACTCAGGATACACTACTCATTGCCACACATATAGGTACTATGTTTATCAGAGTGGAGAACTCAGAGAGAAACCAAACTGTAATAAGGCTAAAAAAATGTACATTATGTACCATCCCTAAACATAGATCTAATGTCAGGGATTAAAATAACAGAAAATAGAGCGCTTGGCATAGATCAAAATTTCTCTGCAGCGCACATATATGTCCGAGGCACGGACAAAGTCATCTTTTCAGCCCCAAAAATAAGAGGCTTGTACATGGTAAAGTACGAAATTGTACCAGAGCCCGCCGTTAATATTGTGGAAAATGAAGACGAACTAAATAGAATATGTCCTTATAATAATGAATCTAATAAATTGGCATGTATGCCCAATATAAATTCCCAAGATGAGTGGATGGAATATGAAGTAGAAGAAGAAATTATAGAAGAAAGTCAGGAAGAGAATGAAGAGAATGGAGAGAATATTAATAATAAAACACAACAAAACACAACAAATAATAATAAAGACGATAATATTATAATAAATCCTAATGACAAATATGATAATAATAACCCACAAGAAAATGAAATGAATGAAAGTGGAAGTGAAATGAATGAGAATGCAAATATAAATACTAATAATAACACAATAAATATTAATAATACAATAAGTGACAATCAAGAATCTAATGAGAGTATAGAAACATCGAAAATAGACAAAAAAATGATATGGCATAGAAGATTAGGACACCTATCAGGAAAAAATTTAAAACTCCTGACAAAGGTCTCAAGAGGTATTACAAATGGAATTACTTTTCGTGATGACGAGTTCAGTCTGTGTGAGGTATGCATGAAAGCTAACTCTAGAAGATTAGGGCACAATGGAACTCGCACACGACCTGAGAGGAAACTCGAGCTCGTTTCATCAGATACAAAGTGGTGTTTCACCACAAAACCCGATAACCGAGGCGTTCACATACTGAAAGCTAGATTGGTTGCGAGGGGTTTTAAAGATCTCACTCACTATTCTCTAACCAAAACATATGCCCCGGTAGTCCAATACTGGTTAATCAGGTGGATATTGTCAATTACCAATAAACATGGTTTAAACATAACACAATTTGATATAAAAACAGCCTTCCTTAATTCACAAATAAAATATCCTATATTCATATAAAACCCTAAGGGATGCCAATTGGGTGAAAATAATTGCCTGAAACTCATAAAGTCAATATATGGACTTAAAACATCTTCCAAAAGTTGGTACAATTTGTTGAATTCAACAATAATTCAAGCTGGATTCACACAGTCAAAGATAGATAGATGTTTATATATCGAACAGACAATACTGATGCAATGGCACTCCTGATAGTCTATGCAGATGACATGTTATTGGCCAGCAACCACGACGAGTGGACACAAGACTTGATAAACACATTTAATAAAAACTTCACATTAAAAATAGAACACAACCCAACATTTTTTGTTGGATTTGAAATAAATTGTGACATTCCAAGAAAGCAAATAATACTCACTCAAAATAGATATATCGATAAGATTCTCCGGAAATTCAGAATGACCAAATGCAATCCAACTTCCACACCCATGGAGACTGGGCTTAAACTAAATAAACCAGCAAATGGAATTGACGATACTGAATATAGGGCTATGATTGGGAATCTGCTATATGTAGCAAGACTGACCCGCCCGGATATTGCTTTCGCCGTCAACTATCTATTCCGTTTTCAGGCATCCTCCAACAATGAAATAAAAAACCATGTTCGTCGTATCATTAGATACCTCAAAACTACAAGAGATTTCTCCCTGGTCTTCCACTCTGACCAAACTCACATTAAAGCCTTTGTCGATGCGAAGTATGCACCCGACATAGACGATTCACCCATCGATATAAATAACTTGGAGAAAGGGTGCTCCACAACCGGCTTCATGATTTTTGTAAACGGAGACTTGTTAAATTGGGCCGTTCATCGGCAACACACGGTTGCAACTTTGTCAACTACAGCCGAGTTAATTGCATTGAATGATGCACTCGACGACATATATGTGATCTGGAGACTTATGGAAAGCGTTTTCTCTGTAACCAAGTTCAAGTGTATGAGGACAATATATCTGCATCCCACATTGCATCTGGGGGAGGCCAGAAAGGATCCAGGTCCCTTGCGATCAAATGCTACGCACTGCTGAAGGCATTTCAGCAGAAATTGATAAATTTCAATGATATTAGGTCACCTGATCAAGTTGCTGATATATTAACTAAAGCACTTGATCGGAAAACCTTCTAGAACATCGTTACGAGAATCCTCCGAGCAAGTCAACTTTTTGGCCAATAGTCTTAATTGACATAACCCTCAAAATTTTTGATATTTGGTTTTGGACTACGGATGGGCGTTGGTCTTTTAGCGCCTATTGTAAACCGAGCGGTCCATATTTTGTTTCACAAATCACCTCACAAAATTCAATAGGTTCCCCATCGCTGCTCTGCCTCTCTTACTGGCATCAGCATCCCCCAATAAATTCAATTGATTCCAACAATAGCATACTTATTTAAACCCCACACAATTAATAATAAGGACATAGACAATAATGTTTTCTTCCACAGCCGACAATGAGGAGACAATGATCTCTCCGACCTTTCCTTTTATATATATAATAATTTAAAATCACACAAAAGTTATAAGACGTGACACTATAACAGAAGGTTAAATGTATACCTCATGTTAATAATTACACAATATATAAGAAAAAACAATTGATTTATAAATTTATACACATTTTAACTATACATCATGATACTAGTCAATGACTTATTTGATTTTTACCATTTTTTACCAATTTTTTATATGATATTTATGTTTAACAATTTTGACTGTTATTGCTTATTTATTTATTTTAATACATACACTGTGTGATACATTTTTTTAAACTTATATATTTGTTTGTCCATTTTGAATTGCAGGGGGGTGTTGGGATACGATTCCCTCACTCCCTCACAAACACATAACCTAATATTGACTAACACTGTATGTAACATGTTCATTACATTTATTTGTTTCACATATGGCGACACTGATCGTCGACATATTCTTTTCCACCACTGCTGGACGGAGAATGTTCTCCACTCATCAGTCACTAACGTTAGTAATAAATCTTTTTCAAAGATGGAAGCTCGTTCTTATCTTTTCCGTATCAAGTGATCAGAACTCACCTCAATAATTACCAATAGGAGTAATGATAATTTATGTTTGCATGCCCCAGTGGTTCCCTGGATGGCTGAATGTCTATATAATAGAGACGATATAATTGTGATTAAGTGTCCTACATTTGGGTAGCGCTCCCAACATCACGTATTTTTGTTTCTAAAAATCTGTTGTAACAGAAATTCTACCTCAACTCACTCATCATCATCATCATCAACACACTTAATATATATATTGTAACGGCCAAAAGAGGTGGTAAAGTACCTAATTAGAACCACTTTTGATGTTACACCATACACGAAATATCACGTACTTTAAAAGCAGTAATACTTCTAAAATAAATTCAAGTTTATCATCCACAAACTATAGTGGACCTTAACATTTGTTAGAGACTCAATAATATTTTATAACACACGAGTGAGTTTACACATTTAATAAAATAATAATTTGTACATCACAGTACATACATTAATACGTTAATATTTATACATATACAATCACAATTCAACAAGCAAGACTATCTTTTCACTAGAGACTTCTACAAGAGAGGTTCCAGGTACTTAGAAGTAGCTGTCGAGGAACTGTGTCTTTTTCCACTGAATCGAGGGATTATATACTCGTTCAGGGTATGAAAACATACTTGTCGGATAGGTAAAGTGAGGTAGGGTGTTGTTATTATAGGGTTGTGCTGACTTGTCGAGTACTCGAGGGACAAGCACAACTAGGTCATGAATATACAGAAGGTATATCTATATTTGTAACATTTAATACAGGTAATATAGTGGTTGTTTTTAAAGAGTTATAGGATGATTATTGTTGATAAATATCTACGTTTTTGGTGTTCGAAAATGTGTGGACAAATATGTTCGTCATTTCTAAAAATAGACGAAAATATACGTTACATATATATGTCATACATTCCACTTCTTTCACAAACCGTTATCTCTACTTACGTTCAACGCTAGCGCTGCGCTTCCCCATTATAAATTTTATTATACTTTATTCTTGTATGATGTTTTAGTCTGCGAATTACATATGTATGAAACTGATGTCTCGTGTTTATTTTTCAGTCCTCGCACTCTTACCTCACATCATAATCTAATTGGACAAAAAAATCTCCACATGTATTTGTTTATAAATACAGACATACAAAATATCCCAATCAGATTATTCTAATTGGTCAATGTCGATTGATGTGGGGGTAATTTTTACGCCAATGAACACTTGCTAGATGTAATGTTAACAACAGTCGATCCCATCTATGAAACAGCAACATGTAGTCTCTATCATATATAATTATATTTTCAGGCTTTGATGTGACTTCCCCTTGGGTGTTATTATTTCTACCAGCTTGGGTGAGGCGTTTGTTTTCAAATGATTCTGTGAATCATAAATACAAGTCTCAGTTATCAGATGTTTTTATCATGAGAGTTAATGTTGACTGGAGAGTGGGAACTTTTCACTTTTCAATTTACATTTACCAAAAAATTAAGTACCCTAATTTATTTTGTAGATTATTGATGTAATGTCGAATTTAAATTGAATATTTTATGAAAACAATATATTAGCTTGTGGTGTCTAAAAAAACTTCGTCATATTTAAAATTGCCCAAGTACCTGTCCTAACTCGTAGCTTAGTTGATATGTGTGACAGGTCTGAAGTTAATTGAGTAGGTAAGAAGATACTTTTTCAGAATTCATTGACGTACTTTTAGTATTTGATGAATGGATTGAAAATGAAATACCAGCTTCTTTCAGCTTTTGTGAAAATTTTTCAAAACTTTCTTCTCTTTCAATAACTCATTCAATATTTTTATCATCTTCATCAAAACTGATACACTTTTTCTTCAAGTCAAGAATGAAATCTTTGTACGAAAACATTGTGAATATTACAAAGTATTAATATTAAAAAAGAAATGAAAAGCCAACTTTTTATTTTGTAGTTTCAGCTTTGTTAAATTTTCGTATATTTTTCGCTTTGACTATATAGCTATATAGTCAAAGATTTTTCCTCACTATAATGATAACATCGAGAAATAAAAAAACACCCAGGGAGTACGAGCAATCTCGTTCATATTCAGTACAGATCCGAGCAACTCCTCACCCAAGCTTGTAGAAATAACAACACCCCTTCCCCTTTATCGACTGTTGTCAGTAGATATAATTTCTCTTTATGTTCATTCTTCCTTTAGTTGTTCCTACGTTCTAGCGGCTAGCATCAAAAAGTCTCAGTTCCATACGTATGTATTACTATTACATAATTATGTAGCAAATTAGTAATACATAATTATAGTCAAACTGAAAAAGTAATGTATATAGTGTAATTTTCTAATTCGTAAATGAAGACTTAAGTAGGCTCGTCTGTGTTGAATGGAACTGTAGGTGATAGTTGTAATGCGTAGTGGAAAAAGAAAATAATACAGAATAAAGCTTTCATGTTTTCACTTTCCGGTTAAAATGCTATAAAGAAAGTACGGAGAATCGGAGATGATGATTCAGATTTTAATCGGTAATAATTCATTTCATTGTCGCTTACTTCTGAAAGTGAATATCGTACTGGAAATGTGTACTCCGTAGTTTTTTTTTTTTTCAGTTTCCTAGAAAATATTCGTATGCAAGTTTTCAAAGTTTTAAACGCAAGTATTTTCCGTATAGCTACTTTATGTGGAATACCCTTGGCTTTCCTTTCAGTATTTCCATTAATTATCGTTTTTCGATCCCTTGTGTTCAGCATCTGACCAAAATTATCTACAATGATGGAGGTTGATTACGAATCTGGTCTGAACACTCGTGAAACCGTTGATGCTGATCAGCAGCTTTCACCGAAAGTAGTTACGGCAGACGTGGTTAGTGAACACTGTTCTCTCGTCGAAGATGAAATTAATCCAGAAACATTAATAATCCAGTCAGCTGAGAACCAAGAAAATGAATCCCTCTCTTCGAAAAAGTAAGAAAGGAAGAGTTTCCAGTTGAAGATTTTCTAGTAGTTTCTCTCAACATTTCTTTGCTTGCGTCGATAAAACTGCTGCTCTTACTAAAAAGGATAATTTCATGTTCGAATAATGCGAATCAGCGAAAGGCCCTTTTTCGTTTGTAAGTGATGTGTTGAAGATTTTTCAAATTTTTTCCGATTTCAGAGCTGTTTTGGCTACGTAGCCATTATACTTAATGTTCAGACCGTATTTTTTATATCGGAGCGAGAGAGAAGTAAGTGGGGATCTACAGGCACATAATAGTCTTCTTCTTGTATGAATTTTTTCATCACATACTGGAGCATCAATAAACAAAACCGAACTGAATATACCGCCATTTTGGGTTGGGAATGTGACGGCGGTCGGTCTCGAACTCGTAACTTTTTGATTGAAGAGCCAAGCACCCATTTACTACACCACGCCGACCACTACCTTAAAAAATCAATTCTATTTCTAGGGTCGCAAAACTCTATTTATTGTTATCGCATCGATTTTTATTTTTTTTATTCATTTATTTTTTACGTAGAGAAAAGTATTCCTGTCCATTATGTAGCAAGGAATTCCAGAACAAGTCCGGTAGGTACAATCATATCAGACTGCATCATAAAGTGAAACTGGAATTTGGCAAAGTTCACTGTCTAGAAACCGGATGCCTATTTTCGTGTACCTATACAACGGTGTTGCAACAACATTTGACCACAGTTCACAATATTCCGATGAAATACTTGAATCTAGAGTTCGATAATTACGAAGGTTTGTGAATTTCTCATTTTTAATTCGGATACGGTAGAATTTAACGGTAGCGCAGTCGTTCTGGCTGACGGATAAGATTTTCTCAGTCGGGTTGTCGGTGATTTCAGAATTTGAAAAATGGAAACACAACTTCGAGACGGGCGAGGTGTGTCGTTTCGTGAAGAAGAGCGGTTCGCGAGTAGGCGACGCCGGCAAGTCGATGTACCTGTACTGCAGCCGCAGCGGCACCTTCGTCAGCCAGGGTAAGGGTCGACGGTGCAAAAAACTGGGTACGGCCAAAATCAGCGCACACTGCACCGCCCTCATCAAGTTCTTCGAAGAGAGCTGCGGCAAGGTGAAGGCGACGGTCTGCTCGACGCACTACGGTCACGACCGCGACCACCGCTTCCTGCGCCTGACCAAGGTGCAGAAGCGGCTCATCGCCGAGAAAATGAAATCGGGCATGTCTCGCGAGCTGGTACTCGACTCGCTGCGCTCCAGCTTCGTCAACAAGCTGGACCGCATTCACGAATTGTCCAAAAAGGATCTCAACAACATACAGAAGTCGTATAACATACCGAGGCACGCGTCCGAGCATCGCAAGTTGGGCAGCGGCGGCGGCGGCGGCGGCGGCGCTGCTCCATTCAACCCGCTGAGCGTGATGAACGATTCGTGGACGCGCGATATAGACGTGAGCGTCGACTCGCCGGTGCTGCTGTACAAGGAGGCCAAGGTCGAGGTCGAACACGCCGACCTGCAGCCGGAGGACAAGTGCCTGGTGGTGATGACGAGGGGACAGCGCGACCTGTTTGTGAAGCTGTGCAACAACGGCGTCGTGTACGTGTCGGTGCTGCGGCTGTCGGCGACGCTCGCCCTCTTTCTGGTCGTCGTGTTCGTGCTGGACGACTTTTACGAAATGTTTCCGGTGTGCTTCGCGGTGGCCAACGACAATCGGGCGGCCGTGCTCAAGGCGTGCTTCTCGCAGATGATGAACGCGGTCGGACCGGTGGTGGTGCGCGCGTTCGCCACCGACGACCAGCCGTACATTTTCGACGCGTGGCGCGAAGTGATGGGTCCAGCGTCGCGCTGCCACATCGTGGCCAACCGGCACGTGGACGCCGAGTGGCGCCACCACCTGACCGTCATCCGCGACGAAGCGCTGCAGGGCGAGGTCTACGACAAGCTGTACGACTTCATCGAGAACGACGACGGCACCGAGCGCAAGCTGCGCCAGCTGATCGCGCAGCTGCGGTCGTCGTGCGCGACGGCCGCGTTCGCCGCTTACCTCGAGCGCAACCTGTTGCCGACCATCGCCTCGTGGTCGACGCACTACCTGCGGCGGCTGTACGATTTGCGCGAGCCAGTCGACTTCGAAACGTCGTACAGCAAAATCGTGAACCTGAGCGAGCTGTGCTGCAAGTACAACAAGTCGGTGGGTTACGCGGCCAGGGGCCTGATCAAACTGCTGCTGGAGCTGCAGGCGACGCGCAACCGCAAAGTGGCGGAGCACGTCGTCGAGATAAACAACGCGCATGCGGCCAGCCTCGAAAGCGGCACCGAGTGCGTGTTCCCGCTGACCGCCGCCTCGTGGCACGTGACTTCGGTGAGGATGGACCGGTCGGACGAGCCGCAGCGGCCAGACGGCGTCGTTGGCCGGGCCCGGCAGCAGCCATTCTACCTGGTGACGGCTGAGCCATGCAACTTCGACGACTGCGTGCTGAGGTGCGTGCCGTGCGAGACGTGCGTGCACGCTTTGCGATGCGCGTGTGAGAGCTACGCGGACGCGAAGACGTGCGTGCACGTACATCTGGTGGGCGCTGCGCGCAAGAACAGCGCGACCAGTGCGTGCGCAGGCGTTGCCGTCAACAGCGAGCTAGAACCAATGTTGTGCAGCGACGGCGTCGACGACCGCCACGAGCTGCTGGCTGCCACCGACGTCGACGAGTGCGCCGAAAATGGCGAAAGCGCCGATTTGCGCCCGCTTAAGGTGGAAACGCTGCGTGCGCTCGACCATATCGGCAAGAAGCTGGGCGAGTTACGCGACCCAAATAGCGTAAGTCGGGTGCACGCGCTTGTCGCCGACGTGCGCAGTTTTGTCGACGTGATACTCGATCACGGAGCGCTCGCCAAGAACGTCGAGTTCGCCAAAACCTCGAAACCAGTCAAGAAGAAGAGGAGGACGCCGATGCCGGCCAAGACGAAGACGAAGACGACAACGACGGCGTCGAAGACAGTTAAACGCGTCGCCAGCGCCGTCTCTCCGCCTGAACGTGCGATGACCACGCGACAACGGCAAGCCGATGCGAAAACCTGAACGTACGCCCCGGCGTTTCTCAATTATTTATACCTCGACTCTTTAGTGTTCTCCAAGTTTATCGAATTATGGCTTTTAGCTTCGTGTGTGATTTTTATGTGACCCATTCGTTTCATTCCTATTCGACTATATCATAAGATATATTATAGTACTTTTGTTTTTTCGATTTCTTTGGAACGGTCGCCCTTGATGCATCCTCGCTGTTTGCATCTTCTTTTAGATAGTTTTTCTCTCCCAATTTCGAATACAAAAGCGAAAGAAAAAAAACAAACGAAATAACCATTTCAGTGCCTGTACTCTGTTCGAGCGAAGAACTACGTGACATCAGAATCATCAGTAGACGTTGTAGTTGGTTGGGTAGAGAGGAAAAGGAGGAATGTCTGCAGACAAAATGGTTCCTTTCGGATTCATGCCTAACTTACCTGTGTTAACCTTACTCACGTTTTATCTTATCGATTATCACCCTTGTTCGCCTCCCAACATTTATTTCCATTCGTTTACTGTTAGATTGTATGAATATTCGACGTTTCCTGGCGTTTAATTAAATAATTAATTGCAATCGAATTATTTGGTCATAATTTAATAATTTCATTCTATCTTAAATGCATATATTAATTGAAGATTGGAATCCGAGAGGTGAACAAGAGTGATAAGTTGATAACTGATAAGATAAAACGTGAATAAGGTGAAAACATGCGATAAGTTAGGTACGGATCCGAGAGAAAATGTTCTGTCAACAACACTCCTGGAAGGGGTACCGATGCGCACTGTTATATAATGATAAGCATCATTTTGTGGAGTATGTACCACTCTCCGGTGCATTTCAAGATGTTCTCAACCCCTACACCCTTTTACTTACGGTTCAACAGCGAATAAGATTCTGGTTCGAGAAAACAAAACAGAAGTCGGTTCGATTGACACGGAGCATCGCGAAAATAATACTCAAACAAAATTCCGTGAATCCGCGCTTCAAGTAATCCGTCGTTAGAATGTGTTTCAAAGGTCTACCCACCTACGTGACGTAAAGGTTAGGTATTTATTTTGCGATCGAAAGGTTGCTAGTTCGCGACTGGCTGCCGCCACATTTCTGACCCAAAGTAGTCTGGTTCGAATTATGTTCCATTAGAATTATATTTCTGGTAGACCATTGGCCATCGCGGGCCGACTCCCCCTCTCTCCCATAACAACGTCAAATGTAGCCAAAGCCCAATTTAAAAAATAAATTTTGGTTCATCCTTAATTGAAGTAGTAGGACCACAAGAGTATTAAATACATATAATAGAGGACGCATGCCCATCTAAACACTGCTACGATGAACGGCATCGCTTTCGAACTTAGTATCCACACTTCTACAGTCGCTTGCCCCTATACTCGGGCTCGTTGACAAAAATGAGAATTTAATTTTTCAAATAATTGAATTACATGAACGAGTAAATGTAATTATTATTTCAGAAACCAAAACGAACACTAATTTCGTAGATTTAAAAAGACTGAAAATTGTACTGTTCCTGAAGAGTGGGGATATTTCGTTTCAAACATGCGTCCTGAACCGTATATTTAACACACGGTAAATATGACATCTTAGTTCAGATCCATCATCGACTATCGTAAATAATGACGATTCCACCAATCATCTCAAAAAATGAATATTACAATTTATTTCAAACGCGTTCATCTCTATCACTTTTCTACATATTAAAAAACATTAAAGGCTAAAAACTGTAGGAAACGCTATCACTTTAGCACCGCTGAACGAATTTGCCAGACATTTTCTAAAAAAGATTTGTGTTATTCCAATGAAGGTTTGTATCCATTTTGGAAGTGCGCAACCTGTCTGAGGGCAAAGTTCCGAATTTTTACCATTAGTGAAAACAGAAAACTGACAAAACATTTATTGAA
This sequence comes from Ericerus pela, assembly GCA_011428145.1. NCBI lineage: Eukaryota > Metazoa > Arthropoda > Insecta > Hemiptera > Coccidae > Ericerus > Ericerus pela. The sequence continues at coordinate 11,660 of WOFM01000023.1, forward strand.
ACGAACGAAAACAAGTGAAAAATAATGGAAAAAACTTCATCCCCTCTGTTTTTTCATCGTCTGCGATTGATAAGACGGATGGTATTTCTCCCCTCTCTCCCTCTCATTTCGTTTTTCTCCATTAGGTTACATTTGGGTCTACAAAAAGGGATCAAAATAAGGTTTGCTCGTATTATGAATTGATGCATCGTATGATATGTTTTTTGGGGCGTAAAATTAGAATTTTTGTATGAAATCAACTTTTGGATCCCATTTAGAACACAGAAGGGGGTAATGGTAATTTTTGGTATGTTTTTCAGTGATACAACACAGGGTATAATTTTCGATTGAAACGATTATTGTTGAAATATTTTGGCCCAAAAAGGTTGTTAAAATAAACTAAGGGAAGAAGCCAAAAACAGATAGACACTACGCAAGTGAAGCTGCGATCAACAGCTCGTACACTGTAATTACGAATTATGCGTAAATACTAGTCGGCCGTAAAGATAATTAAAATATACTACAAACTCGACGAAATAAACAATTTAATAATACGAAAACATCCGATTTAAATGTATTTTCATTTCTTTCAACGAGTTAAACATGAAATTGAAGAAAATTAAGCTCCAAAAATTTGATCGACTAACGAAAGAATTAACAAACACGTACAGACAACAAAGACAACATAAAAATTAAAAAAAAAGAATAGTTTCAGACAGAATTGACTCACCGAATACAAAAAGGCTTCGAGGATAATTATAAAATACGAGTGAAACAAAAAAAAGAAGGAAATTAACTTCAAAGGAACAATGTCAATACATGGTTTATCGGGCAGACATACCTACAAGCGGTATAATACGTCGGTAACACTTTTCTTCGAAGATGAGGGTAGGTACCCACCCACCACAGACTGTCGGAACCATTTACAAGTAATTAATCGCGAATGCATTCTCATTCACGAATAATCACACAAACCTGGTAAAACCATCCATGGCGTCAAACGAACGTACAGGTCATAAACCAAACGGGTCGATAGCCTATTTGTCATCGTCAATTATCCGAGTCGTAGCCTTTGACGGAGCTGTCGGAAACGTCGTCCGCGGTATCAGAACTCGAACGCCAAACGAATTCGTTCGCATTTCGACTGATTTTGGTTGGTAAATGCGCACCTCGCGAACCGCTCGATGGCCAACCTGCAACGAAACGACGGTCAGTCGAAACTCGAATTTCGAAATCGAAGCCAAACTTCTTTAGCCGCCGCCGCCGCCGCCACTCGCAACATCGACGCTACGACTAGCCGAACACGAAATCGAGAGAAAACAAAAAAATTAGTAAAAATGTCGCGTTACCAGCTAAGGTGCGACCCAACCGTGGGACCGATTCATCGTCCGAACTGTCCATGTAATTCCCATCAACACGAACCCACTTGCACGGCTGCTTCGTTCGAAACAACTGCCTCCAGTGAATACCTGTCACAAATTAATTCACGCACACCCGTTACTCTTTATTTTTTCTTCGACCACGCATTCACTTTAGATTAATTATCTTTTTGTTTTTGATGGTTCCTGCTCTTCTGAGTTCGGGCTCGTAGCCAGACCATAAAACGTGGTTCTTGACAAGCATACTTAAGTACTATATAATTACTCCGATCAAGTAACGAATTTACTTTATTTATTTTTTATTGTTTTCATTAAAACTTGTTTAGGCCGGCATGGTGACTGGGATGCGTTCAGAATCGGCAACCGACCGACGGTTGTCGGAGAAGTTAACGTTAACCGAAAAAATAAGTGTCCCGAATCAACGACCCGCTCCGCCCCAAAAAGTGGTTTGTCGCATTTAAGGTGTCCCCAATGACTCGGGTGACAATGGGCATGGAAAACCATTCACCATCTCCAGAGACCGAGAACATTCGTACCCCGGTTGACCGACGAGTTGTCCGATCCAAATTTAAAAAAATCAACCACTTATCTAATGTTATCACATTATATAGGTAGGTAGTTGTTGTTGTTATCCAAACCTAGCAATAGCGCCCTTTCAACGATGTATTATGGCATTTTAGGAAGACTTTGTTGGCGATTCACCATCATTCACTCGAACAAATACTAGTTTGAATTTCAAATTCCAATGACTGGGTCGTCAACGAACGTTTTGATTTTGAATGACTGCGATGAAATTTAATTTTTTGGCTAAGGTTAGAGTTAACTTTTTGTTAACCGATTTCGGAATCAACGCGGTAGACAACCTCAACTGTCGGACAACCACTCGTTACCCTAAAGTGGCTGCAATAGGTGTGATCAACTTGTTGACTAAACGTTAGCAGTTTCTTTTTCAGCCATCTGACCATCAACCATACGGTTGTATGAACATTAACCTAGTCGCTGATTTTGAATGCGCTGCAAAATGAACACCCAAATAACAGCCAAAACACTCCAACCATTCAGAATGAGTTGGTTGTTTTACCCAGGCACCTACTGTAAGTTTCCTTTATCCTGGTAAATAGTGAGTAAAAAGTAACCCTAACGATTTGGATTGGTTGATGCGTTAATGCGTCGATTCGTTGATGCGGTCTTATTTTGATAAGGACACGAAATATTTGATAACAATCTATAAATTGTGTTTTAATTATTTACCCTAACATTCGCAGTAATCATTCGTTTTGAATCGGGTAAACTTGGGGTAAAATTTCAACATTATCCTAACAACCAAAGTTGTGTTGGTTCTGGTTGTTCATTATGAATGAGCCCCTGCCCCCTGCCCCCTGCCCCCTGGTAAATAACCTTATAAACTACCGAAAGAGAAAGAGGGAGGGACCACGATGCGTCACCAACAAAGGCAACTAAGTTAAACCAAACAAGTGTTGCTAAATTTGATTTTTTAAATCAGTCAGAATGTTACAAAAAAGAAGCTAAAATCGGCTTGGCTAAAAATATTGGCTAAATGAAGAAGAACTCGGAAAGTACGTAAAACATTTTAACTGGCTGAGAAACACGCTTTCCTGATTTTATTTCATGCTACATGCTACATGTAATATCATTATGATATTGAAAAGAACACTTCTATTCATACTCTATTCGTAGGTAAGAATGTGATTTGCAACACTTTGACAACTAAAACAACGGCAACATTACTAATTTTTAAATTTTTTAGAGTTTCAGAAACTTTAAATTCATTTTAGAGAATTGGGCAAATACGGAGGCAGACAATCTTGATAAAATAGCCAAAATATGTTCACCCTTCCTATTTCTACCAAAAGTATGGTATTTTTAATAAAAATATTGAAAAATTGGCTAAAATTGGGAAATTGTGTGGCTAAATGTTTATAATTCGGCTAAAAAAATCGACAAATAATCAGCAGAAATTTCCAAAACTGGGTAAAAATAGCTGGAATTTGGCTAAAATGGCAACACTGAACTAAATCAAAGTGAACCAGAGTGAACAGACCGAGGAACAAAGTGTCAAAAGAAAAGAGAGCTGCGAGTGGAAAGAGAGGGGGTGCGTGTGCACCTGTACGCACGACACTATACATTCGTACCTATGCCTAGGAAATTTATCCCTCCCCTATAATTTTTTAATGAACATGTACTTTATTGTATTGTAATGGAATAGCTGAGCAGGCTGCCCGCCGCTGGTTGCATGGGCAACCCGTGGTGTCAGGACTGGAATCATGAACTGAATTGATAACTGATAGAAATTGACAGCCTATGTGTTTTAAATAAGAAAACGGATGGACAGCAAAATTCGTTTACCACAATGACATAATAAATCATTAGATTAAAACATAAATGAGAAGTGAGTGTATGTCTGTGACAAACCAAAATCTGTATCTGTTGTCATAGTTCAGCGGTTAAGTAGGGGTTGGCACGCCCATGTCGTAGATTCGAAACTGCAGTCGGACAATTATTTTTGGAATTTTTTTTTAGTTAACTTTGATATTTTCGTGTATTGGAGGGCTGAAAGGGGCCTTTTTTCGTTTTTTCTAATTTTTCGTCATACTTACGATTAAAAAAAATAAAAAAAATCCAAAGCAGTCCACGACGTCATTGTGCCAGACAAATTTTGCTATCCATCCGCTTTCCTTTTTAAACGGAGTATAAATTGCTATCAATTATCCAGGCAGTTCGTAATCGTTGTCCAGTTGTGACCAACATAATCCGTGTACTGTTCGATTACACCATTGGTCGCATGTAGTATTTTCAATTTCATATGAGACCGCAAATTGCAAGCTAAATAAGGCTTAAACTCGTGGCTTTTGCTTACGACCGTGAAAATATAGCTTACGCTTATAGCCTATGAGGTGATTGGCTTAAGCTTATGGCTCAAACTTGTGGCTTATGCTTATAGCTTTTTATTTAACAAATTTATTAAAACAATCTTGGTTCGTTCTTAATTTTTTTGTTTTCAACTGATTTAACTTCGCAGTTTGTATCATTATAAATTTAAATTTTCAGATTTTTGCAATGGAAAAACGGAAATTTCCTGAATGCAGATTTTTTAAAAATGAAAAAATATAAAAAAGTGTGAATCCAATAAGTCAGCCAAAAACTGTAACTTATGCTTACTGCTTAGAGCTTATGGTACATTTGGTTTAAACTTGAGGCCGACTCGTTATTCCTGTACCTACGCGTTTAATGTCGGGTTAAAGAAAAATTGTAAAATAAAATTACGAGTGGAGAGCGGGATACGCCAAGTTACGAAGAGAATTTTTGACCAAAACACATTTATTGAAATATGAATCTTACATATAAATATGTAACGACCGGCGTACGACTGGATTTGTCTCCCTATAGAATCGGTTTTTTCATCTGAAAAAATTCGTTTCTAAACGGAATACGTTGATTTCGGATTTCTACACGGAGTAAAAATATGCTAAGCACACTTTTTGTCCCCTAAAATATTACAAAAATGTATTTATTCACCTCTTGCGTCTGGTTGTGGAAGTTTGTTCCAAATAAAAAAGACACGACGTCGCAGAGACAATCACATTTCACAACTACGTCAAGCTAAAAATATTGGTGTAAACATATCTGTGGGGTTCACCCGCACCCGCCAAGATAGGCTCGGCCTATACGCGCACGACGACGAGGCGCGGGTAATAATAAAACATACGAACTGCCGATCGAACTCACGCCGATCAGCGGGTAAATGGCGACACTCGCTCATGACGTAGCGAGTGACCGATGGCGTACGGCGAGTAGCGCGGTCCTACGTGAACACACGTATACGCGCACCCGCGTATATACACGCGTCGCCGTGTCCGCTAATTGCCAGCGTGTATGAGGACTTGGCTCTCCTTGGTACCTTGTACGGACGCGCAATAGGGTGTACGTTTGTACGCCCCAATATCTTCTGGTGGGAAACTCCCGTTCCCACAATATCCATTTTGGATGCAGCCTTCGTTGAACAGGGTGAATCACTACCTATTCTTTTCACCCCTGGTCAATCAACTCATACGACCTCATGTCTTTCTTATTTGGAATGAACTATGGTTAGAATTACTTCACATCGCAGGTAGGACTTCCCCTTTTTTCATTTTCCTTTTCTTTATTATCTTTTGAAACAAAATATTAAATTCCACTGCACAATTTAGAAATTGTTACGCACATCCACACATTTTAATTTTGTTTCGTCGGTCCAACATGAAGGTTATAAGATTTTTGCAACGAAAACTATAAATTTTTAGGAACATTTCAATTTCCTATTGATAGGGGAAAGTTGAGAGAACATTCAAGCTCAAAATTAGGAGTCAAAATAATAGAAATTTTAACTGACCATAAGAGAACCGAGTTGGGTATTTATAGTTTCTAAAATACCGCCGAATATTTATATCACATAAATTTCGAATTAGTAGCCTGCAATCATCGGCGTACCAGCGGGTGGGCCAAGCCAACATAAAAAATTTTTTGAAGATTTGCCAAAATCAGACACAACGAATTGAAAACTTCATTTTACTGAGGGGCATTCGAAACTTTTTAATGCGACTTACAATTAATATTTCACTCATCAAAAAAAAAAGGCCCATCCTGGGAAAATGTGCCAGATAGGTACGTCAATGCTTGCAATTCGGTGATTTTTCGGAAGACAAGAAGTTAACATTCGACATTTTTACTCAAAATAGAAACCAGTATATTGGGTTCAGATACATTTTCTTCATTTTTTGAAATGATCCACCATTCGTTCTCAAATATTTCAAATTGAGTCGAAAAAAAAAACTATAGTTTACAGATGGGAGATAGGGACGGAGCCGGAGATAGGGATAGAAATGGAGATGAGATGGAGATGAAGCGGGAGAGCTTACTTAAAAAAATTGCAAAATAATATCGATGTTAATCGATATTTATACCGACAAATCGATATTTCATTGTTAGTTTCAGGTTAAGAAATTACAAAAAACTGTCGAAAATTATTCATATCTTTAACAAAAATATCGATCTATCGATGTTTTATCGATAAAAACCGCTTTTCCAGAGAATTTTTGTTTCCAGTTTTCTCGAGAACTCCTAAACCGATGAGCAACAAACTTCTTTCAGACCTGCTCCCATTCCCATACAATAGCTATCTTTCGTAAAAATTTTAGTCCTATCTGATCGGTAGTTTTCTATAAACCGTCAAAACCAAATTTTTTTCAGAAATTTTTCTCCTCCAGTTTTCTCGGAAACTACTAAATTAATAGAGACCAAACTTCTAAGAAACTTGTACCAACATAAGGAAAGTTTATCGTGAAAATTTCAGCCCGATCTCTTTTGTCATTTTCCCAGAATCCCGGAAAAACAACATTTCCAGGAATTTTTTGTTTCCCAGTTTTCTGAGAAACAAATTAACTCATAGGCAAAAACCTTCTTTCAGACCTGCTCCAATATGAGAACTATCTCTCGTAAAAATTTTAGCTCTATCCACTGGGTAATTTTCTTAAAGCTGTGAACATAAAATTTTGGGCGATACACACACACATACCTATAAAATTAGATCAAAATGAAAAAATGTTACCAATTGTTTTCTTTCCTCATTGAATGGATAATTTTCATCATTCTCACCCCTAACCCTTTTGTGAGGTCAATTTTAATATCCAGTTTGCAAGCAAACTGGGTAAAATGTTTGTTCCAGAAATGAAAAAAATTTACTTCCTGAAAGTGAAATATTTGCATTTGAAAAATTCAATTTATTATTTAAGACACATTCTTCGAAAGAAATACCACAACTAATGAAAAGAATGAAGAATTATTGGCGATAGTTTGTAAATTTTTGGTGGAAAATTAATACATTTTGATGAAGTACCTTCTCAGGAAATGTATTTGTAATTATTTTACATGTGTGATATTAAACGGAAAAAAGTTGAGAGAAATTTTGATTTCATCTAGTGACAAAAATGTTGACACGAAAAAATCTGTAGGTATGATTTCCTAAAGTAATTTCACCGCATCTCATTTTGACCAAAAATGTCATTAGTGAATTCTGGTATCTACATATTCAAATTAAGTCATTACTTTACTTTTGAATGAAAATAGGTACATTAAAAATGTCCAATTTTGGTAAAAATTCTCGCTTATTGGTGTCGCAGTAGAAAATAAAGCAACCACGTTGCTCAACAAATCGTTCCCGAGCAAAATAATGTAAAAAAATAATATGGTGTCCTTTTTCTGCCTTTTCTTCTTCATCTTATTTTTCACCGCGTATTAATTTATTCATTTGCAATCAACTATCAAGTAGGACCAGAGTGGCTGCCGTCACATTCCCAATCCAAAATGAAAGCCAAACCCCATCCCGCCTCGGCCTGGCTGCGGGCCCGTAAATTAGAAGAAAAGGTATAAAGAGACATCAGCCTTAATTCCACCGTTATGTCGCCGTACAAACGAAGAATTGCGACAAAAAAAATAACCTTCGTTAGTAAACTTTCGTAATATTTTAAATGTGAAGACTTCACCGTAGAAAACTACGCTGAACGTTGAAACACAGAGTACCTGACAAAAATAATGGTTCGACCGTTCGACGAACAAGCGAATACACGTCGTTAGATCCGCGTCAAAACTATCGATTAATAATGAAATTTGCACTAAAAATCGTGAAAGAGCTCGACGGAATAATTATCGTAACGTTCTGAAAGGAACGTTTTTTACCGATCGTTTTCTGTTCAGCTCCTTCGATTTCAAAACGATTCTTTAAATCTGTGATTTTCTTTCGGGAAGGAAATGAGCGACCTAAAGTTTCACGAATGAAATTGCGCTGTTTGTACATCGAAACTGAATTAAGGGCGCAAATTGGTTTGAAAACCGAAGTCCAAAATAATCGAGATTTGTTTGAAATTCGGCTGAAATATTGGAGTAGATGACGTTGAAGCACTTACCTCGCAGCAACTTGGTCATCCTAACGCAAATCGATACGCCACTCTTGTAGGCGTGCACCGAAGGAATGAGCACAGTTGAGAAGAGCACTTCGTTGAATTCGTACAACTTGCCCTCCAGGAGGGCGCTACAAACATAAGGCTTGAATCAAAAACATTGGAAATCAATGTACGTACGTATACAAGTATGTAAAGAGGAAAATTTAGAAAAATGTTTCGCTCAGCTTATCTCGAAAGTCGAAAGCCACTACCAAATGATCCAAGATTGAGGGTTTCGTTTTCATAGATTTTGAGAATTTTGTATTGAAATGAAAACTTAAAAAAAACCGTGGTTTGGAAACTATAATGATCGGATTTGGCCCATCTTAAAATCCGATCTACACACGGACACAAGTATTAGGTACACGTGCATAATTTTGTATCAATATGTAAAGAATTATAACCTGCCCCCATTGTCTACAAATTTCAGTCATTCGAAAATTAACATGCGGATCGGTTCCATCTCCTATATTTTGCCCAATCCATTACAAAATATCTACTCGAGTTTGTTGATGAATTTTATTATCACTATAATAAACGTACAAGCCGTGAATAATTTCCCGATATTATTTCACCAATATTATTTCGCCAATTATTCCCTCACATTAAATATCGGACTTCCAAACCTTTTATAATATTTTATCTTTGACATATTCTTGATCGGGTATTGGACATTTCTTTAGCCGCATGCAAAGTCCTTATTGAATACAAAAATCATTTCACTCCCTGAAAAAGTAGGTCCACCAAATTTAGTTACATAAATCACCGCTGTAAGGAACATTGGATGGAATGTTCATTTTAATTCTACATTAATTACATTGCAATTGAAGTTTTGAAAACAACTGCAAGAGAACTGTTGCTTTTAGAAAACTGGAATTTTGCAGCGACACTGCCACATGTTAGCTCGATATTCTGTGAAAATTTAATTGAAATCTTACATTTGATTATGAAGATATCGTCGAAATTACATTAAATTAAATGAACTCGATTAATTCTCAAGAACAAAATGTAGAATTAAGCTGAAATCTCAATGAATCATGTTGATGCATTAGCTAAAGAATCTGTAAAAATTTGGATGAAATCGTATATTTGGTTTGAGAGATATTGCTGAAATTCTTCAACTAGATTTGAGTAAAACTTGGCGCAAAGCCGCATAATATTCCTACATTTGTGGAATTGCCCTACTGGTGTAGGTTGGTGTAAGTTGGTGTAGTCCTATTAAACAGAGCCATCGATTACAATGAAATTAAATAGAAATTCTGGGAATACCAATCACATATAGGGCGCTAATGTAGAAGTAATTGACACGATACCAAAATTATAGTGATAAGACAAGGATTGAAATGACTTGTATATTCAATGAAGATTTAAACTGTATTTCTCTGGCCACTACTCACGAAGGATGTTTTTGGAATGTGTAAACCATGATTGGAAAAACTATAATGAAATAGTCCAAAAATTATGACATGCCACCCTCAGAATAGGTAGATTCTAATGATTATAGGTATGTAATATACATAAACATGTGATGTGAGGCGTGTATACGAGGATTGAAAAAGATGAACGCAAGACAACAGTTGCAGAAGTATATTATTGAACAAATAAAATACATTCTCAGAATAAAATATATAATGGTGAAGTGCAGCGCTAGCGTTGATTGTAAGTATAGATAAGAGTTTGTGAGAGAAGTGGAATGTATGACATACATATATTTATAGTGATGATGATGATGCTGAGTGGAAATGAGATTTCTATACTAACACCCCCCTGAAATTTTATTGAAACGAGTGATTCATCATCGAATGCTGAAAGTAAACAAAATAATTAATAGAAAATAAATTGTACGAGATTAAAAATGAGGAATGGATAGTAAATTTGGTAACTGTTACTGAGCTTCTAAACAAATAAATAAATAAATAATTGAATAAATGCATATATGTATAAGTAATAATGCACATTGTAGAAAAAAAAATTGATTAAGATATGGTAACTTGGAAAAAAAATAAAAAAAGTAAAATGGTAACGTATGATTCATGAAATTGTTTCGTATGATATTTATTGAACAAAGAAAATAAAAAAAAATAAAAGAAATAAAGGAATGCATATGATAGAATTTACGTTAATCGTTATCGATAAACTGATATGCTTTTACAAGTATCTGCAGTTGCAGCATATATTGTAAGAATGATTGAATTCTGTGTTGTATTGTGTGTTAAGCGCCATTGTGTGAATTCGATAAGAGATAAAAAGGCGAGAGTTTCTAATCTATAATCATGTTTGCAGTTTGTAATTAGATAAGAAGAGGCGTGATTTTTATTTTGTATAATTTTCTTTGGGGAATTTTATCTATTGATGCATGTGAGAATTTTCGTATATTTTCTAACAATCAGTTTAGAGATGTAAATTTGTTCTATTGTGAGTGTTTTAGGTTTTAGACTTGTTTAATTTTCATGTAGTTTTCTTTTTTTGGGGTTTTAGATGAATGAAGAATTTATTTTTGCAAGTATTGTCCCGTTATATTAAATGCGAGAGTTTATTATCATGATTATTATATGGTTTTTTTTTTTTTTTTTCATGATTTGGACTTGTTTTGACTTCAATATTTGACTTTGGTACGACTTATTATATCTGCTGGGAATTTTGAAATAAACTCTTTTTATTATTAGGTGTATATGTTGGTATTTTCAAATAATTTAATGACTATATTTTCAAGTTTTGTCCAATCAAGAGATTTTGTGAGAATATCTGCTAATTGATTTTTGAAACTAACTGATCTAAAATTTATGATTTTCTCCTCTATTGCTTCCAAAATTGAATAACATTTAATCATTAGTGCCCTCGATCTTCTTTGGCTACCTCCAGAACATATTCTTTAAGTCGAAATATTGTCTTCCATAATATCTACAATTAATTTTTCTTCAAATATTTCAAAATTTAGACTTTGTAATACTTTAATTATATCTAGTGTATCAAGGACTGCAATTATTTTGGCGGCTGGGTTTGAGGAGGCGTGAATTGTCTGTTTAGAACAATTCCAATCTATCAAATCTCCTTTAGCAAATATATATCCCAAAATTGATTTTCCTTTTTGTAAATTATTTATATCTATGGGTGTCATCGACTTGTGAGGCATAAGAGGCATCTATATAGGCCTGTATCCCATCATTTTCAGATTTATATTTTAAGGTATAATTTTTTGTTGAATTAATATATTTAAATATCCTCTTTACATAATTTTTCAATGTGTCATTTGACAAATTTTAAAAGTGGGAAAAGAAATTGACTGGGAATAGAATATCAGGTCTTGTTAGTCTTCCTAAATATAATAATCCTCCTATTATTGACCTGTATTCTATGTAATCTTTCCCATCTTTAATTTTATCAATTTTTAGACCTGTTTCCGTGAGAGTATTGGAAATCTTTGTCTCACACATTCCATATTTTTTCAACATTTTATTGATGTGCTTATATTGTATGAGTACAATAGTTTTATTTTCTATCGACCTATTAATTTCCAATCCTACAAAAAATCTTGGATTATTGATTATTGTTAGTGTAAACGTTTTTTTGTAATTTTTCATTGATTCTAGTTATTGCAATTTGTTTATTTGAGGCTATTAATATATCGTCCACATATGTGAGAAAATATATTATTTCATCATTATTTTTAATTAAATATAGACATCTATCAGACTTTAATCTAATAAATCCCATTTCTTTTATTTTACCATCCAACAAGTCGTACCACGATTTGCTAGAAGTCTTCAATCCATATATCGATTTCTTCAATTCTAATACTTGGTTTGAGGCTATATTTATTTCATCGGGTCTTCTCACAAATATAGGTTTTATAATAGGCGAATTTAGATAGGCAGTTTTGACATCATACTGGACAAATATTAAATTGTTTTTATTTACAGTAGACAAAAGCCATCTGATTGTTGATATTGAGGCTACAGGGCCATGGGTTTGAGTTATATTATATTCGGTTTTGTCCTTAAATCCCCTAGCTATTAATCTCACTTTGGGTTTAGGGTTACCAAATTCATCGTATTTTATAGTAAAAATCAATCTTTTATCTATTAATTTTTGTGAATCATAATCCATTATTTCCCATACCTTCATATCATCAAGAGAATTAAATTCATCATTGATTGCCCTTATCCATTCAATCTTAAATGGATTATTAAATATTTCGTTAAAATTTTATGAGACACAATCTTCTATATATGATTTATAGTAATTGATATTTATATTCATAACTTTTGGGTTTATTATTCCTAAATCATTTATATAATTTGCAGGCTTGAATACTAAGGTTTTTGCAGCTATTTCTAGAGATTTTACATTTTGGGATTCATCCATTCTAATGTCACATGCTATATAGGATTTCATATTAAATGGGTCCCTCAAACAATAACCTGTATTTTTATATCCCATCAAGAGTTTGTGAGAGAAGTGGAATGTATGACATATATATTTGTATTGATGATGATGATGAGTGGAGATGAGATTTCTGTACTAACAACATGTGTATAGAGTGAGTACGGGATGGATGTCAAAATTACTGGTAATGGTAGAGTAGGTTGAGTACATACATGTTAGAGTATTGCACACCCAGCTACAGCTGACAGGAAAGTTGATGAAAATTGAGAACAATGTTAATTTGTTGGGAAAATTTTTATTTTCTACTTTTCCAACTAAAATTACTTAAAAACTAATCGAGATAGAGACAAAAGTACTGAGCCTTTATGAAAGAATGCACTTTTTCCAACATTTTACACACATAATATTATGATCTTACTTCAACTTTTTCCTATGACACATTGGAATGGCGCATTAGAATGGTATTTTTCAAGATGAATGGGTATAAAACTACTGTAACACGTATGTACTCAACTTACTCTACCACCACCAGGTGTTCTGATGTCCACTTCGGAAACACACCGTATACTATATAACTTTCTACAGGTAAGAAATTCCTAGTTCACTGTTGATATTTAATTATCATTCTAGCATTCGGAACTTAAGGCCGAATGCAAGAACAGAGCTGGAGTAATTTTTACATTTTTTCCATTATCAATTACATCTGTTCATAAACATACATATTATATGAATTTAACTTTATTAAGATAAGTAATTCAGTTTGTAAATTACTGTTGATACTGAAGTATCATTCTTATACACGAGCCTACATATTTGTCCTCATCTTCTCAGAATCACAATCATGTACCTACCTAAGCAATGTAGTTTGGTATCTAAGAGATATGCCAAGCGAAGCTAAAATCATTACATTTTTTCTAAAGCTGCCAAAAACATTGGCGTAAAAGCAAAATTTCATCTTAGGTTGCTTTTCTCAATCATTTTCGAAAAATCAGATTAATTTTCAGATTTTACTGTTTCATGCACAAACACAGTCTCAATGAAACTGCAACGTGTTGCTTTCCACAAAACCATCTTGAGAGAAGAATATTTTTTCAGACAGGTCAGTGATCGTGGTTCGAGTTTTTGGATTTTTTTTTTTTTAAATCGGCCTTTCGCTGAATGCACTTATGTAACAGCACTAAGGGCGTAAGCAGGGGGCAGGGAGAAGCATTTTTTCCCCATGCTCGGCCAAAAAGAAATTTAAAAAAGGCGAGAGAGAAAAAACAGCCGTTAGGGCCATCTCCAAGGAAAGGTAATTTGTCAATTTTGAAACCCCTTAATAGGTAAATTTTTCTTACGACTTTGACAGCTAGAAAAATTATTGCAAAAGTTGATACCCAGTTTTTCAATTACCCCCACCCTGATTTCAATCCTATAACAGCTCATTCAGAGTATGCCTCCAAAAATATCATAGTCATAAATTTGATATTGCTGATTTTGAAAATTTCTCGCAAAAACTGCAGAATTTTAACAATTGGAAATTTTTTTTTTTCAATAAGAACAAAACTGATTTAGATGGCACCGAGATCAGCTGAAGTCGAAAAGATATTCCCCGAAATTCCTCAAGCAGGGACTTCATTTATTTTTGTTCACGCTTCCTAGAATCATTTGAAACCAAACGATGTCGCCACATGGCTGCGAAACGCGACGAAATTTGCCAACGGAAAATTAAAAAAACTGAGTAGTTTTCGGGTATGCAATGTTTTCTCTATCCTTCATTCAATACATCCTAACAATCGCTTAATAAGAATTTCTCGAAACTGATGGGTCCGAAGAAAGAGGCGAACAAGATTACAAGGTCGCGATGAAACCAGATCATCTGAAGGTAATAAATAGGTCTTTCAAAACCATACAACTCACCGAAAATAAATCCTAGTTTTTCGACCTCTCTTCGTCGGTTCCACCGAGAAATCGTCGCTATTCACTAAAATCGTCAAGTAAACACGATCCGAATCTTGGCGCCAATCTACTCGCGGTTTTAACGCATTATTAGAAACTGATTTCTAAAACATTTTAAGCACAAATGTAGACTTTTAATTTGGTGAAAAATGCATGGGTGGAGCAGAATACGAACCGAAGCCGTCTTCGCAGACTTCGAGTAGACAGGAGCAGGTTTTGCAAAGCCATCGTCATCTATAGGTAGCGCATTTTTATCACCAGTCGTTATATTACCACCATTGGGAACTGTATTTTCATCATTCGTGGATGTATTTGCATCTTCAACGAGGATATTTTCATCCTTAAAAGGCGCATTTTCTCCATTGGTGGTCTCTAATACTCCACTCTGAAAACAACATACCAGGGTATAAAAATATAGTTTTTTCAGGCGAACAAAATTTTTACAAAACAATTCCACCTCGTGATGGTGCTCATTGCAGATGAAAGGGCCAGTATTTTTGAAACTAACATCTCTGCATTTCTGTAATAACAATAGCAAGTGTTGTTCGTGGGGAACAGCCAACTGTTGATTACGCAACATTTTTGTTACCGAAAATGCGGTAACCGTTTCTTTGAACACCTTTATCACCGTTTTAAACTCCAGTGATTCAAAGAAGAGATTACGTCCAAACACAAGTTCAATCTGAAAAATAGGGTAAAAACGACAAAATTAGTCGACAGCGAACACGAAACAGAAGTCGATATGAATTTGAAACAATACTTTTCCAACGAAGAAACTCTTATCGGTCTCTTTATTAAGAATGTTTATTTTATCGTTGATAATTTCAGTGATTTCGCTACCCCACGCGATATCTTCGTCGATGGGAAGTAAATTGCACACAAATAAATCTACAATGGCTGGGGGTCTAGAGGCCAGTGATTCGGGTAACTGAAGCAAACTAATAGTCTGTAAACAGAATCAGCGTAAATTTCGAATAGAATTAGCGATACACGAATCAGAAACGGTATAATATTTGACTGATGAGCGAGATAGTCATTTTAATTTCGAGCGCGAAGCGTTGGCTGAACTTGTTTGATTACCATACAACGAAAATCCAAATATATCTTTTTGAAACACGATTTTCAACCAGCACAACGTTTTAACGAAATACATATACGTTACCGGAACTTCTTCTATTTGTCCTTCGTCAATAAATTTGACCAAAGCGTGTTTCGTTTTTTTTTTTTTCTTTTCATTTTCTTCGCCAACGTCGACTCCGACGAATCGTATGATTTTTACACGATAAAAGTCGTTCCTTCTTCGAATCGCTAAGACATCACCAATGTTTTGATTCACGCACGTTTTCCTAAGCAAGGAAAAAAAGAAGGAAAACAAGGACATTATAATAATGAAAGTTTCAAATGTAATAATCAGGAATCATTTAATTACTCGTTTTCCAATACGCCGAAATGAATTTTCAAAGCGAAGGATATGATGCCGGAATTGGGCTGTTTTTCAACTGAACGCCAAGGACCAGAAGACTCAGTGGCGTGTTCGAGTAATCTAACGCCATAGTGAGTGGGGCTGAACACACGTATTATATGGACCTTAACGTAACCACTCCTAAAACAGGAGACAAGTTGACTCGCAAATTATAAAGTAACTTTGACGTAGGTATTCGAAGAGGCTGAGTTTGGCGCACACTAACGTTGGTAAAGTCGGATCCGGAGCATCTTTCGCTAGAATGACATGCCGGAATTCACAGCATGATTCGTCGACACAACGTCCGAATTCTTTTAAATTTGGACAAATATCCATGAGTTCTTTTCGTATTTCTTTGGCTCGTAATATTTCCTGATTGGGAAAACATAACTTATCATCACTCCAATTTAAAACAAATTGATCAGCACGAAATAGGAATAACGTTTTTCAACCGGTTAAATAAATAAAAAGTAATTTTATCATATCAAAAATTTGGTCGTTTTCACAACGCGATATATCTTTTTTTGATAGATTAACAGGATAATCGAATTTATGAGTGTTCAAATACAAGATAAGTGAAATACTTGCATTCTCCCACATTACAATAGTACAAAATTGATATTTCAATTAAATAATAATTCACTAAATACGAGAAAACGAGCTTAAATTAAAATTTACAACGAAGTATGATTTTTTTTTCTCTTCTCTGATAATGCGCTTAAAAGAAAAATGTACTATTAAAATAAATGGCCTGTTTTGGATTTGTAGAATGAAGCTATAAAATACTGTCCGACAGTGGTTATCAATACAGGAAAAAAATGTTAAAATTTGTTTTCAAATAAACTGGAAAAACAATTAAAGAACTTGACGTCAAAAGAAAAGGAAAGTGTTCATTATGATTAGGAAATATGAAACGTCAGTGATTTATAACAACCAAAAAAGGCAACTGAAAACTAGTCGCAAACTTATTGAGCTCTTGACCTTCTCATCCTCTCTAGTCTTGCCGGGTCTAGTTCTCCTCGCTGTCGCTTTTTTTCTTTTATTAAATATTATCTGGTACTTATCACTCAAATAATATTAATTTCGTGATAAAATAATTAACAGGTACGTCATGTAATGGGCCAGCGACTGTTTGACAGGTCCTACTAAATTTTCAATGAACAAATAAATAAAACACTCGGATTTATGAGCATTAATTTTTCTAAACATGTTTTCAAGTGGTAAACTAATTTCTTCTAGAACTAACAAAACTTCAAGAAATAAAACATTTTCAATAATGTTTAATTGTTTTTTGGAAAAAGTAATCAAGGGGGAAAGAAAAATATCGAGCTTAAGGGAAGTGAACACAAAAGATACGCAGTATTCAGCGAATCGTCGAACTAGGAAGTGGTATTCCGAAGAAAATTTTTAAGGGAAGGAGGTCCTTCGATCATTTAGTACTGCATACCTAGAAGCCCTATCTCACCAATGTTAACAAAACATGCCATCATTCTAAAGCACTAAAATGGACATCGGTTTTCTGAGCATGCATATAGTAGGTCTTTTTTCGTCTGTTTTCAGTCTTTCGGTCCTGTGAAATTAAAGCTATGTAAATACGTTGCTGTGAATCCAGTCAAATCGAGTGGAACTCACATCCATTTAAGGGCTTTAGGTGAATATTGCTGGTACGGATTTGTGTGTTTACCTTCATATCCAATACTAAATGATTGAAGAGGAGTGGTCTCTGCTTTCGCGTAAAAAAATTTGGCTGCATGTAGTATATAAACATCGCGAATAACCCCCCCTCGCTATTATCAATAATAAATAAGTCTTCATCGTAGTAATTTTGAGTATCAAGTTAGTTCATTGGTATTGTTGTGCGTCAATCTGTCATCGAATATACATTGTTTTAATCGAAACTAGACTGATTATTTATTTGTTATTATTTCATACATAACACTGCACCGATCGCGAAATAATTTTCAAGTGTTCATTGTGTTCCAGGATATTACCTATTCTAGTAATCTAGTAGTGAATTACCAATCATGTAGATATAGCGTTTGGTTTTTAGTTTGATTTTTTACCTAGGGGAAATTCGACATTTTCCTATAAGTAATGGTGGAGCAGTTCCAGTTTGATGGCATTGAAGGTGGTTTTTACTTTTTAATGAATCGCAAAAAATGGGGAATAACATACATAGTTAGGCTTTACACGGTATTTTTGTACTATTATGATTTTGTTTTTGTTTAGATACTAAAACTGTCGTAAATCAGTAGCTATACATCTAAAAATTATATTTTCATTTTTTTTAAATTCATTATTTTCGAAATTTCTCAAAGATACTCCTACACTCGATTTTTGGGGAATTTCTTAAGATTACCGCAAGGACACACACGGACCTGGTTTGGAACTGTTCCTGCCGTTTTTGCAGACAATTCAGTTCGTCTGCAAAAACATGTCGAACAAATATAGACAACTATTATTCCTAATTCTTGGAATAATAGCTGTCTTTATGATACCTAGCTTCTCACGGACAAACACCACCGAATATGCTGACAATAAAGAGTCATCATATTTGGCGGATGTTCCATGTCACGCCACCTTTTTGGTCGGCCATTTTTGATCTATAACAAAGAAAACGAAAGTGATGTCTTGTCTTCTATCTGAAGACATATTCATTCCTGAACTGGCAGTCGAGTAGAAACATTAAGGTCCATACTCGATGTTATGGATATCAGGTCTCACTATTATTAAGTATCAGGAATAAATTTTGTAATAACTTGAAGTTCAAATTTAATAAAAGATAATATTTAGAAATTATCTTATTTGTTGAGACAATTCAAACATTGAATTATTCTCGCAACAGGAACACCCCTGGAACTAAGCCAATCATATGATGCTTCATCATCATTTAAATGTGAAATTTTTCATAGAATAATCACAATTTTTCCTACAAAAATGAACATTTTTGGATAGGGTTTAAAGATTATCCTTTTACAACGAGTGATCATACATACTAATCAAGCACATATTCACATTCTCAGAAAATGAATTAAACCTTGGTCCTTTCTTAATGAAAAATCATAAGAAAAATATACGTCTCATATAATAATGGTGATAATGAGGTGAATTTAGCGCTCCTTGTGAAGCATTCACTTCCAAATCGAGAAGAAAATAGTGCTTTTTCAAAGTCACAGGTATTGCGAATATTGCATAGTGCGAGGATCAATTATTGGAACACTGATGATTTTTCAACGGTTAATCACGGCGTTTTTGATCGGAAATTTAAAACAATCAATTAAAAGAAGACGAGATATTTCGAGCACCTATACAGCCATCAATAACTTTACTCACCTGCACGTTTTCCTGTATATTATCTGAGATTTCAGCATTTAGTTGTCGCATTATCTCGACAATCGATGGAAATTGTTCCATGTTTTCAGAATTCGAATAAATGAATGTTTCTGGTCTACTGCAAGGATGCATTGGTCCTCTTCTCGGTTTCATCTGATAAAATGAAAACGTAAAAGATTGATCGCAATATCGGCGAGTATTGACATATTTTGTACGTAGGGATTTAACTGAAGTTGAGGGTATAAGGGGAATTTTCTAGGCTAGGTTAGGAGAAGTATTCTTGTTAATTTAAAAAATAAATAAAAATTATGTAAAAAAAAATAGTTTAAATTTTTCACAATAGCAGAAAGCACGAATAAGGGTTACAGTGCAAATCAATTCAACAGTCTCTGTTTTTGGCAGACACTGCAATATTTAATATTGCGTTTTCATCGGTGCATTAGAAGAAGCTAATAAAGTAATGAGGAAAAGGAAAGAAATGAACGAAAATGTTAACTTACAAATTCATTAGCAACATTCTGCAAACGATTGAGCAACACTCTAAATCTGAAATAGAACTCCATTTTTCGTTTTGGTAATGAGTAATGAATCAAAGAATCGGCTTCGTAAAAGCGTAAATCGCATAGTGTGTAATCCGTGCAAAACAGTACAGGATGCTTACCATCGGCCACATCACTTTGCCAACTTTTTATAGTATCTGCAGAACACGATAAACACAATCATTTTTGAAGAGGGCAACATTCTTCGATTTATACACATTTGAGTAATTAGTTGGCCATGTGTATTCGGATAACCCATAGACAACTGACACAATGGCGTAGCGGAGCCTTCACTTATGGCTACTTGTTCATCATTGGCAATCCATGTATATGTTAGGGGCAGAAACCGAATTCGCTCAATGAGTGAAAAAAATGCCCAGAACGCGTTCTGTGTCATTAAAAATTGCCAAAACGTGAAAATTCGTGTTCTAGCTGTTTTTAAACATTCAGAACGGTCGGTTTTTGCTCCGATTATATACAGTATAATAGAATTCAGCAGTATTTCTCAAGTTGCCACTTCGCCCTATTTTGCCCTGTCCCATCACTGTTTTTAAAATACAGTCAATTTGTTTTCTTCCCCACCACCTATTATACAGGTTTATACACAAATTGAAATCTAATACTGTAAAATGAATCTATCCCCTCTGTAACTAACATCATCTATTGTTGAGAGGGGGGCGTAGTTAATTAATAGGCAAATAAATACGTCGTATTATGTACCTACAAGTGGAACAATTAAACGGGAAGTTTTACAATTTTCATACGACGCAACGTAACCATTAACTACTCTTTCTATGAACTTCTCATAATTACAAAAACTTTACGTAAGATTTGTGACAGGGAAATGAATTGATTGTAAAAAATTTCCCCCATATCAGTATTTTGCAATTATTTTAAAAACAGTGATAAACAGAGTAAAAATAATTTCAGTATAAAAATATACTGCATAAAATTTCTCATAAAATGATGCTAAATATGAGATAGTTCCCTACATTAGGGCTCGACAGGGAGGTACTCAATGTAGAGCCCCTCTTTCGCAAGAAACCTACTTTTACAATTATCTCAAAGTTTATGTCAAATACGGCAAAAATACCTCAGTCGAACATTATTCTATTTTAAATTTCTCATTAAATGAATCCATTACAAAACTACACTGACCATTTTTGGGATTACTGTAGGAGGTGCTAAGTACCCTTTGTGGTTCTGAAATTGTTGATTCGTGTCAAAATCATAGTTATTTGACTTCCAAAACACGATGGTAATTAACAAAATTTCATACAATCATAGGAAATCGAGTTCAACCCACATTTTTCTTAATGGAGCTCAGTTTTTGGAAAACAGTGAACAAAATTTAAAGTTGCGACTATTTAATGACAATTTAGCGTAGGTACTTAAAAAGATAAAAGAAATTATTGGTCAACAAAAGATCATCTTATCAGGCAGGCCAAATCTAAGGCTGTGCCAAACTTTTGGATGCAACACCAGTGGCCTCTCCAGCCCAATGGAGATAGACTGACGCGGGTAGTAAATGGTTACCCCATTGAAACAATTTTTCTGAATCTTCGGGTGCCTTTCATGACTTTCAAAACTGCAGATGCTGAAATGCAAGAGTTTATGTACAACACATCGCTGATATTGTTGACGCTTTCAATCAACCTGCAAAACTTTTTTATCATACTCCCAGCTTTTTTAAATTCATAGAGGTAAACCAAACTCTACACAGCGTAAGCAATTAACAGACATAATTTAACCATAAAAGCAATCTTGACAAGTATTCATCTTCCCAACTGTCTTATCTGTCTAGAAAAAAATGTTTGATAAACGCTCTCTTTTGCGTACGCAGTGGACTTGACTTCAATCAGGAGCACTGAACGAGGCATCATGATGTCAGCCTTCAGTCTACATGACAAGCTTTATAATCGAAAATACAGACCTGAATTTAGATACGTAAGATCTTGCACTATGTATATTTGTCTGGTACAACGTCTGCAGATCAACCTATGTACTAAATCGATGTCGTCATCTTCGCTAAAAACGATCACTACGCTCCGAAATTTCGTATCTTCATTTAGTATCTCTGAAAAATAGATTACGCAAATTATGTACATCCAGTAGTGATGAAAGATTTAAAAACTAAACAGAAAGCATAAGAGGTTTTCTGCTGATATTTCATTATTGTGGCCGCGGTAACATTTAATGCTCCTATAGTTTTATTTTTGGATCGAAACGGAGAGACTAAATCACTAGATCGAATGAAAAGTTCGATGAATTTCATCACCGTTTTAATCATAATTAAAAAATAATTCGTATGAAATTAACTAAAATTCGTTTTTTAAGAATGTGGAAATTTTTTACAACTAAAAAGGGTGACACTAATCGGTAATAATACGAACCAACGATACTGTCCAACTTTTTACGTTCCTCCATAACGTATTTCCAAACCGATTTCAAATGAACGAATAGGGCAGCGTCTAGGTAACAAGGAATTAGCAAGAAACCCCGTAGCTGTGGAACATCTTCCTCAATAAACTTTTTCAGCGTTGATACCCAATGATTGGAAATAATTATTCGCTGCGGCAATTTCGGTTTTCGATTGACGTGAGCGAGAATTTGCGTAATCTGCGCGAAAAAAGTTTTTTTTGAACCTGACAACAAGTAACTAAGAAAAGTAAAAACGTAAAACTAACTTCTTCACCATACGAATTAAGCATAGTGTCCATATCGTCAAATATGATGTGGGACAACCGCTTAAAGTCAAAAACAATGTAATTTTCTAATAATCTGAGAAGGCGACGAGGTGTACAGACTAATATGTCAAAGCCTTTCGATATTTTAGGCTGGAATAAAAAAAAAAGATTATTACATCTTACATCTCTGTATTAGCATGAAAAATACTCGAACGAAAAGAATATCAAGGACCTAATACGGCCGCTGTGGTTTTAAGGTGACTAGTTTTAAATTTTTTCACCACTTTTAACAAAACCTATACGAGAAACATAGATCAGTTGGTCCTATTTTAATTTTGTTTTTCTAGTTTGTTTTTCACCCGAATGAAAATGAATCAGTTCGTATCCGTAAATAAATTTCAGCCTACTCCTAGCCTCTACAGAATAAACGCATAAGAATTCAAAAAATTTACACGATTTGCATTTCTTGCATAGTTGAGGATACATTGGAAATTAAGTTTGTATTTAATTTTCATTTTGTTAAATAAACGTACACTTTTCATTTTTTAATAGGTTTTCTATTAAAAATCTACTTATTAATCTTTGTGTCATGGAACGATCTACGAGTGGGGCGGGGGTGAGCACGTTTTTCGTTTCATAACTCAATGAAAATTTTAGCACTAATAACTCAAATTCATATATATAAGCCAATTTCTAGCTACCACAGTACAGGTCGCATTTTTATACGATACTCTTGAAATTTGGAACAAACATTACTAAACCAAAGACCTGACCTATTGATTTTGTTGCGGATCGGTCGTACAGTACATTCGCTAACACTATTTCCGTTCTTATTTTGGCTATAAAATGCCTAATTTTGGACCAATAGGAATGTAATTCTGAACAAATATTTATTATAATATATTAATAACTTTTTAGCGACTACCTAATTTTATAATTTTCGAAAACCTACTTTTTCTAAAGGAGCTGCTGCTGCGTTAGAGTTTTCATATTAGGGTAATACTGCTGAATTCTTTGAGTCCGGGGAAACAACAAATTCGGTTTTGTGTTAGTGTGCGTGGGTTGAATCATGAAAACAATTAATTACACACGCACACTAACAAAACAATCATGGTTTTTTGGTTTTGTTTACATTTTTCACTTTTCGTTGCACAAGACGTCATGTATTTATTATGTACCTCAGGTTAAACATTTCCAATGTTAAAATATACTCAAGTAAAATTTTACGCTTCTTTAGGTGCGTAAAAACATGCGAGGTATGGAGAATTTCTGAAAAAACGTAATCGAGTTATTCGCTACTTTAATACAAACGCCTACGTTAACTAACATTATTATTCAGTTAAAAGACGTATTAAACGAAAAATTGAAATTTTGGACCAAATTGGTTAATGATTCGAAATTTTTTTAATGAACAATATCTGAAAATACCACAAGATAATAATAAATTTCAAACATACCAACTTTGCCTTCTCCAGCGCGGTTCCTAAGCCATAAGCTACATCGACTACAACCGGATCGCTGCTCACATCTCCTGGATTTTCTCGGCCCTGAATTATTCGTAAGCAGAGTTCTCTAACTGATTCGCATTTGACTGAATACGGGCAGACGACAATTGCTCGCGCTCCAAGGCCTGTTTGTTTCTGGAAATGAAAAATATTAATAACGAAACAAAACTATACGACTAGAGTATGGAAATTTCATTTTTATAAAAAATTTAATTAGTTCGGGTATTTTACATCGTTCCTGAGGGCAGTCGATAAATGAATTTACATCATCGAAATTAAATTTTATAACATTCACAACTATCAGAATGTTGATTCAGTTGCCGTCAGTGAAAAAGAAATTATTTTGAAAAAGTTTCGGAAAAGATTGCCGAGGCAGCGACGAAGTAATCCGAAACTGGTACTTCTTTCGAAGTCCCTCACTATGAAAGTCGCTGCAATTATTTGCACAAAAAGTCACGCTTTTTATCAAAGTGATCTTTAGTAGCTACCCTACCCAAACGATCGAAACGACGAAGCTTAGTCGAGAAACTCACCTCTTTACTGCTCCTTCTCATTAAACTGACCAAGGCAATAAGGGCACCAAGTGTTTTGCCAGTTTTTGGTCCGTCAATAAGAATGACATTTTGACCCGATAAGACGGCTGGAATAAGATATTTCTGACAAGAAGACATATCGCGAAATTTCATTCGTTCTAACATCTGTCGCACCAAAAATTTCGATAAGCACTTGCGTTATAGCGAAACTGAAAATAATGTACAATGCGTGATGTGGAAGAAAAACATTTTTCTTGCCTGAAACGTTTCTGAATCCAACTTCAAATCCGTGAATGAGCTGACTGCCTTAATGCGGTGATTCGAATCGCTTCCGACGACCAGTATTTTATCGATTAAGCTGTCGTATTCTCTGGAACATAAGACAGAAAAAGCTACTGAAGTCACGAACAGAGCGAATTATGCTGGAGAAAACCGTTTGAGAAAAAATTACAAAATATCCTGTAACTTTCGAAACAGACAAAAGTATATCCATGCGCACGTATCTTCAGAAATTAGAAATCTAATTTGATTTCGTACTTTTTTTTTCTTCTACTGAACTTCTCCCGGAGGCCTCCAATGACTTAAAAATGCATTTCAAAAACCTGTCGATCCAATTTCAAAGATATACAGATTGCCCTCACATTAAAATCGATTTCTTTGAAAAATTCTCTTGACAAAATATCCGCAAACACTTTCGTTCCGAGTTATAGTCCTAAAAAGTGGATGGAGAAAAAAATCCGAAATTTTCCGTCGTTTCTACAAAAAATCTCGAAAATGAACGATGTTCGATGTTGAGGAGTACATATTAAAGTTCTGCACTTTCACCTGGCTTACCCACATATGTGGAAAAAGGATGAAAAGTGGGCATTTAATAAAAAATTCGTACCTTTTCAACCTGTTTTTCTATCGACAGATGAATCCTGCCACCATAATCGGGAGAAAAAAATACAAAAAAAAAAGGTGTGCTTCACCTTTTTGTAAAAACTCGGTAGTTTTCCAGAAAAATAAAAAAAGCTCTAGTTCTTTTCATCAAATTGAAACACAGTGACGCGTAAACGTAAACACAATGCAAAATATTACACATCGGATCCTTAGCTAAGATGGGATAAAAGATCAGTTTTATACACAGTTCACTAGATATTCCAAAATTCAATTGACATCAAAATAAAATGAGTTTCTCTCCATCAGGCATATAGATAAAAATATGTTTCGTTATATACTTTGAAGGCTGTTTACATTAACCTATTCATGAAAGGAAATGTGAATGATTTATTAATGATTTTATTTCAAATTGAATGTTACAAAAACTAAATTTGTAATACTGTATAATAATTGGCAAAAAAATTATCCAGTGATTTACCTAGCTTATATTGCAAAACTCTAGCGCAGCAAGCCTCGTTAGAAAAAGTAGGTTTCGAGAGAAGGAATTAGGAATTTTGATGGTCGCATTAATTGTCTGGAGGTTTATATATGCGTTAATGGTGTATTATGACAGCACGAAATGTGTTAGCTTCTGACATTAGATAATGTGATATATAAAAGCATTTTTTCTTGAAAAAATGAAAGATAAATTAATATGATAAAGTATAGTACATAATCATATAATTTAAAATAAAACAAAAGAAATATAATGAAGTTATGAAATAATAAAAAAAAAAACACGAGCATGTGATTAATTGTTGTAAAAATAAAAGTTTGTGAAAATTAAAAAAAGACGGAAGAAAAGTTTTACAGGAAGTACTGTCCCGTCAATCCGCACCAAAATTGGTAGCAAGCTACAATAAATTTTAATAAATATTAATTTTAAATTTTGTACACCTGGTTCCAAAATTCCGCATTTTATGATCAATATAAAAACAAAAATAGCGAAACCGAAAGTACCATCTGGTTGATCCACGCCAAAATTGGAAGTGTACTGCAATGAATCAAAATAAATACTTACTCTGAATTTTGTTGCTCTGGTGAAAAATTGAGCATTTTATAGCCAAAATAAAAACAAAAATAGAAGTACCGGAAGTACCGTCCAGTCGATCTGTACCAAAATTAGCAGTATGCTACAATAAAATATAAATATTTGCTTCAAATTTTGTACATACTGTTCCAATATTGGGCATTTTGTGACCAATATAAAAAAAAGTGGTACAGGAAGTATCATCCGATCAATCCCTGCCAAAATTGGTAGCGTACTATAATAAATTATGATAAACAATTGTTCCCAATTTTGTGGCTATTGATGTAAAATTGAGCATTTTATAGCCAAAATAAAAACAAAAATGGTGGTACTGGATGTACCATCTGGCCGATCCGCAACAAAATCAATAGGTCTAGTCCTTGGCTTAATATAAATGTACATACCAAATTTTGTGATTATCTGATAGAAATTGTGACCTGTACCGAGGGAACAAGAAATGGACTTATCTATATATATAAATCTGAGTTATTGGTACCAAAATTTTTCTAAAATCATGAAACAAAAAACGTACCCACCCCCAACCATGGGGGCTAATACCAAACCAAGCGTAATAAGTAGTTTTCTAAAGAAAACCTACTTAAAAAGCCAGCACTATAGTTGTTCAACGAAAGAAAAGTTGTAGTGTATTTATTTTTCACAAAACTTTTTAATATTTCAATTTAACTGAAAATTAATGATTGAGAGACTTGTTTCATGTATTTTAGTGTATATTAATCAAAACTTTTTGGTTTATTAGTAGTAACGATTAACGCAGTCAGTTTGTTTTTTTATGCATAATTTATTTTCCAGCATGATTCTAAAAAATTTGGTGAAAAGTTGTGCAATAAGATAATTTTTTGAAAATTCAAGTTCAGTAAAATGGTCACTTGGTAGGTTTGCCATTCAGTATTTTTAGTCTCCTATTTTCATTAAAAAAAAAAAAAATAGGGTAATTTGCAATTTTATCTTATTTTAACTGTTCTAACATGTTAATTAAAGTAAAAATAAAATACGCAAAAAAATTAATGTAGGCTTTGTCAATTTGGGGAATCGAACCTAGGACCTACATACTTGCCAGCTAAAAGCAGTGAACTTAACCACATGGCCATCTCACTGCCGACTATAACTGGCGAATGTATTTTGTATTTGGCAAGGTATGGCAGTTCCCACATATTCCCCCTCCTAGAAAGACTCAACACAAGCTGAACAACATTAGATGCTACGGGAGGTTGGGTGGAGCCAAAAACACCTCTTATACCTATACACACAGGCTTATACTACCTATAGGATTCTATTTCCACTATATAGGGTGCCATCTATCAGTGACTCAAGTTGAGTTCCACCATGCACCAGTAGGGCGCATGCATGTCCAGCTGACATTGAGGGTCACCAGATATAAATTTTGTTGGTTTAGGTAATCAAACCTGGGACCTACACATTTGCCAGCTAAAAGAGGTGAACTTAACCACACGGCCGTCTCACCACGGACCATAACTGGCGAATGTATTTTATATTAGGCAAGGTATGGCAGTTCCCACACTCACAAAATGGTAAAATGTCAATGAAAATTAAATTGTTTCAATTGGTCATGAGTAAATTATTTGCATATTTGGACTAAAATGGTATTTTTTCTATTTCAATAACACCTCAAATTTTATCATAACTTCCACTGATGATTATTTTCATGTATTTATTCAAAGAATCTCTATCACCTCTACTTTTAGACGTCTTAATGGACATACCTACATTGTAATTTCCAGAATACTTGACGAAAAAAATTTGTGTTTTAGAAATTTGTCTTTTACTTTCTTATAATTTCAAACACCAGTACCGAGTAGCAGAGAGACCATTTCTTAATTGTCTGGTAGGTACTCTGATTTGTGCGTTTGTTCTACGAAATTTAACATTTTCTTACATTTGCGAGTCTAGAAATGCGTATTTGTTACAGTCTCAATTCTCAACACACGTTTTATTTGAGGACATGTAAAAATGTTACCACCGTCTTTTCCTTCGACTTCTTTTTGGCCCCCAAAAAGTTAGCATATTCAACGATATTCACACCATATTAGATAAGCTTTAGGCAAATACATATGCAATCTCTCATTTATCGGTCTAATTTTAATCTTAAACTAAAAACAGGAGACAATTAACTACAACAAGGGTTCTCAACCTTTTTTTCGGACGAACCATTTTTCTTCGTCAAGAAACTGCGCACCTCCCAATATGAACAAATGGTCAATTTCAGCATTATTAAACGTTTAAAAATAATCCGATACTTATATAAAAATTACTAACTCACACAAACTTCACGTACCAACTAGCTACCATTCTCGAACCACCAGTGGAGAACCTCTGAACTAGAAAGCGCGGAAAAATAAATATAGCGAAGGTATATAAAATATCCAATATTATTCTTTAACCTTACTATAAGGGGGCTCACATTTCAAAAGGGTGAAAATCAATTTACCATAATTGGTAAAAAAATTTTCACCAACAAGGCCAATAAGTAAGCAAACCGAGAACTACTTATACGGCCGCAATATACCGATTTTATCAACGACGAGCGTCGAAACTCAAAAGCATGCTTACTCAACATCATCAGGAAGATCGCGGATAGTTGTTATCCGCAGCTGGTCTTCATCTTGGTGGACGCAATCGTTCATTCTTTCGGTAACACTCGAACACATGGTCTCACTCAGACTCGTCAAGCTGCTCATCCGAGTTCGTGTACTTTTCGTAGATTCGGGAACGACATGGACGCCTGAGGCTTGAGGATAAAAGCTGAAGTCATCGCGAAGATTATTCGCCACTGATGATTGATTCGCGTCAGAAAATTGGATACTGGGGTACAACATTTTACGAACGGACAACTAATGAGCGCATTGAAAAAACAAAAACAAAAACAAAAAATTAAATGCACAAGAATATAAGTATGAGAACTAAAGCGAATGATAGAACTCCATAATTGACGAATACTTACATCGTGATCGAAGGCGAATGTGTGCCGGCGAAATTTCTTTATATACTCCGGTATTTCTGCGAAACAAAAAAAAAAAAAAATTGAATATGAGCGAACGTCAACTTTCGTAGAGCACTGAGTTAATAAGACTACGACTTGCCAGTTGAATAGAATAATACAGCAATATTCAGCAATTAATAATTGCAGAATGCTAGCCGTTTAAAAACCGATTAACTTAATACGTGGACAACCCCTTTATACATTTATTATCGATCACGAAAACTGGCAGTTACATGCAGTAGCGTAGGTACTGTAGTACGAAAGGAGAAGGAAAAAGGCGATTTCGAAATTTGAAATATCAGCAAATGTTACTGTTGGAACTATTTGACTATTGTACATGAACTAGTTGGCTACACTGATATATCGTCTGAATATATTCTCTATGTTATATCGACTTCGATTTATTATGAAAACTCTTTGTTCAGTCGTATTACTAATACGACTTACTTTTCTGTTGTTCTCTATGAGTACAATAAATATTCTTGGTGCGGTAAATGTGTTTTACATATTTTATTTCTAATTAATGATTTCATCACTTCTTACGAATACATCAAAACCCCCTTGATGTCCAATATGGTGGAGGCGCCGGGTACTTGACAATAGTGGAAAATGGGATTGTCTCCCGAGGTGAAGATTCCGCCAGGTATTTGAAAATTATGGAGTGAAAGGAGGAAAATACGTAAGTTGGTAAATATATTAAATTAATCAGTGATCACTGTAATGGCCATACACATATTTAAAATAATATCTGTCGACAGAATTTATAGGCTTAACTTAACTACTTAATATATTTTAGTTGTTAGCCTAGACTTACGTACGAAGAAATAAACGGGAGAAATGGAGAATATATATATATACATATTTATATATATATAGATATAAATATATTTACGTGCACGGTAATAATAATTAATGATATTATGGAGTTTTGAAA
This sequence comes from Ericerus pela, assembly GCA_011428145.1. Lineage (NCBI taxonomy): Eukaryota > Metazoa > Arthropoda > Insecta > Hemiptera > Coccidae > Ericerus > Ericerus pela. The sequence goes on from WOFM01000023.1 coordinate 42,300, forward strand.
AACCATGGTTATAAGATGCGCATCTGGTTGTTGATCGGTGAGAAACATACCACTTGGAGAATGGCGATTTTTATACAGGAGAATACGATATATATATATATAATTAATGTGGAGAATGGAGTTGTTTTTATTTGTCATTGTCGGTGATTATTGGAGAAACGCGGTACAATATATTGTAAGAGGTGATGGATTTGGAGATTTGGAGGTCTAATGGAGAAAACTGGAGAAATATATAAATAAATAATTAATTGCGTAATACTTGGAGTATGGAGTTAAGGGAGAATTGGAGATGTGATCGAACTATGTTATCGAAAGTTTGAGAAAAACAAAAGAGCGGATGTAGGATGATGTAATACGCAGTATTCTCTGTTACGCGTTTACATTTGCACTACTACAAACGCAAGAACGTACGAATAAAGGAGAAACGGAGAATAGCAGCTGCAAGGAGAAGTTTTAAGTCGTCAGCAATATTGTCAACAACGGCCCGGATGTGATCGGAAGGCGCCGACCTTATCTAAATAGCTAAAGGAGTTACAAAAAAATGGAGAGTAAAATGTTCGAACAACGGAGATACATATATATACAAATACATAGAAGGAGAAACAATGTTGCACACACGCACAAGTAGGTATCGCATCGGGAGTACGATATACACTCTAATGTCGTGTGTGTGCGTAAAGGTTCGCCTGGTTTGATTGTATATATAGACAATCTGCTATAAACGGCAAGGCCCAGGCATGTCTTACGAACCGAGGTCACATATGAGTCAAACAAATTAAAAGGAGATAGCAATACGAAGTCTTTTGTTCTTTGCTGAATGCATTTTTTTTGGAGAATTGAGATAAGGAGAACTGGCCAATGAGGGTGAAGGATTGGAATCGAATCATTTTTGTGGGAATTGATTGGTGTTGCTAAATTACGACGCAAATTCTAACTCTGTCCGACAACGAGCTGGAGATTTGGTGACGAGCTCATTCACATTGTAACATCCTAAAGATGAACGTTCAGCAATCGGCGCGATTTTTAACCTTCGTATTCCTGTTGTGGAATGCAATACTTCTTTGTAACATTTTATTGTATTTGGTTCGGCGATTTTTCGATACGATTTTAACAACTGTAATCTATGGGCTAACTCTGCAATTTTATAGAAATTAATTGTCTTTTCGCCCAGTTAACAATTGTTTGAAATAAGTTTGTAATAATTGTCGCCATTTTTTAATTCTGATCGTTCTCATCGTGTTTGTTCCTGCACAGAACTATTGTTGGAGAAATAATAAGGAGATTTATTAGCGGACAAGAGTTGGTAAGTCGTAATATTTCATTATCGGAGTTTTGTTGATATTAGTTTGGTTCGATTTCCAATCCACCCTCAACATCTTTATTGAATTCAATCGGAGATAATATTAGAATTAATCGGAGATAAATTTAAATTTAATTGGAGACATTTTTTTTTTTTATTTACTGAAGAAAACTTTATTATAATATGCGCAACTGGAGAAATACTTTACAAAAGCTTTCCAAATTGAATAATCGGAGAAAAATTTTAAAACGGCCAATATTTTCGATCGAAATTTTAAAGTATTGGTACATAGGGAGCCGTCGATTTTCTAAACTAAATGGAGATAAAATTCTTGCTCGTGATTCAAGCCCTCAATGGAGAAGGAGATGGAGAAGGAGAGGAGAAGTGTAAAATTAAAGGTTCCCTGTGTATTCAGAATGCCTTTATTGTTCGGAGATTTTTTTAATAAAAGCCAGTAAAGCCATTCGGTGATTAGTGAGTAAGTCACATGCAAAACGGAGTTGCAACTAAGATGGTAGGATCGAGTACAATTTTTCTTTGGAGTAATTTTTCTTTTACCATTATGGCTCGTGGAGATGATCGGAGATAAATCCATCTTGGAGAAATTATACGGAGAAATGGAGTAATGTATACATACGTAAATGAAATTAATTAAAGTGTTGTCTCAGTCTTATATTCAATTGTACTCGTTCCAAACGAATCTTTGTTTTGCGGGTCGATTATGTGAAAGGGTGTTGCATTCGCACCTGGAAACATAATCAACTAGCTATTTTTGGAGGATGTACGTGTGTTCCGTACGTCTAACGAAAATGGCATTTCTAATTATAGGGGACGATGTTCGAAGCTTATGATTATGAAGCACGGCTGAGCACCTCCCTGCATGTTAAATTTTCGTGGTGGAGAATTATTAAAAGAGCCTAACGGATTTCGAACCAAACTATTTCTTAAATTTAAGAAATAGACATTAGCATCGACACACGGAGACGTAATAATATGGAGACATTATTAAATGCATAAGTATTGACAAATGGAGATGTCGCTATTGGAGATATATTTTTTATTACTAATATGTATATACGGAGATACATGTTCTGACTCGTAAACTCGAACATTTTTATTTAGTAAAATGTCGGGACGTGTTCCGAAATCCGGCAGGCAAGGTCGCCCACGAATCCGCAAACAGAGCGACGGCGAGGGCAGTTCCCGACGCGAGTTGGAAGAGTACGACACTGACTTCGATTTCTATGAGGAGGAAATCGAAGAGCAGTTAATTGGGCCTGAGGTATCGACCCAAGAAGTCGATCCTCAAATAGAAAGTCGTCTCTTGAGCGATCCGAGCAAGAAAAAGAAGGGTGAGATATTTTCTTTTCGAGGTTGCATCTTTATATCATTTTTGTTATTAACGCTTTTGAAGGAGACTAGTTGTGACGTCACACACATGCTTTAATTTCTGCGGGCCCTTCGTTACAGTTAATACAAAAGCGGCTGTAAAGGAGATGGTGGAGTTAAAAACGCGCCCGAGCACATTGGGAACGTCGAAGGCCGCCGCAACAGGGGGAGCTCCTCGAAAGAAGGCAAATCCATCATCGAGCATAGCGCAAAAGGGATCGGAGCTACCTAAAACCACGAAAAAGGGATCGGAGAAACCTAAAGCAAAAGCTGTTGGGAAATTGGCAACCTCAATCGTTGCAACCAAACCGCCACCGTCGAGTATTAAACCATTTAATATTCCGACGTACCGTATTCCTCGAATTTCGAAGGAAGCGGTTGAAAAGGCAACGTCCACGGCGTTATCGGAGAAAACCCGTGTAGACGATAGTAGACCCATGTTGTCGCGGGAGGCTGACGCACGGGATCTAGCTTCTGAAGTGGCGTTTGAGTGCATTCAGGCGATGAGGAGGGAGAACGCCCTTCAAGCAAAGCGAGCGGAGTCGCAGGAGATGAAGGAGCTAAAATGTCATATTGCGCTGCTCGAAAGGTCGTTAAAGGAGGCTACGCAAAATCAGGTAATTGGAGAAAATATTTTGGAGAATGGTGATAATATTAATAACGATTTTGCAAATAATAACGACCAAATTGTAAACGATAAGGAGAATGGAGATACTACAAATGACCCGCCTATTGAACAATCAGTCCCACAACATACCAATAATAATAATAATAATCAATCGGAGAGAGATTTAAAAAGGGAGTTTTTGGAGATACTTGTCAATGCTTTAAAAGGAGATGAAATCGTTACGGAGGATTTAAATAAGAAAACTAAATCGGAGATAGTTTTAACTAGAGACAACACAAAAAGGGAGTATAAATTGACAAGAAATTTTAGGTATGATTTGTGGTTTGATTATTTGAAAACAGAGTTGATTTCGAAAGATCTATTTGATGTTTTGGAGAATTCGGAGAAGGAGTTGGAGAAATTTAATGAAAAGGAGAGGGAGATGAGACGCAATCTTGTTCGAGACATTGTCATTAATCACATTGATGACAATTATCACAAGATGATCGTCTCAGATAATGATCCGAAATCAATTCTGAGCACGATAAAGGAGTTTAAAAAGTGCGAAGTACATAAAGCATCGGAGGCTTTAAGGAGAGAATTGGCATTACTGAGATATAATCCTCAGAAGGAGAAAGCCTACCAATTCATTCAACGTTTTGATGAATTGATACGAATGTACGAAAGTCATCAGGAGAACGATATTTTAACGGAGAAGGAGAAAAGGAGTTATTTTTATATGGCGGTGTCAAGGTCATCTAACCTCATTGAGCCCATTAACTTTATTACTAAACGTCAAAATGACGTCGGGCTATCAATCGAGGAGTTAAAATGTTTAATGTTGCAGGCGGAAGCAACACGAAATACGGAGAAAAAGCCGGAGGGAGTTGGACGCGGAGTAACGATAGGCACGCAGGGAAATATAGCTTTCCGAGGAAGGATGGGTGCAAGGACCGGAGTGGCACGCACTTCATCCTCGTCTGTTCAGTATCCTACTGTCAGATGTTTCAACTGCCAGCGATATGGGCATTTTGGCTCAGACTGCACATATCGCACAGTCGAAGGTCGTATGTGTTATACGTGTGGAGAAATCACGTCAACACACATCTCTGCTATGTGCCCTAAACGTGGTAAGATGCAGGCAGTGGTAACGGACCATAAAACTCAGAATCGGAGAACTGAGTATGGTTTTATCCATGGACGAAATCGTGGTGTCTCACCCCGTGTCCGAGTGGTGACTCGTGGGGTGAAACCACAAAAGGGGTTAATTAATGACCCGATGAAGCGGATTAGTGGCGCTCTGCAGACACCAGCTTGAGGAGGCAGTGCAAACCGGAGAGGTGTTGCTCCTTGTGGCCGAGTGTCCCTCCGTCGTCGTCCTGAACCGTCCACATGTGACACACAAACATCGGCGAAATTTGCGATGTCTGAAACTGATGCATGCTCCTCAAGTTCCGAGTCGATGTGGACTCATGCATCGCCTGTACACCTTCAAATGGACACGCAAGTGGATCTTGGAGCGGAGGTCGAGATCCCCCGCAAACCTCAACCTCTCGTGGAACAATCTGGACTTGTACCGGTGCAGTCTCACGATGTTGATATGCAGTTAGACCCGGACTTGCTAAATATCCCATTACCGCCAAATCCTCCGTTGTTTGTCCATTCCCCCGAAGGCCAGCAACCGGAGCAAGCGTTGCTAGCATCTGGAGAGGAGCCACCTAATACGGAGCCGATGGAGATTCAGGCTGCCGCTACCGACACCCCATCTTCAGGTACTGATTACATCGTTTCCTTTTTACCTGATAGTGGTGCCACACAACATCTTGTGTCACAGTCGGCTCCTCTCTCGAATCTTCAACCTTATTCGGAGAATATACTAAGTGCCAATGTTCAATCACGACTGCCATGTACGGAGTCTGGTAGTTTATTTACACGTGATTTGCTCGGCAATAAGGTTGAATTCAAAGGAGTAAGGTGCTGTCCTCTACTATCGGAGAACTTGTTTTCTTTACGCAAACTTGTCGATCTTGGCTTCACAATACTTCTCGATAACACTTCTATTAAAATTACTGATGTCACTCATAATATCATTTACTTTTGTGGCACTTATCGCCAACCTTTCTGGCATATTGAATTTTATACGGATCGTACGACTCATCCTGTAGACTATAATGATGAGGATGTCGATCTATTTTGTCATCTCACCTATGCAAACGCTCTTGCGCTATCTGTTTTTTCGGCAAACAATTCGGAGGGAGAAGAAGGAGAAATTGGAGAAAATGGAGAAGGAGAGGAGGACAATTATATGTCAGAATTGAGTATAGGCGAAGGCGATAGCAAAATCGGAGGGAGTAATAAAATGGAGAATTGCTCGCCTAAACAACAAATTGGAGATAACGAAATGGAGACGAATTTTAATAAAAACGGAGATGGAGAAATAAATGACTCAGTAACTAAATTTATAGGAGAATCGGAGACTGGGAGAAATAATTTGGAGAAAATAAATTTAAACGGAGAAAAGGAGGAAGCCAAGACAAACAACAATATTTTAAACGAAAATTTGGAGTGCGATCGGAGAATAGTGTGTATAGACGATATGCCCGAACCTACCATTCTACAATTTACCGGAGTGAATAAAACAATGCCTTTGGAGTTATTATGGCATTATAAATTGGGTCATGTTTCGGAGAAATATTTAAGGAAACTTGCACTCACTCATAAAGAATTAGAAGGAGTACAATTTACCGGAGTGATACGAGACTGCGAGATCTGTGCAATCTCAAACTTTACAAAATTACCTTTTACACAAGCAAGGTGGAGAGCCCAGAAACCTTTGCAATTGATTCATTCGGATGTGATGGGACCAATATCTCCCAGCACATTTCCAGGAGGGAGGAGATTTATAGTCGTGTTTATCGACGACTATTCTCGCTATGCTCAAGCGTATGTATTGACACACAAATCTGGAGTAGGAGAATGTTTGGAGACCTTTTTGAAAAGTTCACAAAATCTATTAGGGAGTGATCAAAAGGTGTGCTATTTACGTTCGGATCAAGGAACGGAGTTTACTGGAGGCTACACACAAGAGGTGTTAAAAAGGGAGAAAATTGATCCCCAATTAGCACCACCAGACACTCCACAGCATAATGGAGTTGCTGAAAGGTTCAACCGTACACTACAAATGAGAGTAAGAGCCCTAATGTATGATTCAGGCTTACCCCGGAGTATGTGGGATTTAGCCGTCAAAGCTGCGGTATTTGTTTATAATCGTACACCGCACAAATCGATTAATTATGGAATCCCGTTAATTAAATTTTCGCCAAATGCGAAATATACATTTAACCAATTACGGAGATTTGGATGTATAGCATACATGAAAGTGAAAAGAAAACCTGAGACAAAATTTTCGGGAAGAGGTATTCGAACTTTTATGATTGGATACACTCAAACGGGCTACCTACTATTCTGTCCTGAAACCAAAGCCTATCTGGAGTCGAGAGATGTTTGTTTCAATGAAAAAGTGGTATACAAAGATAGATATAAACCACTGGAGAATATTGAATCGAAAAATGATAACTGGTTTAAGTGCGAAAAATCGGAGATGGTGCAGAAAGAAGAGAAAGTAAATTCTGCATTTAAACGGACAAAACGGAGAAAGTCCCAAAGATTATTGATGGAGAAGAAACAAAAGGTAGAAGCATTCAATATCGAGGGAGAATGCCCGGAGAACAAAAATCTGGAGAATCTAACAGATGAGTTCGTCTACTTAATGTTGGCAACAATATATAATGATCCTAAAACATATGAGGAGGCATTGAGATCACCCAATAGCGGAGAATGGGAGAAAGCTATTGAGGAAGAAATAAAATCGTTGCAAGAACACAAGGTCTGGAGTATAGTAGATAGACCGAGTATCGATGAGAAAGGGAGAAAATCAAATATAGTAGACTCAAGGTGGCTATTTAAAATCAAGCCTGAACTGAACGGAGGAGTCAGATATAAAGCACGACTAGTTAGCAGAGGCTTTAAGGACAAATCAGATTACGATTTGACTGAAATATATGCACCAGTCACACCATTGGCTGTCGTACGAAATCTGTTAGCAATAGTTAACAAATACGACCTGGAGATAAGCCAATTGGATGTTAAAACAGCATTTTTATATGGAGAACTACCAGAGCCTATTTATATGGAGATTCCCGAAGGAGTAGGGATAAATATTGCGGAGAGAAATCGTAAAATTTGTAGGTTGAACAAGGCTATGTATGGTTTACGAACTGCGCCTAAATGCTGGAACAGGAGGTTCACAACAGCATTGAATAATTTAGGCATGAAAAGTGACGTAAAAGATCCATGCTTATTTATCTGGAGAGAAGGAGAAAATTTATTGTACTATTATCATACGTAGATGACATACTACTAGTAGGTAACTGTTCAGAATCGATCAACTGGTTAAAAGATAACCTACGGAGAATATTTGAGTTCTCAGATATGGGAACACCCCAAGAATACCTTGGAATACAAATAGAAAGAAATCGGAGCTCTAAAATTATGGTGTTAAAACAAACACGGTTCATCAACAAATTGTTGAAGAGATTTAATATGGAGAATTGTAACCCGTGTAAAACACCAGTGATTACTCGACAAGTAAAACGGAGAAATGAGTTTAATTACGAACAACACGAAGTGGAGAAGGAGACTGGAGAAATATACCCTTTCAGAGAAGCAGTAGGGTGCTTATTATATCTTGTAGGAGGAACAAGACCTGATATAGCACTAGGAGTAAATTTAATGAGTAGGTGTCAATCAAACCCCACATCTGAAAATATTCAGGAGATTAAACGAATATTCAGATACTTAAAACACACGGAGAATTTAGGTTTAATATATCGGGGAAAAGGAGAAAACCTTGAAGGTTATTCAGATGCGAGTTGGGGAGATTGCCCTATCACAGGAGCGTCTACTGCAGGGTATCTAATTAAACTCTTTGGAGATACTATAGCGTGGAGATGCTATAAACAACGTTGTGTCACTACATCTACTTGTGCAGCTGAATTTGTAGCAATGAGCGAATTAGCAAAGGAGTTGATAACTCAAGCGGAGATATCGGAGAAAATATTAGGTAGAACGGTGTTACCTGCCAATATATATTGTGATAGCAAATCTGCTATTGAAGGAGCTCAGATGGTAGGAGCACCAGGGCTTAAATACTTACACACACGATATCACTATGTGAGACAATGTCAACAGGAGGAGTTGGTAAACTTGGTTAAAATAACCTCTGTGGAGCAAGAGGCTGATATTTTTACAAAACCCTTACCAACAACTGCGTATGAAAAATTAACTAAACAAATTCTAAATACAGAGGACAGCACACTATAAAATAACTTATCGGAGAATATAAATGTTACGTGGAGTTTAGTAACAGTCATGTTTAATTATTTACAGATACACCTACGTGATATGCAGCTAAAAGTTGATTCCTAGAACTGTCACTCACCTAGTCGCAAATGACTGTCATATAAATTATTATTTGTTTTGTTTATTTCTTGTTAAAATACATAATGTTCCTATCTGTATTTCCTTTTGAAATACATACTCAAATGTTTATACTAACACTGTTTTATTTATCGGAGCTTTAATATACGAAAAATAGTCTATCTTCAGATATCTTATGGTGGCTTAAGGTGTCTTAAGATAGTCCATTCACTTTTGGAGATATAATTTATAATAATAACTTTTGGGATAAATCGAAGTTTTACCCACAATGGGGTTTCTTCGAATCGGAGACATGGAGACGAGTATACGGAGAGATGGAGATACGGAGAAGAGGTTTTTATTATCACTATGATAACTTTTCCTCAAATTGGAGAACCAGACATCGGAGTATCTGTTCGAGAGGTTTTTTTACTATTCAATAGTTTTTCCTCTCAAGCCAAATTGGAGAGTAAAGTGGAGTAAACTTTATACTTTTGGCAACCTGGAGTTTTCCCAGACATCTGGCTTTCTTTCAGTTACCGCACTCATTATTAAACTCGCTTAATTGCAATGATATTGCACTAATAAACTTCTAATTTCTAGCTTATAATAGCTTGGAACCATTCTGGAGATCAGCCAATCGAGTTACATGTCCAAGGAGGGAGTGTTGGAACCATTTGACTATTGTACATGAACTAGTTGGCTACACTGATATATCGTCTGAATATATTCTCTATGTTATATCGACTTCAATCTATTATGAAAAGTCTTTGTTCAGTCGTATTACTAATACGACTTACTTTTCTGTTGTTCTCTATGAGTACAATAAATATTCTTGGTGCGGTAAATGTGTTTTACATATTTTATTTCTAATTAATGATTTCATCACTTCTTACGAATACATCAAAACCCCCTTGATGTCCAATAGTTACGTATATAGTCAAATTTTACACCTCAGATTCTTTTAGGATCTTTAAAAAATTTATTTGAATGGAATACGTCGATTGAAAAACATTTTAGTCAAAAAACAAATGATAAATGAAGTCACAAGCGGATGAGCCACTGCCATAGGTAGCTGTTCTGTAAAGGAGGAGGTTCGAAAAAATATTTTGCCCCTTCTTCGATTGAAAAGAGAAAAATCAAGGAAAACGACAGATTTTCTGGCCCTAAGAGGAGAATCCCCTTCCTCATCTACGGCCGTATCATAAGCAAAAGCGAACTCTCGGAATCTCCGAGGTTAGGAGAATGGCAAATCTGGTTTTGGTATGACCCTCACTCTCCCTTAATTAAGAATTAATTGCAGGGCACCTTTAAGGAAGCTCATTTTTCGAAAATTACAAAAAAAAAAACAAAAGACTACGGCTTGAAAGGAGGAAAGAAACGAAAAATTTGAGCTAAGAAAGCCACAGGTCCACGCAAAACAATGTTGGAAGTTTGTTGGCAGATACTGGGGCCGCAGGACGTTTGGTTACCTAAAATATTTCGGAGAAGATTAAATGAAGAACAAATCGTGATTGTCGGAAATGAAACTGAACTTTCAATATTTTTCACAGTAGAACATTCTAGAGTCTAGTATTTATAAAATCTACTGAAAAACGGCTAGAAAACTTTTTCGTTCGCTCCGCTCGCGAAATTAACTTCTCCAGTATTGTAAAACCCCTACAACAGATAAATCTTAGATACAGTACAGCAAATAAATGCAATTTTCGATTTTTTTGGAGAACCCGAATTTCCTCTCGATGACCCTGCCTGGTGTCACCAGCAGTCACCTACACTTTCCAGCTTGGCTTGTTTCGCTTGTTTTTTTTTTCTTTCTCTTTCAAACTGACGATCCTATCTGGTGAAGTGCGACACCAGAAATTCGAAGTTTTGAATTTTTATTTCTCAGAACTGACTGTCACACAAAAACCATTCGGTAGAACTGAGAACTAACTTTGAAAAAAACAAGTTTAGATTTGAAACTTTCAAACCAAACTTAATTACCGTTCTCAGAATAGGTAGTGCTTCTGAAACGAAACTTCGTACAAACTATCGAAGGATAGACACTTATGTGGAGTCAAAATTTTCTAAAGATCCGTCAAGTAGGGAAGACGTAATGGTGATGCTGTGACAAAAAAAAGGAAACCTCAATTTATAATATAAAGATAATAACTCTGTTATTTTCACCCATTCGCTGTGAAAAGTTGTGATATTTCGGCGTTCGTTTTGTCTGAGAACAACAGAATTCGCACAAATTTTCCAACTGCTGTGAAGTTGTCACAGTTTTTCGCAGCAAACTACAAAAAGGATACAGCTAATAATGGTCAATACGTTTTTGTTTATTTTTTCTCCACTTATTTGACTGTAGAATGTTATAGTTTCATGATGTCGAATTCGAAGAGGAGAATCACAACACCTATCTATTTTACTATAGTTATTTGTAATACAAGCACAAAAAGTATTGATCAACTACTTTGCACTCATGTCGCACACTATTTTTTAAAACAGCCTCCAAAAAAGAAAGAAAGAAAAATAGATATGTTTTCCTTTTTTTAACCGAAAAATCTCCGCACGTCCTGAGCCCCACGAAAAATTATTCTAAACTTTTTTTTAAAACCAAATAATTAACTTAATAATTTTACTTTAGAAACAAGACAAGACAGAGAAAGGAGTTAAGCCGTGCAAAACAGTGATGAAGTCATGCGAGAAATTCAACTCGAGAGTGCGCATGCGCCCAACAATATTTTTTCACGTAGGACTGAAATTCGCTACTTTTTGTTCAGTCGAGGGGCATTAAAAAACGTATTTTTCGGTTGGGTGTCGCAAAAAATTAATGTATGTTTAAACTTGTCCTCTTTCGGTATTCTACGTACCGGCATGTCCGACGTTCACCGACTCAAGACAGAAACAATAAAAATAAATAAATAAATAAATAAATTATAACAAAATATAAATCGAAAAATTAATATCGAAAATTTACTAAATACCTAATCCAATATCAAAATAATTCAATATGATTATATGAAATTTGTTAGCTGCTGACAAAATGTTAGACAATGTAAAATTTAAAAGCATTATTTTTCTTGAAATGAAAAATTAATTCAAGTGATAAAGTATGGTAAATATTCATTTAATTTCATAATAAGGTTATGAAACAAAAAATAAAATTAAATAAAAAAAAAAATTTCAAGGATAGGCTTTTATTTAACTTAACACACTAAAAAGTAGAAAAATAATTTTTCATGACCTACTTAACTTATTTATTCTTGTAACACAAAATAAAAGCGCGGGGCAAACTCGACTCATCATTATATATTTTCTTCTTCGTATAAAAAGAAACCTACAAATATTGTTGAAAAACTTTGAATATTAAAATGAGTAGCCTATAGACTTTGCTCAACTATCATTATAAATTAAAATTTATCTCCATCCTGACCTAATTCTTACAGTAACGTGTATTATCAATCATTATTATCAATATCCAAATTATCAAACAACTAATTTCAGTGGATAGTTCTGTCTTCCTTCATCTTCCAACTGGATTTGTATTCTAATTGAAATATTTCTCTTCTTTTGCCCCGCGCTTTTATTTCGTGTTACAAGAATAAATAAGTTAAGTAGGTCATGAAAAATTATTTTTCTACTTTTTAGTGTGTTAAGTTAAATAAAAGTGTATCCTTGAAAATTTTTTTTTATTTATGTAAAATCTTACATTATAATTTCGATTTTAATTTTCAAAATTTGTTCATTCGTTGCCTCCAAAACATCTCATTCACGTATTTTTCAAACCACATTGTGCCTGTCATTTTTGTAATCGCTTCTTTCCACTTTACAATAGATTCATGTTCACGATTGCTCATATTTTGGTGATTTCTACTTCGTTTTATCATGCACACTTTTCCTTTGTAACAATCTGTACTTATCGATCGAGGATGTCATCTTTATAATTGAACTTGACCTGTATTTGTTCTCATTTGTTTTCACTTTCAGCGAGAATCTCATTTACTCACTCGTTCTATATTCATCATACTATAAACACCACATCATAAACACTTGTAAGTTTTGTACTGGGAAATAACATTAATTTCCAATTTCACTTTGTATTTTGAATATAATCTCAGTTATTATTTCTTGAGTCCAATTATTTCAATCTCTCGTGCAAATTGGTCCAGTAATTCCCGAAAATTACTTATAAATTGAAAATGAATGATACTTAGAAAATTTTTGTGCCAAATTTATTTTATTTTTGAATTTTATTTTTTGAGATTTTTAATTTTTGAATTTTTGATTTTACAATGGCATCTGCTGTAAAATGCCAATTTTATCTCGTTGCTGGTGGTGATGGCAAAACAACTACTATTTTGGTTCGCCGAATTCGATTTTCTGACTGGTTTGTCTTTCCGGAGGAGTTTCACTCGGTATTGTGCCATAAGACTCTGATGGAGTTGCCTGCCATGAAGGCAGCTGTCAAGGCTATGAAAATTTGTGGGTCCTTGATAAATGTCAATGTCACTTTGTCTGCGGAGTTAGCGCCTACCTATGTCGATGGTGATAGAAATTTTATTTTTGGTGATCATCTTTTGGGTGAATATTCGCAGCTGTCTCAAAATTTGTCAACCAGTGTCTTGCAGAGTGCAGATTTTTCTGAGTTGTCGTCATGTTTGTCAAAATTGGCTGAGAAAGAGGTGTCCGTTAAATCTATTTTGAATCATTTCATCATTGAAAAATTCAACACCAAGAACAGAAATGTGGCAGCCTGGTGCAGTTCATTTGAAAAAGAAAGTGATCGTTTCAAATTGTCTGGCTCGAAGTAAATTGAGGTTTTCAAATCCTGTCTCAATTCAAATTTGAGTGATTGGTTCTCAATTGTCCAGAGTAAAATTGGTTTGAATGCAGATTAGAAACTGTGGAAGGAGAGTTTGGTCTCTACCTTTGGTGATTTATCGTGGAAACCTATTTGGTATGCATACTCATTTAAATATTTATCTGGTTCATATTTGGATTACTCAATTAGGAAAGAGAGAATGTTATTAGAGGTGGATAGGAAACTCTCTGACACATTTATTTTAGATCTTATTATTATTGGTTTACCACATCATATACAGAACTCATTAAATAGGAATCAAGTTACTTCTATTACTCTTTTACAAAATAAATTAAAAAAATTTGAAGCAGATGATAATATTTTCAAAAATGTTCCTAAAGTAAATAATTTTTTTAGAGATGCAAAAAATAATTTTAATAATGGTAAAAGCTCTGCTTCAAAGAATTTCGATGATAGAAATAAATCTAGAATTTTTAGTAACATAAATCAAAGATCATCGAATTTTGTTGAAAGAAAGGCTTGCTCAGTTTGTGCTAAAAGGGGTTTTCCTGATATATTTCATTCTGAGTCAAGTTGTTGGTATAAAGAAAAAGTAAATTTAGTTAAAAAAGAAGTTAATAATGTAGAATTTAATTCGTCCTCTGTCTCTTCTGTTGAGGATTTAAAAAACTAGTTTTCAGACCACTGATCAGAGTGAATTTATTTTTAAATGATTCGAGATTTTGTAGAGGGATTTATGATCCTGGTTCTAATATTTCATTGTTAAATATTAAAATTGCAAAGTTTTTAGGTCTTAAAATAATTAAATTCACACAGGATGCATCTTTTAGAATGGTTAGTGGACTAGGAAAGGTTTGTGGTGTTGCTAAAGTAAAGGTAAAAATTTTCGACATCACTAAAGAAGTATTAGTTTTTATTTTAGATGATGATAATTTTATGTACGAGATTTTAATTGGTCTCGATTTAATTGCTGAGTTCAAATTGTGTCAGAATGAGAATTTAGAAGTTTTTCAGAAAAATGGTATTCAGAAAGATAATTTTAAGTTTTATTCTGCTGAAAAAGTAGTTAATTTTTTTAGAAATGAGTGCAGATTTGAGTCACTTAGATTTTTATAAAAAAAAGAAGATCGAGAAAGTAATCAGCGATTTTAATATGGCTTTTGCAAAACATAAGTTTGATACTGGTAAAGTAATAGATCATGAAGCTGCTGTTAAGCTTACTGAGCATAAGTATATTTATAGAAAGCCATACAAGTGTAACATTATTGATCAACAAGAAATAGAGTCTCAGATTAATAAGCTTTTTGAAGTTGGACTTATTGAGGAATCAACCTCACCTTTCGCTGCACCTGTTACACTTACAAAAAAGAAATACGCTGATGGATCAGTTAAGAAAGATAGACTTTGCATAGATTATTCTGCACTTTTGTCACTCAGACTGGTCATTATAATTGGAAATGTCTACCTTTTGGCTTAAAAACGTCACCTGCAATCTTTCAGAGAATTTTAAGAAATTGTTTAAAAAGAAATGGCCTAGATGATTTTTGTGTAAATTATATAGACGATATCTTAGTCTTTTCCAAAACCTTCAATGAACATTTGGAACATTTAGGACGACTTTTAGACGCTGTTCATAAAGAAGGATTTAGACTAAGTATTTCAAAATGCAATTTTGCTAAAAATAAAGTAAAGTATTTAGGCCATATAATTGAAAATAATAATGTTCGTCCGATTCATGATAATGTAAAACCATTAAGGGATTTTCCCACACCAAAAAATCAGAAAAATGTCAGACAATTTTTAGGCAAAATAAATTTTTATCATTCCTATCTTCAAAATGCAGCAACTATTTTGGCACCTTTGCATAACTTATTTAAAAAAATGTACCTTTTATATGGAATGATGATTGTAAAAAAAGTTTTTGGTTTATTATAGACACTTTATGTTCGGAACCATGTCTGGCAATTTACAATCCAAAAAGAGAGACTATTGTCCAAACTGATGCCAGTCTGGAGGGCATAGGCGCGATCTCAAAATAGAAGCAAGATAATGAAGAATTCAAGCCAGTTTCTTTTTTCTCAAAAAAATTAAACGAGCCTCAAAAAAGGAAGAAAGCCATATTTTTGGAATGTCTGGCAATAAAAGAAGCTTTAACATATTGGACTCATCGTCTTAGGGGTATTAAATTTGTTGTGTACTCTGATCACAAACCATTAGAAAATTTAAAAGTAAAGACTAAGTTAGATGATGAGCTCTGAGAACTTATGTTAAACTTATCACAATTTGATTTTACTGTAAAGTATATACCTGGACCTAGTAATGCAGAGGCTGACTGCTTATCTAGGAACCCAGTTTTTGAACATGATGAAGAATCCTCTGATCTAAAAGTCGTTAATTTAGTTGAACTCGAAAATATTTTATTAGATCAAAAAGAATTAATTACAAATTTTTCAGAAAAATTTCAAGTTGTTACAAAAGATAATATTTTATTCAAAAAATTTAGAGACACCGAGAGGATTATAATTTTGGATAATTTAGCAAAAGACATAATTAAAAAAGTTCATTTTAAATTAGGACATATTGGTCCTAAACAGATGGAACTTCATATTTTTCCTTTTTTCTAGAACGTAAATTTTAAAAAATTAATCAGAGATTTTGGCAGAAATTGTTTCATCTGTATAAAAAATAAAAGTAGAATTCCTTTCCATTTTGGTTCACTCTCTCAATTAGGACCAGCTCAGAGGCCTTTTGAGATCATGTCACTAGATACTATTGGTGGATTTTCTGGGAATAATTTGACAAAAAAATATATTCATTTGCTAGTAGACCATTTTACAAGATTTGCCTTTTGCGTAACGTCAAAAAATCAAAAAGCAAATGACTTCATTAATTTATTAAATTTGGTTTTAAAAGATGGACATAAGATAGATTGTTTATTAGCTGATCAATACACAGGAATTAATTCTGTTGATTTTAAAGAATTTTAAAAAAAAAAATGATATTAAATTAGTTCTCACTTCAGTTGACTGTCCATCGTCAAATGGTATGAATGAGAGATTAAATCAAACTCTTGTAAATCGTTTACGTTGTAAAAAAAATGAAAATGAAAGTAACAAAAAGA
This sequence comes from Ericerus pela, assembly GCA_011428145.1. NCBI lineage: Eukaryota > Metazoa > Arthropoda > Insecta > Hemiptera > Coccidae > Ericerus > Ericerus pela. The sequence continues at coordinate 58,999 of WOFM01000023.1, forward strand.
GACCTTGGTCCACTCTTTTACATGAGTGTGTTACAGAATATAATAATACGGTTCATACAGTTACAAAATTTAGTCTAAATTATCTTTTAAATAACGTAAAATTCTGTTTAATACCAGGCATTTCAGATAAAGTAAAAACTGATTTAGTAAAAGATAGAGAATTAGCTTTTCAAAATTCATAAAAAGCCCATCTGGCAAACAAAAAAATATATGATAAAAATAAAAAGCCTGATTGCTTCGAAGTTAATGATCTTGTTTATGTTCAGCATGGAAATTCTTTGAATAAAAATAAATTAGATGAATTAAGAAATGGACCGTATAAAATTTTAGAGAAAATATCAAATTCTATCTATCGAGTGGATTCAGATTTTCAGAAGAAAGAGTCTAACATATACCATATTTCCAAGCTTTACCCATTCAACTCGCCTTTTAAGTAAGAAAAATTAAACCAGAGATAATATTTTTTGTGATTGTGCATTAACCTAAACTTTTATTTCAGTTACATAATTTTGATTTCATTTACTACATATTAATTCTGTTTGTTTACTCGGGTCGGGGGGATGTAAAATCTTACATTATAATTTCGATTTTAATTTTCAAAATTTGTTCATTCGTTGCCTCCAAAACATCGTATTTTTCAAACCACATTGTGTCTGTCATTTTCGTAATCGCTTCTTTCCACTTTACAATAGATTCATGTTCACGATTGCTCATATTTTGGTGATTTCTACTTTGTTTTATCATGCACACTTTTCCTTTGTAACAATCTGTATTTATCGATCGAGGATGTCATCGTTATAATTGAACTTGACCTGTATTTGTTCTCATTCGTTTTCACTTTCAGCGAGAATCTCATTTATTCACTCGTTCTATATTCGTCATACTGTAAACACCACATCATAAATACCATTAATTTTTGTACTGGGAAATAACTTTAATTTCCAATTTCACTTTGTATTTTGAATATAATCTCAGTTATTATTTCTCGAGTCTAATTATTTCAATCTCTCGTGCAAATTGGTCCAGTAATTCCCAAAAATTACTTATATTTATTTTATTTTTGACTTTTTAGGAATAAAAAAATGTATAGGTAATTTGATGTACATCTTAATTTCAAAATAAATGTATCTTACTGTATTTGGATTTTGAGTTAAATGCTAGTAAGAAACATAATTTATACTAATCTGAGAATCAAAACTTTATTATCTTATTTATCAAAACATAATTTTCGAAGTATGTCCACTTCTGCAATTGCTTTTTTATTGTAAGGTTTTTTCCCAGTTAGCTTGCTATAATCCAGTTCTTGAATTTGGAGTTCATCTAATGAGCGGATGCGACTGATAGAAACGTATGCCTGGCCGTCAGCAAATAGTCGGAGTGGTTTTGCTCTATTCTGAATTCTATGATACAAATTTTGGATTATTTTTTTGAGAAAGCGATCCACCCAGATTTTTCATACAAAACTCGAGTTCTAGACTATCAGATAATCAAAGTGATTTGAAGACATCGGTAAAATGTACACGACCTCTTCAACAAATTGAGAATTCCTCACAAATTCCCTTCGATTCAACGATGAATTAATGTTAATGAATTAATGCCGTTGAATACACGTGAACGAATTCTTTTTGATTTGTCAAATAATTAATGCCATTAAATGTATGCAAACTCACCGAAAAATCGAAGAGAATTCCTCACAAATTCTCTTCTATTTGTTGAGGAGTGAATGCCATTAAATTAAATTTACGTGAACTAGTCGACAAATTGAAAAGAATTCCTCACAAATTCTCTTCAATTCATTGACTAATTCGTTTAAATTGAACAACATTGATTCATTGATGAGTTCGAGTACATTTAATGGCATTAATTTGTCGACAAATTGAAGAGAAATTCTTGTCATACCAAGACAAGGACCTAACATGTTGAATTGGCACGGATCGGCCTGACAATTTTTACCAGTACCACTATTTTTTTTTTGTCATTTTATCCAAAAAATAATTAATCTATATATATAAAAGAGAATGTATGTCTGTTTGTCTTTTATACATTACTACACCATTCATCCGATGGCCATGAAACTTTTGGAAGTTGTTGAGTATACTCCAAGAAGGTTTCTGGCATAATACAAAAAGAAAATTTCAAAAAGTTGCCCAAAAAATTCCCAAAATATGTATTTTATTCAATATCAATATATCAAAAAACAATATTGCATCAATCTGGTAAAGAACATAATTACATCGCAAAAAATATCTATTTTTGTTGTATACCTATGTGATAACAGTGACTGTGAGTTTGCTTCTAATTCCGTTGCATAGGATATTGGGAGTTTCCATCAAAGTGACTGACATCTAGTGGATTTTTATCAAACTAAAGTAGAGGTAATGGTGTATGTTATCAACGATGTAAATCTTATGTAAGTTTAGTTTTTTCTTTGATTTTTCTTAGTTTTGTCTTGAAGGAATAAGTGTTATAACTTATTTATCTACAATTGTTGAATATATTGGTGTGGAAACAGACACATGTCCTTTTAGAGATGCAGAAACAATATTGAAACGACAAACCATCAAGAATTCATTCAAAAATTTGGATAGGTCTGTTTGTTTGCGATGGATTGTGTGAATGGCTCATTAATAGAATCTGTTAAGACAAACAAACCTATTTTTGATAACACACATCACCTCTATTTTTTGTTGACTATAGCGCTCCCAGTGGCAATGGAAACTACTAATAGTAATTCAATATATATATCGATATTATATCGATGATTTAACATCACTAGTCATCTGTCATACTGATACGGAGACTGATAATAGGTAATGAGACACACATCAAAATAATTATAAAGATTTTCCTCAAGTAGCGCTACCTGGGAACCGGCATGCTGGAACTAATCAAAGTGAGTTAAATAAAAGCATATAAAAAATGGGAAAACATGAAAATGTGGTTAATTTTTGTAAAAAGTTCATGGAAATTAGAAAAAAAAGAGGAAAAAAAAAACTTTACCGGAAGTACCGTCCGGCCGATCCGTGCCAAAATTGGTAGCGCACTACAACGAATTAAAAAAATATATTTATTCCAAATTTTGTGGCTATTGGTGCAAAATTGAGTATTTTATGGGTAAAATAAAAACAAAATTGATGGTACCGGAAATACCATGGGAACAGGAAACTGACATACCTATCTATTTACCTATCTATCTATCTATATATGAATTTGAGTTACTGGTTCCAAGAAATTTTGCTGAGGTTATGAAACAAAAACGTACCCACCTCCAACCCTGGGAGCCAATACCGCACCAAGAAGATTTTCTAAAGAAAACCTACTGAAAAATGCCACTCGTTCACTCAAAAATTAAGTCAATTATTATACACTTTTATTTAACTCACATTGCTTAGTTACAGCGAGCCAGTTCCCAGGTAGCGCTACTTGACGACAAGCTTTATAATTTTGATGTGTGTGTTTTTCTTTATCAAATTCTTTGTGAAATAGTTTATTTATTTATTTATCAAATCGTGAAAAATTTTAAATACTGTTAATTGCCATAATTGGGAGAATAAGTAAAGATTTCTTCTGTGTCGACAAATTGAAGAGAATTCCTTAATTCACAGATGAATTCTCTTCAATTTGTCGTTGAATCTTGATTAATTTAACGGCGACGTATCGAGGAGAATTTGTAGATGAATTCTCTTCCATTTGTCGCTGAATCTTGATTAATTTAACAGTGACAAATTGAAGCGAATTTGTACCTAGATGAATTCGCTTCGATTCCTCGCTGAATTCTCTTCGATTTGTCGCGGAATCCTGATTAATTTTAGGGCGAAGAATCGATGAGAATTTGCGACAAATCGAAGAGAGATCTCATTGAATTGAAGAGAATTTGTCTACAAATTCTCTTCAATTTGTCGCCAAATCCTGATTAATTTAACGGCGAAGAATAGATGAGAATTTGCGACAAATCAAAGAGAAATCACGACAAATTGAAGAGAATTCGTAGACAAACTCTCTTCTTTTTGTCACCGAATTCTGATTAATTTAAGGGCAAAGAATCGATGAGAATTTGCGACAAATTGAAGAGAAATTGCGACGAATCGAAGAGAATTCGTACCTAGATGAATTTGCTTCAATTCCTCCCTGAATTCTCTTTGATTTGTCGCGGAATCCTAATTAATTTAAGGACGAAGAATAGAAGAGAATTTGTAGACAAATTCTCTTCTATTCGTCACCAAATCCTGATTAATTTAAGGGCGAAGAATCAATAAGAATTTGCGATGAATCAAAGAGAAATTGCGAAGAATCAAAGAGAATTTATTTACGGAGTCTTTTCAATTTGTCGCTGAATGTTGATTAATTTAACGGCGACAAATAGAAGAGCTTTTATTTAACTTAGCACTCTAAAAAGTAGAAAAATAATTTTTCATGACCTACTTAGCTTATTTATTCTTGTAACACAAAATAAAAGCGTGGGGCAAACCTGACTTATCATTATATATTTTCTTCTTCGTACAAAAAGAAACCTACAAACATTGTTGAAAAACTTTGAATATTGATATGAGTAGCCTACAGGCTTCGCTCAACTATCATCATAAATTAAAATTTATCTCCATGCTGACCTAATTCTTACAGTAACGTGTATTATCAGTCATGATTATTGATATCCAAATTATCAAACAACTAATCAACAACCTTCAAATTATTTGTTTAAGACCCTTTTTCAGCAGATAGTTCTGTCTACCTCCATCTACCAACTAGACTTATATTCTAATTGAAATATTTCTTTTCTTTTGCCCCACACTTTTATTTTGTGTTACAAGAATAAATAAGCTAAGTAGGTCATGAAAAATTGATGGTCAATAACCAAAAATTAAAAACAGTCGTTCATTTGGCCATACCTTTTCCAAACACTTTAAAGGTGACAATTGGTTGTTCTTTGGTTGTAGTTGACAACATTGTTAATTCTGAGCGCAAGTAATGGATAACCGTGAACCAAAACAGTAATAATTGTAAATAAACAACACCCCATCACTGATAAGAATGTTGATTTTCCCAAAATTCAATTGACAACCGTTTATCAACCGGGTTGACAAATACTAACCTCCTCCGGAATAAATTTATGGTTATCCACACCCACTGTCAACCAAAGTTAATTTCCAAATACAGTGAGTGCATCAACCACTTTCATGGGTGGAGTCAGGGGTTGATTTCAGAACGGCTATTTTTTCAGTTGTCAACAAGATTATCACTCCAAGTGAATTTCTGAACACCCTCCTGTATAATAATTGACACATAGACCCTCTGATGGAAGCACAGAGTAAGGGGTTGAGGATTTTTATTATTTATCAAAGAACCTACAGCCAACATTTTTTGGCCATGAAACCCTTTATTTTTACAAATTCGATTTCAACCCCATTTTAAAACTTATTTTACTGGGTTACAACACTTGTAATGATATTTTCGTATCATTCATAATACTTTCCTAAATTTGTATTTTTATTATCATTATCATCTTCATTATTTTTAATCTATTTTCTCTTATTATTCCATTCATAAATACTCACGTCATTCAAACAAGTCAAAATTTGCCTGATGACATCATCTTTCTACATAAACAGTTACTTTGTTTGCACAAGTCCTATAAACTCATTTCTTGTTTATACTAATTTCCACTAAATTATTTGTGAACACCCACTTTTTATCACATTCTCACAAGACCATTGGTCATACTTCTTATACATATATTACTATTAAGCAATAAGATTGAAACCCTTCTCCACACTCTGTATATTCGCTCAAATTTACTCTTTAGACTAATAATTCAAATACTAAATAATCTCATGTTTTTTACTTCTACATTCATTCCTTTAATTATTTTTACATTCATTTTTAATCTGTCTTAATTATTAATATTGTTACTGTGTATTACTTATATCTTTTTCCATGTTTTTTAAACTTATTGTTTAATACACTCTTCTATCAACTCGTGTATTTTAAATATCTTGTTAGGATATATAACTATCACAATACTTTCGATTCTTTAAAGTAGATATATATATGAAACCTTTTGGTTCTCACTAATTATTCAGTTTAAGAAAACTTTAAACGTTGCTCACCGAAAAACTATGGAGCTTTTTAATATTCGAAATAATTTTTAAATAAGATGGAAAGACGACCATAAGCTCAAGTTTTGATTCTAAATCAACGATACAAGTGAATAAGGCAAATAGAAACTCACTCGATTTGAAGTCTGCACATTCGATTGCATTTTGCGATTCTAGTAACATTTTCTCTAAACTCGACATCACTCCGTTTTTCTGTTTCAAAAATACATGGCCAAAATAAAACTCTTCGACGCGACGTACCTCTTGAAAATAAATTTCTTCTGCCTCCTCAATTAGTTCTTCTATGTATTTTTTATGTTTATCGTAGAACTGCATACTCCCGCTGAAAAACACCGGAAAAATAAAAATGAGATAAGCTAACATTTTAAAGTCCATGCAAAAATGAACAAATTGAAGACATAGTTTTAAAAACATCAGTGAGACAAGTAGTAGGTAACCTAAAAATTATATTTTTTTCTTTTAAAAAATATGTAAAGAAATGGAAAAGAGAAAAAAGGGAATATTGTAGAGAACATAAACAAAAGTGCATAACCACACACCACTGTCGAATTGTTGGGAAAAAAAGTGTTGAGGCCACTTAAAATGTTATACGTAGTATAGGTTTGATATATGAATGTGACAGAATAAATAATTTTGTCACATTGGAATGTCTGGAGAGAAATAATAATTATATTGACAAATTTCAAAATCTTCTTGAAAAAGGCACATACTCGATCTCTATTTGGATTTGTTTTCAACAGATTATGAGGTAAGATTTCATTAATTTGTGAACCAGCCTTTCATTCTTCCTCGATTTTCAGTATAATTTTTTCAGAAGAATCAAATTAAACAGATTATTCTAAGTTTCTGACATGGTTCAATTTCTAAACAGTTTCTTAGTTCAACTAACAACATTGCAAAATTGTTAAAAGCCCAAACTTATTCATAACGATTCCAGGATAAAGCAAGTTACAATTTATACTTATACTAGTGAGTACCAAATGCTTACAGCATGGAGTGTTCACTTAGCACTTTTTGATGTTTTCTATTTCTAGTTGTGCCAACCACCCCAACAAATTTTTGAGCATTGTATGTCATCGTAATTTGTAAACAAACTTCATAACACACGAAACATTTTATTAATAAAATATTTGTATTGTCATTAAACTGAAAAATTTTATTAATTTTAGTGGCTGAGCAGCCAAGTTCCCACCTTCGGACTTCAAGAACATAAATTTTTCTAAATTATTACGAAATAATAAATCGAAACTAGCGCTAGAATTCTTCTAATGATGATCAGTAGCATAATCGCTGATAAAACAGGGAATGTAAAAAAGGTACAAGTTACTTATCAATATACGAAGTATATTGCTTATTTATCTATAGCTTATAGATAAAGTACTACTTCCTTATGCTGCTACGTTAGGGTATCGCACATCAATGGGAAAAAATAACACTCGAATAATTGAGGTGGCATCAACCTTATGTGCTTAATTTTATTAATTTCAAAATATATTTATCATCAGCCGTGAATTGATACTTGATAGAGAATCATAAATATCGAACAGAGTAATTAATTTTGAAATAAATTACGTGAAGTAACTGTCAAATTTTAATATTACAACTTATAAGTTTATAACAGTTATAAGTTATTTGTCAATGTTTGCATGAACATCATGGAGAAGATCTGTGAGTATATAAATTTATCTATAAGGGCCAAATGCAAGAACGATGCTTAAGTAATTCTTCCATTTTTTCCATTATTAATAATATCCATTAATAAACATATGTAAATATAACTTCGTTAAGATATGTAATTCTCAAGTCACTGTTGATTCTTAAGTATAATTCTTGCTTTTGGCCTTAAGTGATGAATATACTTGAAGATTGAGAGCAAATTATTTGCTATAAATATTATTATATTGAAAATTCAAAATAAATAACAAAAATAGTACAGATGCTAACTCTAAATGCAGAAATGCACACTTCTAGACCTATTATATTCCTATATAAATGATAACATTGAGTGGGTCATCTGTACGAAGTATGCTATTACCTATCTATGGATATAACTTTGTTAAGATAAGAAATTCTCAAGTCACTGTTGATTCCTAAGCCTGATTCACATTTAATTAGTTTTTTAGCTACTAGTCAGCTACTTGGGGCACTATTCTGTTAACATTTGAAGTCAATATGCCATTTTAGTCATTAAAGTAAACTTTAATTTAGCTGAGAGTCTTGTAAGAATCTCATTAGAATCTCATATGGAAAATGCCAAGTTTAAGTTAATTTTAAATGGTTGAAACAGCTAGTGAATTCAACTGTTAACAGAATATTACCCCAATAGCATGGCTAGTAGCATAAAAACTAGCCAAGTGTGAACCAGCTTAAATTGGCTTTGACTGATAGTTATACTTATACTTGTTACTCGAAGGTTGGGATAACAAATTATTTGTAATAAATATTATCATTTATTATTGGAATAATGTGAATACGAGGACATAGAAAGTTTTTTATTGTTTAACTAGTACAAACTGAACAGAGTGTAATATAAAACTAGAGCTCTGTTTGATAGAATTACACTAACTTACACCAACCTACACCGGTAGGGATATTCCACAAATATTCAAATAAAACTTGGCGCAAAGTCACATAGCATTCCTACATTTGTGGAATCGCCCTCCTGGTGTAGGTTGGTGTAAGTTGGTGTAGTCCTATCAAACAGAGCTATGGTGTAGTAGCTTTTAGAAGTTCTCGATGTTTTATGTTTAGATATATCGATAAGTTCCATACCTGTATTATATGTTTTAAGGTTCTCACTTTAGTGTTTAGGTTCTTTCATACTTACTTGTCGTAATATTCATACAGTGATACTATTCTCACACTCCTGTTAAGTAAATAAGAATAAGTCGATATTTCCAAATAAATGATTATTCTATGTATGGCTACTACTATAAATCTAAAGTTTACAGTACCATCGGAGTAACTATAATTCAAAATGCAGATATTGAAAACTGTAAAATATACATATTGCTGCAAGTGCTCAAACATAATCTGCACTTTTGGTTGCAGATTTTACAGATTACTGTAAAAACTGCAAGTGCTCAAACAAAGCAAGTTCACCAATTTAGAATACATCTGATAAAGACATCCCTTAAATTTATAAGAGTAGTATATATAAATGTAAAGCAGTGTGGGGTACAGATCTTTTAAAATTATATCAACAGATCAATAGATTGAAAGATTACAATCTTAGATCATTAGATTATACTTCAAAAAAATTATCTAATTTTGAGATCTAGATAGCCATTTTTCAGATATTTTAGATCTTCAAATTAGATTGTTTGTAATAACTTAAGTCAAGTGCACAAATAAGATAATCAAATCACATAAAATTGAAAATAAATTAATAAAAGGGATATAAAGTCAAATTAATCATTTTCTAGTTGCCCATTCATCAAACATGTTGATTTTGGGATTATGTACTGCTTTTTAGCATTGAGATCATACACAATCAATGCTTTTGAGAACAATTTCGCAAAAACTGTAAGTGGAAAAAAACTGAAATTTTCAAATAACATCCACATAGGTTATCTGAAAATTCCTTGAAATTTTGGTTGAAATTGTACGTTTATTTCTTGAGATTTTGCTGAAATTCCATTCAAATCCTGCGATTTTAATGATAAGAATTCGATCAAACTGGGGAATATTAACAGAATTTCAGCAATTGCTCGAGGAATAAAGGTACGATGTCAGCCAAATTTTCAGGGAATCCTCAAATAATCTATGTAGATATTTCCTGAAAATTTCAGCTTTCTACCACTTACAATTTTTGTGTAATTGCTTTCGATAACTTTGATTTTGTAGGCTTTCAATGTTAAAAAACTGCTCATTATCTTAAAATCAGTAGGGCTGCTGATGCAGTTTAGTGAAGGCTTTACATCTCAAATGACTCAAACTTATTGTTCAACTTTTAATTATCTCCTTTTTTTTTTATTTATATTTTTACATAATGAAAGAGGTGATGGAGAGAAAATTTGGAAGTGATCTGAAAAATTAGGCAATGATCTAATTAAGTAGACTGCAATCTAGATCACCTTGTTTGATTAATCCACATATTGTGATCTAGATTACAATATTTTCAAGATCTGTAGATTGTAATCTAGATCACCTTGATTGATCTATTGTTTCACACTGACACAAATCTAAGTATTTCAAAAGGTATGTACTGTGGTTGCCTATTTAGCATCCGCATGTCTAATCAAAAATATTTGTTCTTGACTGGTCCAGTACTATTGGAAAGTGGAGGCAAAAGATACTCACTCTGGTGGCAAAAATAATAACCAGCCACAAACAGGATAATGAATGAAAATAGGTATAACTGTATTGATCTTGTAATGCAAAAATTTATTTTAAGCTAGTATTATATTTAGAAAGTTCACTGGCCAAAAGTAACCCTCTCCAACTACTTTCCTAGTGTAACATGATTGCTAAGTAAAGCAAATTACTTGTTTCAAGGGGAAAGTAAAGTTGAAATAAGTTTAACTCATTTGTTTATTTTCCATCAATTTGTATATGTGTTGGCATATTTCTGTTATAAAATTAAATAAGTGTTGGTGAATGTTCATGATAATTTCTTTAAAAATGATTAGGAAAGTGTGGGTATTGGCTAATACCCACCAGAAGGTAGCCAAGGCCTATATTAATGGCGTTGGCTGTGTTGCGTGTCCTCTCTCAACTTACTAACGTAAGAGGGTGCCAACCGTTTTATTGTAGAGAATAGTGAACTGTAAGCAATTAATCATATGGCGTGTGCGGGTATATACGGGTGTACCTGTGCACCATGTCAGTGAGTGGCGAAGAACAAACATCTCGCCACTTCACGCCATCTGCCAAATGCCGCGTCATTAGCTGCGGCTTCGTTATATACATCGGCTAAACAGAAAACGAATCTACATTCGATGTAATATGTAGTTTGTCTGTTCAGCCTATGTAACGGCGCTAGGTTAGCGGCTAAACAGTGTACAAATACACGTAGCTCTGTTTGGCCGCGCCTATGTATTTATTCAATGTCCGTATACAATTAGTAGCCGCCAGTAATTGACCAGGGCGAACATCTGTTGACGGAGGCTGAGCCTCAAATCCCTACGGATTGAATCCCCACAGAAAGTAAAAAACGGCTTTCTTCGTGTAATTTCCAAATTGATAGCAAGTAAAGTTAAAATTACTTTCTTGAACTACTTTCAGAGAGTAAAATTTCCTAGAGTAATACTAGCTTTAATAAGTTTGTTAAAACGCAGTTTTAAAATATAAGCTTATATTTTTAACTGAAAATCTATGTATTAATCTTGGTGCTATGGAATGACCTGGGAATGGGGGTAGGTATGTTCTTCATTTCAAAACTTAAGGAAAATTTTGGCACCAATAACTCAAATATGTATAAAAGCCAATTTCTTATTACCACAGTACAGGTTTCAATTTCTATCCGATAAGCATGATTTTTGGAACAAACATTAGTACTAAGCCTATTGATTTTGATGCAGGTTGGCCATATGGTACTTCTGTTATGGCTTTCAAACAGTAGCTAAGAAATTTGTAACAAATATTATAACTTGCTACAAATTTTGGTGTGGACTCTCTCAAGGTACATCTGGTAACAGTATTTTCATTTTTATTTCGCCTATAAAATTCCTAATTTTAGACTAATACGAACGTAATTCGGAATAAATATTTATTACAATCTATTAATAATGTTTTAGTTACTACCTAATTTTACATTTTTTGAAAACCTATTTTTTCTGACAGAGCTGCTCCTGTGTTAGAGTTTTTTTTGGCTCTAACTTCATGTGAAATAAATATTATTTCACTGTGGAAGGTCGGCTGCTGTATTGGTATATTTTAAAATTGCAGTAGTGAGTAAAATAAAAGCTTATAAAAATGAGTTTTTATGGTTACAACTGGGTAGAATTTAAAGAATATTCTCTGAAGATTAGTGATCATCCATATTAAAGTTTTCTCCATTATTGGAAAATTAATTTAAACTTTTTTCTTTTCTTATAAAAAAATACACAGGAAAAATACATAGTCCTGTTTTCAGACAGTGATAATATAAGGTGAATTTAGTGCTCCTTGTGAGCCTCTACTTCCCAATATAATCAAATACAGAAGTACTTCGAGGATATATATGATGACAAACAATATGGCACAGTTTTACCATGGGGTTGGGTGTCTTAACATACATACTGGTGTATTGATAGCTGGTGTATCAAATACTACCTACCAATCAAATTTGCCAATTGAGGTAAAAGTGAGGTATTTTATACACCAGTGTTTATATACAAATGCATGTGGTAATTTTTTTCTTCAATCAGATTTTTAGGAAGAAGTACACATGGTACTGGAAGCCTATCCATGTGGTGGAAATATTATGGGCAAATAATTTTTCACAATTTTTTTAATGCTTCTCACACGTGCTAGTAAGCATAGTAGATGCCAGCACTGTATCAGTGAAGAAATCTTTCAGATGATCTGGGGGTTCTTGGCCAAGGCACGCCACTCTATATGTTGACAATAACAAGGTCAACTCCAAGGGGTGAGGCTTCACTCTGTCCATTTGAACCCTTCACATCTGCCTGGAAGATCCCACTGCCTGTGTAATGAGTGAAACTAGTATCTGAGTGAATCTAGTATCTGAACTCCTTGTAACTAAAAACATGTTCATCTAAAAATAATAATTTTGAAGAAAAAAAAGAACTAACAAATCTTTCTATGAAAAAAAAACCACGTGGATTCCATAGTGTCATGGTAGCTGAACAAAAGGAGGGAAACAAAAATGTAATATTATTATACCATTCAACATATAAACTTTTCAAAAATTATTTGCAAGAAATATTTCCACCACATGCAAGTGTATATTTATAGACTTTTTTTTTTTGAGTCATCTCCACCATATATACAGTATATCCTCGAAGCAAAAGTTGCTTTTATGAGTTTTATATATATGAAGATTTCTTATAATTTTTTAATCATTTAAAAAATTGTAGTGATTCTTTTATCATACAGCCCAAAATGTGAATTCTAAAAAAATATCCTAAGGGTAAGAACATGATAGTGATTTTAGGCTACTACGGAAGAATGATACTCAAGTATCAACAGTGACTTAAGAATTACTGATCAAAACAAAGTTATATTAATTTATATAATTATGCTTATGCATGAATATAATTGATAATGGAAAAATTAAGGAATTACTAAAGTATTATTCATGCATTTGTCCCTAGAGTCATCATTTCTAGGGAGAAGGAAACTCAAGTTTATCATAGTTTTATTTTATCGAGTTATTAATGAAAAAAATTTGTTTCTCGTTCATTGATTGAGGTTCTTTTGTTATTTGCAATACATTTGGGAAAACTTAGTGGATAATTTTGTATTTATTTTTATAAGCTTTTATTCTACTCACTTGGGGTGCATTCAGAATGAACCCCTGGGTAACAACCAAAACACTGCAACCATTCAGAATGAGCTGGTAGTTTCACCTGGGTAGGATAATTTTTATTCTGGTAAATAGTTGGTGAAAAATTACCCTAATGATTTTGATTGGTTGATGCGGTATTATTTTGATAACAATGTAAAATATTTGATAACTATCCATTCTGTTTTAACTATTAATCCTAACATTTTGAGATATTGTTTGTTTGACAGGGGAAACGGGGTAAAATTTCAACTTTATCCTACAAACTATGACTGTGTTGGTTGTTCATTCTGAACATACTTCTGTGATTTTAAAATTATACCAATACTGCAGCCAACCATCAGCAACAAAATAATGTTTATTTCACATAAAGCTAAAGCAAAAAAAAAAAAAAACTTCAATACTTCTACATTCTACCAACCTTCCTCAACTAAATAATAATTATTTCACAAACATCAAAATATATAACATAATGGAAGGAGCAGTACATTCAAAAAATGTAGGAACAAGTTAGAAAAAGAGAGAATGATAGAAAGGTACTGCTATCTCTCTTTCTCACATTGCATGTATTATAAACAAATGATAGATCAGAGGAATATACTGTGATAATGAGTGTGGAATACCTTGTCGTGAGAGATATTCTCACCAGAAGGAAATTCAACAGAATTTAAGCGTGTTCAGCCACTTTGTACATAAGTACGAGTAAGCCAGAACCAGACCGAACACTGGCGATTTTAGAGCCGATTCAGGTGGTTTATATACGGCTAATTTACACGCACACAAACACACGTACGTAAGAGAATACGTACGTTGGTGAGAACGGTCAGGTCGCATCATCCCCTATCGAGATAAGAGATGGCTGGCCGGTTTGTGTACGAATCGTGACATCATCTTATTGTCACAATTTGGTACTCGTACATTACCTGCAAGTACATACAGGTAATTACGATCGAACGAGTTTTGTGTGTTTAACATCACAAGGACGATTATTTGCCTGCCCTTTGGGGTGGCGACTGTCATCAAGGGGTCCGAGCCCCTTTACCTCATACCAGTGAGTCCCCACAATGAGTTTCAATGTTCATTAACGCTTTTTAAAATGCATTTATTAATTCAAAATGAATTAAAATTAAGTTTCACATTTGTAATAAATAATTTTTGTACTATAAAAGGTGTTAAATATTTGCTACTGTTATCATTTTTGATGTTTCTCAAATGTTTCAGTTATACAATGACACACTATTGCTCTGCTTTTAATTGTACATCTTCTGGTGATCAGAATTCTGATATTTCTTTTCATGGGTGTTATTCAGTGTTCATTATACAGTGATTTTAATTGTCTTTTTTTTACTGCATTTGAGCAATAATCATTCAATAGTATTTCATTCAACATATACTTACAGATTTCCATCAAAAGAGAAGGATAAGGATTGTTTCAGCAGATGGCTTCATGCAGTTAAATGTAAAGATTTACAAAGAGAAACACATTAAAAGTATTTTGTGGAAACAATCAATGAATCACAATCAAGAAATATTAAAGTCAGGGATATTACAACTTACTCACCTTTCTGTTAATGTTTCATCCATTTCTACTGCTTAAAGATAACAAATCTCTTTATTTTAAATCAATTACAGGTACCAGAATTTAATTTAAGACACTTGAAATGAAAAATCTGCATTTCTAACTAACTTTCATGAGTATTAAAGTTCATTATCACAGTGTACTCCTTTGATTTATCATCTGTTTATCATACACACAATGAGAGAAAGAGAGATAGCAGTACCTTTTTATCATTCTTTCTCTTTTTAATGCATTCCTGCCACTTAGTTTACATTTGGCTAATGAGCCGTACTTCTTCCATTATATTATATATTTTGATGTTCGCATGAAGCTAAAGCCAAAAAAATAAAAATAACAGCTCATCCTGTGAAAAATTGTTTTTAACCTAAATTTATTTAATTTTAATTCAATCCATTTTCAATTTTTTATTGGAGTTGGATAAAAGCTTTTTGAATTTATTTTTCAGCTAATATAACTAGTGACTTTCAAGTTTGAAAATTTTTTAATCAATGGAGCAAAAATCTTATTGATGGGTAATGTAAACATCTTAGCTCTTGGTAGGGGCTATCAAGACTTACAAGCGTCAGGTGTCAGATTGTAAGACTTGTTGAAGTGTCTTTGTGTGTATGCGTGTGATTATGTCCCAGATCAATGAGGGATTTTACTTTTGACGTCACAGTATGGGTGGCACCTCAGAAAAAGAGTTCAATTATGAGGACAAACGAAAATTCTACAGCAATCAACCAATGAAAATGCTCAAAAACAGTAAAACTGAGACAATTTTTCTTCTTTTTTATACGCTTTTATTCTGCTCACTCAATTTGTTGAAGTACACCGGATGACCAACTTCAGCGCTGCTTTCAAGTGTTGCGGCCCACGCACACATACACTTATATCCGTTTTTATCAGTTGTTTTTTCAATTTTTGTTTGTTTTTGTCTTGAAAAAAAAGTGAGAAATTTTATTTTCTCTTTTGCCGTTATTTTCTTCTTCAAATTATAGAAGCGTATTTTTTAAAAACTAGTTTTCATCATAACTTATTTTTTATTATCTTGGCTTCTAAGGGCTCAAAATTATTGTTCTTTATCCCATTTTATTCCTTAGTTTCCTTTTTCATTTGGTAGGTCTAATACAAAGCCAAATGTTCTTTAAAGAGAATTATGAGGAAGTATTTGAAACAAATTTGAAGACTGCTATATACTTACCATGCTTTTATTTCATTTGTTTGTTCACATAGTTATATATAACGCTGCAAAGTCAACAGTCGATCTTTCAAGAGAATCCCCCATTGAAGTTGGACGCAACATTTCAACTTTGAAAAAATTTCTATTTCATTAAATGATTACTATTAGGCCTTCATTTAAGCTAGAGAGCTGGGGTTGGTGTGAAAAAATTTAAGAAATTTCCACACAATTTTCTTATAATTATCAATTTGGAAATGCACGAACAAAAAAAAACATACATAAAGGAAAATTTGCCATTTTTTAAATTCTAGAAACCTCTTATCTCTCACTTAATGACTTCACCGCCGCTATTAAAGCTAAAAAAAGATGTTGGTATCATTGGAAATAGGAGAAAATTTGTATGAATCTACATCGTTAACAGTTTCAAAATAGACGAAATAAAAAACCCAAATTAATGAAAAATTTGCCAATTAAGTATTTTTAGGTTTACATATCAACATCAATTCCTTATAGGTTATTTCATTTGCCACACTGTGTTGACACCAGGTCGTACCAAGAGGTGCTATTTCGCTCTTGTACGATAAATGCACCAATTGAAGAGTGGAATTGACTCAAAAGTAACGGAATACCTTCCCTCGGTGTCGTTATTCTTGGCAAATAAAACATAGCTCATGAGTAAAGCCACAACGGCACTTATGTATTTTGTTTTGTTTTCTTTACAAATGGGTACGGAGAAAAATAATAAACAGTAAGCAAATTTTATGAGTAGGTAGCCAATGCTTTCATTCTTAAAGCTATTGCAGATAGAAAAGAAATGTATATTGCATAGATTTTGAACATATTTTTGCAAATAATTCAACAAGTAATAATAAATAAATGAATAAAAATTTAATTTTCTCTTAATTTTATCGTTTCAGTATGCTTCTTACAATGAAAATGGCAGCAAAGCTATTCGTTGAAAAAGTGGGTTTTCAAAATTGCCACTTTCAGATAAATGAATGCAGGTGAGACGATTTTGTAAGATTAAACAATAGTGTTTAACTTGGAAACTGATTTCTCAAGAATAATTTGGTGGGTATATAAACAAGACTGATTAGTGTGAGCGTTTTCCGAAAAGTTCGATAGCTTTAACCAAGGTTGTTGGCAAAATCAAATGTCAATTCTCGAATTCAATCATCATAAATTAAATTAAAAATGTAATAAGGGTTTCGATACCTCAATTTACTTTCGCAGGCCAATTCAAGCTTTAAATATGCGGGTTCTATGCCGTACAGAATGATTTTCATACCCTGACATTCGACGGTTGAGGTGTCGAATTCGCTCGATAAAGGTTTCACACTTGTGACTTCAATTACGTCTTCATAGCAATGGTCAATTAACTGAACTTTGAACAATAATTCGGATCGATCCGCTCGCTTCTCGAGCACATAAGCTCGAAGCCACGTTGGAGATCCCCGAAACGGTTTAACCGCTGCAAGCTAGAAATAAGTATAATAAGTTCAAACGTTAATGATCTAACAACATATTCCTAAATCAGCAAATAAACTTAAGATGTTCGCCATAACAAGGAACACAGGCTACCATCATACAGGAATGAGAGAAAACATAACTAACAAGTCGAAATTTTCGACATAATTACCTGATTAACCAAAGACTCGACCTGAAAACTTCGGTGATGATGATCCTTACTAAAGTGCTTGGACATTTCATTCTCAAGTTTAAACAATCGTAATTTTTCTTCAGAACAATTGTCAGTCAGACATTCATGAGCCCAAAAATATCCGGCACTTGCTATTGTTTTTAATTGAATGCGTTTAAGACCGGGTTGATGATTTTCCATTTTACTGAACAATAAATTGTCAGGAAATTCACAATAATTTCTAAAAAACAATGGACAGAAATAATTTTTTTTAAAAGATACAACATTTGTTGCAGATATTAAGACTGAAAATAATATTTACCTTCCTTTTACATTTTCAATTTCTTCATGTTACTCGCAAGCCTACATGGTCATAGTTTTTCACAATTTCTGCTTTTCTTTCGGAAAGGAGACTAAGAGCGAGCGTAATGATTTAAATCTACTGTCTTAATTATTTTCAAACTACTTTTAGTATTTATTTGCACAGCTTTAAGGAGATGTTCAATGCTGAACGCTCCATCAATACAGAAACATATTACTTATTTATCTATGCTCCATCTATTCGCAAAGTCGCAAACTTTGAGTATGTAATTATGTATTATATCATATGGAGAGCTGATTCGTATACATTTTCTATACGTAGTTACTGTCATGCATAGATAGCGCTTTCAGGGAATGAAATGACTTCTTTTACATACGAGTAGAATACCTATCTTTGACTATATACATACTGGACTGCTAATACTGATAAAAAGCTGTGTTCAAAACAAACAGGCGTATCCCTGTTCAAAATGTTAGTTCATTATCAAATTTATTAATACTTATTGTCTTTTCCTTTGACTAGGTCTCTTCTTACCACAATTATTGCTTTTAATTACGAATTAAATCGGTAATGTAGTTTTATAAAACTCAGAAGTTCAAAAATTTCAGTTAAATCAATTTAAAATTTGATTTATTGATGCATAAAAATAATTTTTTTTGTTGCTGTATGACGAATGTTTTTATCTACTTGCGAAATATTCTTACAAATATGTCTAATTCTAATTTTTACTTAGAAATTTGTAATTAATTCGGTTAAACGCGGATCAGGTAGCTCTATGTTTTTAAACAACAAACAGTAAACTAACATTTTGAACGGGGATACGGGTGTCTGACTCAACTTCACCGGTTGTTCATTAGACTCTGTGTTATTCTTATCAGTATTAGCAGTCCAGTATGTATGTAGTCAAAGATACCTATATTAGCTTAAGTATGGAAATACGCCATCTTGTTTCACAAATAGAAAGTGATAGCCTTTGACTATATAGCTTAATGGACTGCTAGAACTGATAAGAAATACATTAAATGAAACACCGCTAAAGGCACCGTTAACAGGCGTTCTTTTTACGAAAAATGACCTTTGGTGATAAATGATAGTGATTCCAAATTTCCGATTCCAGCTAGCAAAAAATTAATTTTTATATTTCCTTATTTTAGTCATTAAAATTATATTTAAAGATAATTAATTTTATTATTATTCTATTTTGCCATTGACACATGATAAAATGGCATTATTTGTAAGTTTACAGAATAATTAATGACATAAATATGTAATACTTTACTAGAACTTCATTCCACTCATAATTTTGTACCCTCTGATTTTCAATTATGCAGAACTGTTCGAAGTGTAATAAATCATGTTGTACCAGAAAGGGTATAATTCAGCATTTAAAAAAGAATGTTTGTGTTGGAGTAAGGAATGATACTGATACATCTACAAAAGTTTGTATTTTTCCTATTATACTTTTTCATTTATTTATTTGCTGAGCTATTTCAAGAATGTCTTCATGTTACTGGAGGAAATACATATATACATAAACTTTTGAGGCGATGGTGTTTTTTGGGGTCTAGGGACCATAATCAGAAAAACTATAGTGTAATTTTTCCAAAATTATGACATAGCACCTTCCACAATAGTAGTTATTCTACAAAATCTTCCTAAAAAACCAATATGTGGGGAAAAAATTTATGATTAAATTATTTTCTTTTTATAGTAACAATAACTTCAAAAAGTAAAAAAAATGCGTGATAATTCCGTAAAGCAGAGGCCCATTTCACTAATCTATACAAATATACAAAGTAGAAAGCTTGGAAAAGCGTATGTCTGGGCTAATATATATATACCTATATACTTATCGCACCATTCGAATAAACTTCTTAATGGTTTGAAACAATTGAGCAGTTCGATTTTTAAATTTTTTAATCGTTCTCTTGGAACTTAAGCCAACCAGCCAGAAGAAATACTGAATTCAAATAAACGAATAGAGTCAATAAAGAGCTCATTTAGGACTCGCTCAAGTTCTTACGGTAGTTCAAGAAGTTTTTTTCGGATAAAAAATCAGCGAACGATGAAACTATTTACCTAACAACCAAATTTTTTGGTTTAAGAAAACCTCACTTCAAACTTTTTAAGAAAAAAGGAACTCTATCGAAAACTTACATTTTCACACTCTGAAGAGTTCGTCGATTAATTTAAATCATTATTCGAACGTTTCACTCATTAATTTCAGACAATAAATTGGTATAGCGTTCTAATATTTCACTAGTATCTGCTTATATTGTTAGGAGTCACGAAAATATAACTCAATACAAATTCAGTTTTCACACAAAGTAACGCCTGCATTGTTTGGCTTCAAGATTTTATCAGTTCTAGCAGTCCATTAAGATATATATTCTAAGGTGATAGCTCACTGTTACTATTTGTTGTAACAGAAATACCACCTCAACTCACTCATCATCATCATCATCAACACATTAAATATATATATGTCATACATTCTAGGTGATTTTGGCACAAAATATTTCGTCACCATACCTCCATTTCCAATATCGCTGGATCATCTGTTTGCTGTAAGGTGAATCAATCCAAATCTTTTTGCCATGAGAACTGATAATACGTCGGACTTTAATTGTCTGTAAATGTAAGAAGAATCCAAATTGAAATTTTTGCTGAACAACTCAAAAATTGTTGCTGTTTTGAGATTAGTTCCTGAGAACATCGGACATTGCCATTTGCTGAATCATTCATCGTAGTTTTTCTTCGAGAATTCATCAATTTTTGCCACTCCTTGGATCAT
This sequence comes from Ericerus pela, assembly GCA_011428145.1. Classification (NCBI taxonomy): domain Eukaryota; kingdom Metazoa; phylum Arthropoda; class Insecta; order Hemiptera; family Coccidae; genus Ericerus; species Ericerus pela. The sequence goes on from WOFM01000023.1 coordinate 80,058, forward strand.
CTGTATGAATCCCAGAGTTCAAATCTCCAAAGACGATCTCAGTTTAATTCGCTTACTCTTGCACGGGAAAATGCCAATTAGTCATAATTTAAATTGGGAAATTTTCGACGGAATATCGCAAGTCATGGGTAATATAATTTTTGATAATTTCCAGTTATATATTTCTTGCACCATAGTAGAATTTGAAGGAATATATTTGATAATTCTGTAGGACATTGAGCGATGTTAAAATTATAAAAAATTATTTCTTTTCCATATTAAATTTTGTAAACCCCCTTTATATCTGTAAAAATCTAGTGAGGTTATCACAGGAAGGATTAATCTTTAGAAAGTTCGAGTAAAGCAGTCACAAATGGTAAGAATTTGGAAAGAAATTGCTAGTTGATCAACAAATTGTCAGGGTACAGTTAAAATAACAGAAAAAGATTATAAAATATTATTACACACTTTTAAAAAAAAAGAAATTACAAATTTTAGAATAAATTTAGTAAACTTTCCATATTGGAAAATGTTTTTGGGGGAAATAAATCTCGAAACTTTTTCAGTGAATATAAGTGAGATAATAGAAAGAAAAGAAGGAATAGAAACTGCTAAATTCCTAAAAATTTCAAAGAATATTTTTACTAATCAAGTTTTAAACTTAGTAGAATCATTCAGAATTTTCTTAGAAAGATTCGATCGTGAAAATCCACTTTAAAAAATATCAAAAAATCAGGAAAATAATATAAGTATAGAAAATAAATTCATGCTAGAACAAAAAAAAATTCATGATTCAACAAAATCTTTGAATGAATAAAAGAAATCCTCTGTTCAAGTGAACAAGTCTGAAAGTGAATTTTCAGAATCAGAATTTCTTTTGTCAAAAATATTCTAGCATAAACCTGAATATTATATAATAAAATAAGATATTGATACCATTCATTAAATTTTCTATAGATCTTTTGTATTCAAACTTTCAAGGATTCAAATCTGAATTGGTTTATTTCAAGTTTAATTTTGAATTGGAAACACGAATTTATTTCCATAAGGGAATTATTTAAATAAAAATAAAATAAAAATTTAATTTGAATTTGAAAATAAAATAAATTTTTTTTTTTAGAAAATAAATTGAAATTTTTTTTTATTCAAAATTCAGTCATTTGAATTAAAAGTCATTTACCTAGTACTCCGGAAAGCATGAGCGTGGCAGGAGACAAGACTACCACCCCATCTTCTCAAACAAGTGCTGGTTCAGGAAGAATCAAAATTTGTAAAAACTATTAATTTGAAAATAGGGATAACATTGCATCTAGAAGAGGTCTAAATGATAATGTAAATGAAAACTGAAATAATTATAATGTAAATTTCCCTATTAACATAAGTCATAATGACATTGAGAACATTTGTATTGATGAACCTAATGTTGATGACTTGTAATTACACATACAGTGTTTTTAACATATTTCCAAATAATTTTGAGGAAGTAAAAGCTCCAAATAATAAACATGAATGGGAAATCGCAATTTCCATAGAATTAGAACCCCTTCATGCTATTAATACTTAGTTCGACTAATGTAATGCCAATTTTATCAAGATAGCTACTTAAAATTAGAGAAGACAATTTAGGAGTAAAATGATTTAAAGCCAGACTGGTTACTCGTGGGTATGGGGTAAATAATAGTTTTGATTTCAGGGAATTGTAAGCCCCAATAGCAAAAATGAGCACCCTTTTTACTTTGTTGGTAATTTGTGTAAAATTTTATTATAACATTTCTCAAATCGATACAAAGAATGATTTTTTCAATGGAATTTTAATTGATGACGTGTATTCAGAGATACCTAATGATATTTATTCTAACACAGAATAAAAAAGGTCCTTAAGTTGAACAGGTCTCTCTATAGTCTCAAGCAAGCTCCAAAAGCCTGGCATGTATTTGTCAATTCCATAGGGCTTAAATGTAGCAAATACATGAGTGTTTATACACTAAGAAAATAGAAGACGGTGTTCTGCTTCTTTTGATTTATGTTAATGATATTTTATTATGTGGACCAAATGAAAATTAATTAATGAAATTAAATTAAAATTGAACACCATCTTCAAGACCCATGATTTGGGCATGGAAAATCATATTTAGGATTGTAGATAAATTATGATCCGCCTAATAATATAATGAAATTAAATCAAAAACATATGATTGATAAAGTGGTGTTGAAATCTAAAGTACATGACTATAATCCTGTATTTACTCCAACTGAAGAGAAGTTCTATTTAAAAATCAACAAAAATAAAATAAAGTTCAAAAGTTTCATTATAAAGTACAAGGAGTTGCTCGATTGTCTAATGTATACCTATTATGCTAGGTACCAGACCTGATATATATTATGCTGTCAGCTATTTTGGACAGTTTCCATGCAATGCTGACAACATTACTCATTCTTATTTGCTGCATGTACTCAAGTATTTGGTTTACCAAAGATTGTCACCTTTGCACAATTCTAAGATAATAAAGTCATATATAGACATTATTTGGGCCAATTGCCCAACATCTTACCGATCCATAAGTGTATATTGCATATTTGTATTTGATGCTATTGTTCTTTGGAGAAGCAAGAAGCAATCTCTGGAAACTGTTTCAACAATTGATTCAGAGATTGTTGCTTTTTGTGATTGTGTATTTCATACTACCTCGTTACTTATTGTTTTAAACGATTTATAAATTGTAACTTCACATCCATATCTTGTTTATGAGGACAATGATAATTGTGTCTCATTAGTTTGCAAATGGTTTGATGAGCAAGAAGCATCTGGACGTTAAATTTTATTTTGTGAAAAATTACGTCAATTTGAATTTGATCTGTTTAAGGTGTGTGGGTACTTCCAAGCACAGAGCTGATGTATTTACCAAAAGGCTTGGTCATGCAAAATTCATTTTTCAAACTTTAATTTCAATGAGTGATTAGGTTCTACCCTTTTTGACACAACCCTAATGCCAAATTTCTTTTTGAGTATGTATTTTGTTGTATTGTACTCATTTTTACAATGGTTACCATTTTTTTATTGCATGAAACCATTTTTATGCCTTGTAGTTTATATTTTTTGAGTCCTTTACACTCTATGTAATTTGTGATACTATTTTTATTTATTTACTGGCATATTTTTGTTGTTTTTATTTTTTGTCCAGCCCTGTAATAACAGGTTTGGAGGAAGGTACTCATTTTTTCATTTGTTTTGGAAAACTTGCTTGATCATCAATATTTAGTTATCATTTTTGTTCTATTTACACGACAGTCACTGTTACTATGTACCACCTATCTATCAATATGTTAAATGTAATGATCTTTCATTGTTGTTTGAATGTGTTGTCCAATATGGATCAACCCAAATAAATTGTATCCAGCAAATTTCTCATTGTTATTTTGTTTTCAACACTTTTTCGTTCTAAATAACCAACAGTTAGGCATCTCTGGCTGTATGTATCTGATATAACAATATGTATGAGCTTACTAAGAGTTGTGGTATAGTGTAGGTGAGGGCAACATAGTAAGTATCATTGGGGGAATGTGATTTTAATTACAAAAAGTTCAGCAGCTTTACCATTAATTGAATGAGGAAAATTTTGCATTTTGGTTAAAATTGATTTATTTCTCACTTATGGATGTCAAATTTCATTGATAAAAAGCAAAATATGAGGGATCTTGTTCCTCTAATGATACTTATTTATGAGAGATATCTTACCTTCATGTTTTATCACAGTGCTCAGTCCATATAATTATATAATATAGAGTCAAAATGTTATTGTGAATCTGTGATGGCTGTGAAAAGTGGACAAAAACAGACAAAAAATGATCCATTGCACATGTGCAGTAAACCAATGTCAACTGTTTGGCTTAGAATGATGACCCTTTTTTTTAACATGTTTGAGATAAGTTGGCTGGGTATCCAGTACCAAAGCCAACTTCATTTATTAAGGGACAGATTTTTGACAGAAATGAAGTTTTTTAAGTTAATTTAAAATTTCTCATTTCCAAAAATATAATTTGTCAAAATTTCTGATCATTTTGGTAATTTTTTCTCAAGTTATACTTAAAAATGTGTTAAAAAAGTGAAGCTGGCAATTGTTTTAAACCAATTTTCATTCTACTTCATGACTTGATAAAAGAAGTAGGCTTTGCTAGTATTAAATGATCGAAGGGTTTGCACTCCCCTTTGAGGATATATAATATGATGGAGATGATATGATACAATTTTACTACGGGATTGATATCTTGACAATGAATGCTGCTATGTTGGCATACCCACATCTGACCAATTAGATTTGTGGATTGAGGTAAAAGTAAGGTATTTTGTGCACCAGATTTTACAAATAAAGGCACATGGCAATTTATTCCTCCAATTAGATTCTTAGAAAGTAGTACACATGTTGCTGGTAGCGCTATCCATAGATATGACACCAAAACTACATTTGTTTTGTCTCCATCATATATATCCATAAAGGCAGTCCTACTTTGAATTGCTTGAAATCTGCTCTCTTGCAGTTTGCATTCAGTTTTGAAAAGCCCTACAGATACGAGTCTGTAAATACATCATTTTGTATCCTACAGTGAATAAGTGAATTCATTGATATCACTATATTATCTGTAATTTGTTCTTCCTTTTGTGCATCATAAGGCCAAACAAAAGTATTTGTTTATACATATCAAATGAAGGCTTATGATCCTCAGTTGGGGTAAAACTACCTAATTTGTCAATTTGGGCTTTCATTTGAGCTTAATCATGCTTTAAAAAATATTTTGAAGTAGGGCTAAATCTTGCATGGTATTTGAATACTGAGGAGCAGAAAACAATAGACTGAGAAATGCTATGTTTTTTCATTTTATTTCTGTTAGTTGAGTTTCTGAAATTTACCATAATATTACTTATTTTTTGTTTCCATTTCCATTATTTTGGTTACCATCTTCATTATGTTTCCCAATTTTACCAAAATTTTTCATTCAGTTTCCATTTTGAGTTCATTTTCTGTTTCTATTTAATAAGTTTTTTTTTATACTTAAAATTATCCAAATATTGTTCAAATTTTGATACATTGATATTTTTTTCTATATTTCTCAAAAATCATTGATATTTTTTCCATATTTTACACATATTAAATTTTTGAAAAAAAAATGAAGTTGGCTGTATGTAGGGACATAAAACATAATAGAACTAAAATGTTGAAAACAAGTTTTCCAGGTTTTATAATAGTAATATTTTTACAATGTGGAATTACAACTAACAGTCACTGGCAGAAATGCCTTCCAAGTCACATGTTATAAGTATATAATACAAGATTTTTGAATGAAGCAATGTATATCCCTTCATATTAAATATTTTCTTGATGCAATTTTTGGTAAACTTAACATGGATTTGACACCTTTAAATACATAGCACTAATTACATTTATTCAAAACACTAGGGACTTTTATTTGTTAAGAATGTTTAAATTCTTTAGATGTGTTGTCGAAAACTATCCACTTTCCATTTGATTTCAATAAATCTCATATTAGGCTTAATGATAGGTACTGAGGCATCCGAAATCAAACAGCTTATATGTTTGACCTTCATACATGGTCGTATTTAAATGCTAATGATGTCACAATACCCTAAAACTAAGACATTATGCAGCTGAAATACTGATTCAAATTGGTCTTGAAAATTACTTCAAGACGTTTTATTTTTTTAACATTGTGAAATCGTATGGCTGAATTCTTTTTGACTTGAAATTAAGTCTCTCGAAACTGTGGAACATAGCTTACCTTGTCTTCATATTTAGTCGGCAAATTGAATTGTTGAATGAATCAGCAATAAGCGCAGAGTGTCAACAGAAGAACTTAATAAAGTTTTGATCCATAAAAGGGTCAAAACCTACAAAAATGAACGGCAGAATTATTTTGTTGAAGACATATAATTACAAAAGAATTATAGTGTCGACAAAGAGGATACCTAATACAAAGTGTAAAACAAAAAAATAAAATAATAAAAAAAGAATCTATTGTAAATAAGAAGTAGAGGAAACCATCAGAAAGTTCTTTTGTCTTCACCTAATTGTTTGTCTTCATAAGAGATGGTGATGTTTGTGTAGAAGATTTCTAATAGAAACTTTAGGTTTTGGAGTTTTCATATGTGAGAAGGATGAGTGACATGAGAAAAATAAAACTAACACAAGATGAAAATCAAATATCACTGTGCGCAAATGGCTCTACAAGGCCTTTATTGATAGAGCAATACAGTCATCTAGAACAAAGCTTTTCTTAAAGTTTGTCGGCAACACACCAAATTTTCCTCCTAACAGATGTTAAGAACTCCATCTGATTGCATTGTCGACTATAAAACATCACCCTCAGGTGTTCTAAAAACGATTGCCTTGAAGTGCGATATGAAATGACATTTTAGAGAAACTTTGATTGTCATTACTAATCCTTCATGATACAAAGAATAACCCCTAATTGCCTTTGTCTTCAACCTAACCTAGTCTAAGTTTGACTACCATCCTAGTGTCTGCAAAGGTAGATGCAGGTTTGAAATTTTTATCTACATCCGAAGATGGTACACTTTATCAAATTGCCTATGCGAGGACTTAGACATACAACTCGAGACTTGGACTTCCTACTATCCACCTATACAAAAAGGACTGCTTGTAAAATGAACCTAGTACGGAGTATAGCTTAAACAAGAGTGTTTGAAAAAACAGTGTTTGTTCTACAAGTTAGCCTTTTCTATTGGCAAGGTTTTCCCACTTATTGTTTTCATTTAGTCGTCATGAATACAAGCACATATAGATAAAAGGCATAAGCGTCGACATACAATAAGCTAAGGGCAGAGTAAAAAGCGATAAAGCAAAAGACATTGGTTACATGCGTATTATCTGTCAGGTTTTTACTATGAATTGAATTCCTGCCATATTCGTCTTGAGTTGTCAGTCAAGCAAATAAAATCATGTCGTCTTATACAGAATGTCGAATTATGTACCTGTTGGTTCTGTAATAGAAACTTGACAAATTATTTGGAAAATTGTCTGAAAGAGAATTCAATTTGATAACTGTCGTCATATTTTTATCTTCATAATAAATTTAACTTCAGACACTGTACTGTCCAAATTTATGTTCTGCAGTCTGCATGATGTCGTCATATTATGTCGTCACTATGAGTTCAAAATTATTTTTATTTTGATGTCAGAAAGTCTCGGACTTCTCAGTACTTATGAAATCAACGTTCATTTAAATATCATTTATTGCACAATTTAATTAGTGAAAACCAAACTGTATTGATTTTCATATTAATATCAAAATGCATTTATGCTAGCGACTCCGTTAATTGTAATTTCACTTTATAAAAAAATTACTATTGTAAAACCTGGAAAACTTAGTTTGAATATTTTAGTTCTACTATGTTTGTGTCCTTACACGCAATTGGTTTAATTTTTTTTTCAAAAGTTTTATTATTTGAATAATTTTTTATGAAGTGCTAAATGAAAGTCTCTAACAATTTTTCACAATAAGAAGAATTTACTCTAGAAGTAACAGGTATTGATGATATTGTAATACGTGGACAAAACTGAATTTGATTTTCAGCTCACTGTTTTTTTCTCAATTGAGGCAATTCTAATTTATTTATGGGTTAACAACCAAATTGAAAACAAATTCAAAGTTTAAAATTGATTTTAAATACCGTTAGATCTACTATATTGGACTATTAATAGTAGGTAATAGTAATAATGATTTAACAAAAAGACATATCAAAAAATGTATGCTATGATGTATCACACAATAAAATGTGGAAACTCAAAATTGAGCCCCTTTTAGGGATCACTGGCAGTAGAAGAATAGGTTGAATGCAAAAACAAACACCAAATTTTGACTCAGCACCCTCTAAAAACATATTTGGTGATGTATCACACAATAAAATGTGGAAACTCAAAATTGACCCTCTTTTGGGGCCAACTGGAGGTTGAGGAATGGGTTAAATGAAATAATGAACACCAAATTCTGACTCAGTACCTCAAAAAACATAACTGGTGATGTATCAAACAGTAAAATGTCAAAACTCAAAATTTTGATGGTGGAATATTTATAACTTTATAAGTGCATAACTAAGGAAGGCTAATATAATACTGAGAGAATGGTGTTATCTAAAATATTTATACTTATAACCACAAAAAATACCATATCCTAGACATTTTTGGGTTATCCAATCAAGATGGGTTATTCCGTTTTATTTGGAATCAGAACTTGTGATTAGTCATCTTACTTTTTTGATAAAACAAATTTCCAAATTTTGAATCTAATTTTTCGGTCATCTATGGGGAGTTTTTCAGATTTCTTTGGCCAATGTTACTCACTGTAAAAATACCAATTTTTTGAACCATCATTTATATTTTTATGATGAATACTGATCTGCTGCAGTGTCACAAAATTTCATTAGATTTTTAGGAAATGGGTCAAACACAATACCTCTTTCTGATGCAGTTGGTGAGAATATCGATATTTTTTCCATATTTTTTCAAATTTTTTCTAGTAAGTACTTAGATCAAAAATTAATCAGATGAGAAATGGAAAAAATTCTTCATTTGGTTTCCATTATGTTTCCCTTATTGATCTTGAAACTAATTGGTTAATTGTCTCCAATTCCCGTTTTTGTATTTTTTGACATTTTTGTGCATAAATGAAGGCTCTATATTGGCACATGCAGCATATTCTAAGACTGGTTGAAATTTGACAAAAATTGCCTGATTAGTGCAAGTATCAAGAAAAAACATACATCGCACTAGTATTCAAATGTTCTTTTTTGTAGGCATCAGCGCCCAAATGTTTTCTTTTGCAATATGTCTATGCCAAAATACCATTAAATCATTGCTTAAATAAAGAGGTGGACAGATGTTTTGTTTTCTAATTTACTCAAGTTCTTTTTGGAGGTAATCAACCGGGGTAGTCAAAATATGAAGCACGAGTGTTGTATCCATTTTCATCGAGAATTCTCAATGGGATTCCAATTTCCCAAAAATTAGTGGTAATTCCTGGCCAAAAATGTTGTTCTTGGGGACTGCCCGATACTGCATAAGAAAGGATAGTTCAAATTCTAAAAGAAAGTTTTTTCCATTCTTTTTTATTTTTTGTTTGTTTGTTTTTTTTTTTTTTTTTATGCTTACATTCCTAAAGCATTTTTATTCAAAAAAAATTTTTTTTCCTTTTCTTTTAATACCATGAATAATTCATACCCGGTAATTTGTTACAAGGTGCATTTAAGTTATGGAATTTTTCAGTAAAACAGGAGGGGCTGATCAATGGTATACCATTTTGGGGGCAGCATGATCAAATTCATCGATTACAAATTTTGGAATGATCAAGTTTGATTTGACATAATTCATAGCAGAAAAAATAAAAAATGAAAAAAATGTACTCTTCACATATTTACATTTGACAAACATACATTCATGAAGCAGTACAGTGCCACTGCAGAGCCAGATAATAGATCACGGAATGTGATCTGGATTTTCTTAACAGATCATAAAAAAAAAACATGATCTAGATCCCAGTTAACAGATAATTTAACAAGATGAACTAGATCTTCACAAACAGATCACTTATGGATCATAGGCTTTTTAAAGTAGGCACTTCCTAAGATTCAACATTGGGCTTCATTTTGAACACCTTTCAGTTTTTAACTGGTGTATAACCCATAAAACGAAGCTCAATATTAACACCTATTTTTTAAATTTAAAAATGTTATCAAAATTCAAAGAAGCTTGACAGTTTTGAGAAAGCTCATAAATTCAAAAAATTTAAAGAACATTAAAATACCAAGTCATATATTACAAAGGTACCTACCTAAATTCTCTAATCATAAGAAATGCTGAGATCTGTATAGCCTGATCCATATGGGTGCCCTAACCCCAAGAATTTTTTACAAATTTGAGCACCCACTTACAAACATATCTATTTTATAAAATTCAATCCCAATTTATGTATATTTATGCGCGTTTTTTGCAACATTCGCAACATTTTAATTTTGAATAAGTTAGGTTAAAAACGAGTTTTAAAAAAATAAGCTTCTATAATTTGAAGAAAATAATGGCGAAAGAGAAAATAAAACTTTTCACTTTTTTTTTGTGACAGAAACAATAAACAAAAATTGAAAAAACAACTGATAAAAACAGATATAAATGTAGGTATGCGTGTGTCGCAACACGAGAAAGCAGCGCTGAAGTCGGTCATCCGGTGTACTTCAACAAATTTAACCAGTAGAATAAAAGCGTATAAAAAAACTTCTTTTCTCTCACTTCACGATTTCTCAGCTACTAATAAAGCCACAAAGCTGAGGTTCGAAAACTATTGAAAAAAAGAGAAAATTTGCTAGAGTTTTTCACTAAAATTAATTTTTTTATCGCCATTAGTTTTTCAAAAATTGGCCATAAAAAATGCAAATGAATGAGATTTCCCGTTTTTTAATTTGTATTTTATTTCAAAAACTATAAACGATGGCCGAAAAAAATTTTCAGCGACAACCACCTACTTTCCAATAACAAATTAATTTCCATCATCAGATTTCATCTAAAATGAATTAATCACGAGATAACATCGAGAGAAAATACAAAAACAAAACTGAGTGTTGCGCGTGTTACCATTGTATAGGTACGTACATAATATAGTATACAAAGGGCTTTCTGCATAATCTTTTGCCATCTATCGGACATCGAATGTTCATGCACATGTATATGATTTTGGTCATCTAGGATTTGTAACTGGAGTGGGGAGAGGAGGCATAGAACCTTATTCTAAAGTTAGTAGACTATATTTATATCGCATAAATAAATAAAAGTGAAAAAGCTACAAATTAGGGGTTTGTTTTTAACTGAAATTTCTATTGGTACATTAGGCATTAAGTTGTAAACTACAACTTATAAGTAAGTAAATAAAGCATGGTTTAGAGGAAATCTGCCGGCCATTTTATTATAAAGATATCTACTCGACAGACAAACTTGAAAAAATTTTCAAACTTCATTTTGGTGAAAATTATATTTTTTGAATTAACATTCTATTTCTGAGAACGCTTGTTGGCATAGATTATCTATCAATTATGAGAAAGATCCGGAAACTGTAAATACCTGTGGTCCTATAGGGTGCATACGCTATTAGACTAATTATATTTTTTACAAATTGCAGGCACCTACCTGAGCAAAAATTGAAATACAGTTAAAATCACTGCAACAAACACCGGCTGCAATTCATAAAATACCTGCGTCCTGGCAGAACTCCACTTGCTTCTATATGTTAAGGAGAGTCGGCTACACCAAATTGAGCTACCGTACTACAGATTTTGGAGCCAAGTAAAGCCAAGAAATTGGCTCTGACAAATTCATCCACCTGTGCTTTGTTAAGTTATTTTACAGAACAAACCACTTTTTCCATTTCATCCCGTATTCTTTCGGTGGTCACTTTTGCGTCTCTAAAAATTACCAAGTACGATTTAATTAGTATATAATTGAATTTTAATGAGCAGTGAGAGCATAAATTTATGTACTTATAAGCTCTTATTCTACCCACTACTGCGATTTGAAAGTACTATACCAATACCGGAACCAACCTTCGGGCAATAAAATAACGTTCATTCCGCACGAAGGGAAAGCCAAAAAAAAAATAAAAGCTTATCTTTTAAAAATTCGTTTTTAACCTACACTTTTTTGTACCTACCTGTTGTTGATGGTTTGTAGTTTGTACCAATCAGTTTGCAACCAGCATTATTTTATACTTATCTGCTTATAGGCCCACGTACCGATTACACGCCGGCTGCAGCAATCTGTTTGTTGATGTAGTTAGCTACTGGCTGACAAACTACGGCTACAATAAATAAATTTCACAGTTGCTCGGAATTGGCCGTAGCCAGTATTTCTACCGTAGATACATAATTCTATAGGTACGCTGTTAAAGAGCTCCTCTGTGAAAAGTGGGGGGGGGGGGCGGGTGGCTAGGGGATTATTTATCGATCGTATAAACGAAAACTGCGGCAGTCAATTACAAACGAATAAATAAATTGTTGGAAATTGCGAGACTAGATTTTATTCGTTTTCAATTAGGTAGGTAGGTAGGTAGGTAGGTAGGTACATTGTTTGTACGGCAGAAAGTAAGTTAAACACGTCGCATGCCCACAGGTGGAGCTATACTCACCGAAATACCTACCGTCTGTAGATATACCATACCTACCATAGGTTACGTGTGCAGTTGTGTACCTATCTGCGTAATTCGCTGACGCTGCAGGCAATCCGCAGGTATGAAGACGAAAAACGAACAACATTGAAGCAATACCAGATAGTGAACACACAACTAAACGTAGGTAGACAGCGTTCACAAAACGGTATTGCCCGATGATAATTCGTCTGACAGATGAATTCAGAATGTTCGCCGCCATCTAAAATTATTATTATTACTTATCGTATTATCGTTATTATTATTATTATTGTTATTATTATTATTATTATTTATTTATTTATTTATTTTGTTAAATTTGGCCGAGACGTACCTGTAGTAGGTACTACGGGCAGACCGCGTTAATGCAGACACGTTTCACAATTTCACTTCAACGATGAAAAATCAAACACTTTATAATATTATAGTCTCGTTAAAAAGACTCCGGTCATATAATATATCGTTATAACTACAATGTAACTATCCAAATGAATCGTTGTACTAAAATAAAAAATTATAATAAGATACGGAGATAATTAAACGTTTTTTAGACTACCTAATGGTAGGTACCACCTAATTAAGTTGACGTACCTATAGATACGTAGGTATATGTATATATATATATATATATATATATATATATATATACATATGTACTATATATACGCGCAACTGTGAAACTGTATAGTTTACTTACCTTTATTAGCTCTTTTTTTTAAAATTATTTTTTTTTTAATTCTTCTTTTTTTTCTATTTAAGAAATCATTATAATTTCAACAGCGTACAACGCTACGCTTAGACAGTTAGGTAGCTTACCTATTTATTACAATTGGTACACAGTACGTTACTTCACCTAATAGGAACACCTACCTATTCAAATTAAGTAGGCAAGGAAACGTATTAAGTTACGAATGCCCAACGTTTGAGTATGTCTAATGGTCGACTCGCGCGGGTAAACTATTTTGAAATATTCGAATTATTGTTACAGCGACGATATGGCGCAGGGTAGGTACGTAGGTAGGTAGTCGTTAATTCGAGTAGCCTTTATTGATAAAACTTAGTGGAAAATCTGCGGCATACCTGTAGCCATGAGACTGCGAGAAACAGTCAGAGAGAGAAATGGAAACTAAACGCCTTTTTGAAGAGAAACTTCTTTAGGTACTGCAGAAGGAGGAGGGAGTTGACTACGAAAATGGGTGAAACATTTCCCGTTTAATAGATGCCGTACATAAATGAAATACCTACGTGTCTTATTACAGCCATTTGGTCGTGGCAGTATATGACTTCAAAAGTAACCCGATCGCCATCGGAGGTTTCACGAATGTGACTGCAAAAATTGTTGCAATGTTTCAACGATGAAATTATCGACCAATCGGAATAAAGACCACTGAAAAATAAGCGTACTATTTTACCAGTAAAATATTATAATGAAACACTTGTCACGTTTATAGGGAATTCTCACTGTAACATACCGCGATATTTGTGTTACCTACGAAAAAAGTTTGCAACATTAACATTCAGGTAATTACGAACCTTTGGGGTAGCGTTTATCGAAATTTTGTTTTCCACGTACGCCGAAAATGCCTCCAATATGAGACAATTCGGGTATCCCCTCCCATAGTTAGTGACCTGAAAAATTTATTCAGAAATGGAGTGATCGAAAGTCATCTGCGCTACAGACTGTATGACGTAATTTTAGCGTAACTATTTCGAAACGTACGATAAGTGCGATCGTAGGGGTATTTCATACTTTGACCACCAAAAACACCAGGCGAGCATTTCATATTGCACAATGTCAGCGTTACAATTACACTTTTCCCTAACATATTTATACATACGTACGTAGCTATCGCCTAAATTTTTGGTTTAGGATTTTGAGAAAATTACGAAAGTAATATAGGGATTAAATTTTCTCGGAAGGTAGTCCTTATATAGGACCGAGTTTAAAAGAAATTTGTTGTTTATTAGTGAAGTAGTTTTCGTGAAAACTGGAGAACAAAAAATTCCTGGAAAAATGGTTTTTCCGGGATTTTAAAGAAACTGCAAACGGAATTGGGCTGAAATTTCCACAATAAATTATCCTTATGTCAGTGCAACTCGAATAAAAGTTTAGTGCTTATTTGTTCGGTAGTTCCCGTGAGAAATGGAAAGACTCGCTGGAGAAAATTTTTGATTAACGGTTTTGAGAAAACTGCAAAAGAGATAGGGCTGAAATTTTCATGAAAAGTAGTAGTGAGGCTCTTAACCACCAAATATGCGCTTGCGGGTGATAAGAGATGAGCGGCCATTTTGCGTTAGTAGAATCGTAAAGAAAAAATTCGGGCCCGGAGGAGAAAAAATTTATAGGCTTCCTAAAAAACTGAAAATTGTATTCGTGTTTCAGGAGCAGTATTTGAAATTTATTTTTGGAAGGGATTTTACAATACTGAAAACTCCTATTTCGCGAGAGGAGTGACTGAAAAATATTTTTCGATGGTTTTTCAATTGATTTTCCATCAAAATCTGCTTATTAGAAGCTTTTATTCTACTCGCTACAGCGATTTTAAAATATACGAATACCACAGCCAACCTTCCACAACGAAATAATATTTATTTCGCATTACGCGAGAGCCGAAAAAAAAATAAAAATAAAATAAAAGCTAATGTTTCAAAAATACGTTTTTGACGCAAAGTTATTTTTCTCTCTTTTTTTGGGAATGTCAGGTACGGGAGAGTACTCCCAGCCCTCACGTTGGGCTTGGGTGTTAGTCTCGTTTACATTCAGTTTACATTGTTTATTTTTAGTTTATCCCATATTACTATACAGGTATTTACTATACGTATAATATTATATTCAGTCTACATCGAAACGAGAATATGACAAAAGATGGCGGTTCACCTCTCATCTCCCTCATGCGCGTACCTTGTAGCGGAGAGCTTTAGTAGTAGGTACGTATCCTTATAGGGTATAGGATCAAGCGTTTCTTCGTAAATTTTTATAAGTGCATCTTCGCCAAGAAAAACGTACTTACAGAACATTTTTAGTTGCACCAACTCACGCTGCACCCCTGTGCCGGTTAGAAATAACACGATTACGGTTAACCGGTAGTCCTACAGAGACAGTCTCTTCGTTGTTCTAGTGCCGCACACTTTTACTAATCGAACAGCCGGTTCATAAAGCGAGGTTAGGCACGAAATGCCGCATTTTTCGTCGTATCGAACGGACCGACCTACGATAAAAAAAACACAGTCCCGGTAACGTCGTAAACGACGGACGTGTCTCGACTGTACGTCTTAAGGCGCGATAAAATTCTTAGGAAGACGATTATGCAATAAGCGATGCAGGTATTGGAAAACGTGTGGATGCCACTACGGGCGCGACATTGTCGGCTGCCAGTGAAATAGACGATGCGAATAATTTGCCATCGGAATCGAAAGAAAAACAAGAGGATCAGTGGAGACGGAGTAGACGTATCAGTATATCAGCCCACTGAGGCCTAGCCCACTTTCTCGAATCCCTAAATTTATCGCAGGAGAAAATGAAATTTTATATACTCACTTACCAACCGCCCGAATGCAACATAATTATTCTCAGTTCGAGAGCATTACCTATTGCGCTAAAGTTTCTTACGTTTTTGCCGCACAGTTCCATCGTTTTCACTTTTGTTCCTGTCCTGGTGGTCAGGCTAAACGTTTTTTTGCAACGCATCCCCACAAAACAACGAGTTTTACCCGCATGTATGTGTACAGCCAATGTAGACAAACACATTTTTGGCCTGTGAAGCGGACGATAACTTTATAATCTCGCGCGCATCCAAATCCTGCGCGACAGGGTGTCAGATATCCGAACGTATAGGTAATCATTTTGATATTATTATTTAGCTATTTCGAGAGAAACGAGATACCTATTCGTCGAGTCGCCGCAATCCAATCAAACGCAACATTTCAATTTTCAAAAAACAGTCTCATATGATTGCTCAGCCTCTAATTAAGTTGCGCAGCTGCCGTTCGTAACGATCGAAAGTGGATAAAATTTTAAAAATTTTCAATTAATTTTCTAATAAATTATCTTTATATAGGTAGCTGTTTGACGACAAATAAACGAAAAAAACGCCAATTAATAGGAGATTTGCCGTACCTATTTTGGAACGTAGAAAATTCTCAGCTCTTTTCCGCGATGATTCCTCAATCGCTACGTACCTAAGCTAGAAAGCTGAAAATCGTATCTCTGAAAAGAGGGGGTATAGGTATTTACACGAATTTACTTTTCGTTTAATTCTTTAATCGTCTTCGACAATTCGAAAATAAACGTTAAATGAATAAAAACGCAAATTGGTGGAAACAAATTTTTGTTGAAATCGCCTTCGGCGGCTCGTCCGCAAATTCTTCACACTCGGTAAAAAAATAGCTCACATTACGCACTTGTCATATAATACGCTATTATCGCTTTCTTGTTTTTCGTTTGACTACGCTTTAAGGCTGCACCTCGAGCGTGACATTCGATTTAAAAAGTGAAATTTGTAGTCGATTCGAAGAGGGTTCTCCTCCAACTCGTCATCCTTCGCTCACTCACACGGCCGTGGATGGAAGATGAATTTTGTTGCGCCGCTGACTCACCACTGGGGGCTGGGCTACATTTCTACATTCGTACAGTTTTTGCAGTCGCAACAATTAGGAAGTAAAGGCTGCTTCAGTCTCGAACATATTTTTACTCGAAGCAACAATTGGATCATCGATCGATCGATGGATCGCGCGGTCCGTACAGCGAGAAAAAAAAATCAAACACTTAAGACGACGTAAGTTGACGACACGGCGCCACTGAGTCAGCCTTGAAAACGTTTAGGATGAAGCTTTTGCAAATATACTTTCGAAAAGATTACTTGCGACAAGGTAAATGCGAGTTTTTCAACTTGGTGCAGTACACAATGACGAAGAAGAAAAGTGCACTCCACGCGATGGTCGAGTAAAATCCGCGTAGAACGTGCGGATGAGTGAAGGCCAAGCCACGGTTGGCAATTTTTCTGGCCGCATCCACTTCCCACGTGACTGGCAAAACGACGCTGATGTACTGCAGAATTTCGTGTTGGGCTTCGCGCGGACCGAACATTCCTGCGTCCAAATGCGGTACATGCAAAATTGCAAAATTGCAAAATTGCAAAATTTAATTCAAGAGCCGAATGAAAATTAAGAAACGCGTAGGCGGGTACCTACATTATACACGTATCGGTCCAACATCAAATTACTTAATCAAAAAAATAATATTTATCTCTTAACCGAGCCGATACCGATATAGTTTACTCTCATTGGGCTGCATTCGTAGGTTCGTAGGTAGTCGTTCCGTTCACTCGTGGATGGGTGAACGAATTAGTATAGCCTATGAGTATGAAAGGCGAAAAATCAAGTCTGGTCAGAAGGTCACTTAAGCGAATTTACTTAGCTGAATGCCCTTCGCGTTAAGTGAGTAGCCTGCTCGGTACCTTTGCCTACTAAATGACGACTGAGAATGATAATTAGATATGCCCATTGTTCTATGTTTTCTGTTAAAACGATATCTATTAGGTATCTTACTTAAAGAGACAATTCTTAATGAAAATGAAAATAGACTGTAACGGTATAGTTGTTACAAATAAACACAATAATAGTTTAAGAGTATATTATTATAAATCGGTGAACAGATTATTACAAAAGTATGAACAACATAAGTGTAAAAGTGAATTAATAAGTAAGTGGGTGAATGAATGATAATATACAGAACATTAGACTATTTATAAGGGTGAAGTTCGAGTGATTTGAATTGGGTATTGTGGGAGATATGAATATGATTGGTTGTTTGAGGAAAACGTAATTTGGATAAAACCAATGAAATTAAAAGGAAATTATAAAAGTAGGAGTGTTAAAGAAATTAATAAGAATTGGAATTATTGCAAGGTATCGAAATATATTCGTAGAAAAGATGACATCGTGGAATATAGACGAAAACAGTTTATGGTGTACCGGTGGTGATGTCATCAGACAAGTCAAGACTTGAAAGACAAGTTTGAACTAGTCTTAAATGACGTGAAAGAAAGGAAGTGTAAATAGACGGAAATATGAAGAATAGTGTGGGAAAATACGAATTAATAAAGTACGAGAATATTTGAAATAATATGTATGAAAATATCATTACATAAATATCGGGGTAGTTTGAAATTCAAAGTTGGAAAAGTTTGAATTTGAGGAAAAATTAAACAAAATGAAAGGAAATTGGAAAAAATTTTTATTTTAGGATGGATGTTATTAGTAGGATTAAGTTTTAAGAATAGATAAGTATTCGGGGTGGTTTGAATTTTAAAGTTTGGAAAAGTTTGAAATTAGAAAATTTTTTTAAAATTGGATAGATAATTTGTATATGGATAAGTATTGGGGGTGGTTTGAATTTTAAAGTTTGGAAAAATTTTAAATTAGAGAAGTATAGGAAGATAATTTATTGGATAGTTGGATCTTTTTTAGGAAAATAAAGAACATAATACTTCCATATTATCATCGATTGAAAAATCTACGACTGACATTCTGTCTCTGTGAGTTACATGACAGAAGGATAATACTTAGGTATATGTTTTTAGGAAAAAACATACATGGAAAATATATAGATTTGTTACGATAAATAGTTTTTTTTTTTTAAATAATAAAATATTTCACAATCATGGTGATATAAAATTCATAGTAATCATTGATATATAGAATTTCATAATAATCATCAATATATAATATAACAATATTTGACATAATAAATTTAATTAATAAAAAACATTCATATATATTAAATTAAACATATTCAAAATTTTCATCAGATAAATCATTAACATTTTCAATAGAATTATTTTTTTCAATAGTTTCTTTAATTCATTTAATAATTGTTTGACATGTCGACTTTCAAGTGGTTTTTTAATTTTAATAGTTAAGAAATATATAATGATAAAAATAATAAGAGTAATACTAAATAACCATACGAGAATAATAATATTTATAATAGAAATTGAATTGTTTTCTCCAAAGATATGGATTTTAATTTTGATATTATCGAGTTTTTCTTTAATATCTTGAGTTGATGACATAGGAGAGAAGTTTGGAACAAAATTAGTCCAATTTAGATTATAAGCATGAATGCTTGGAAGTGAAATAGTTTTTTTGATATCAGAATCAATAATTACATTGTATAGTAAGGGTAAGTGATGTTCGACATATCTCGGGGGCAAGGAAATCCTATAGGGATGATGGTTTCAGAAAAACCAACTAATCTGGCTAATCTTGGTGATGGAGTTTTGAATCGATGTTGATAAGTTAAGGGTTGATGGTCAGTATAGATGATAAAATCTGTTCCTAGTAGGAAGTCTCTGAAATGTTGACATGCTTTTGTGATGGCAAGCATTTCAAGGTCAAAGGAGCATAGATGTTGTTGATTTTTGTTCAATTTTTCTGAAAAATATCCAATAGTGTATTTTTTTTTTGTTTCGGGATCAATTTGACGACAAACAGCTCCAAGGGCATCTTTGGATGCGTCAACTTCAATAAAAGTTGAAGCTTCAGGATTGTTAATTTGTAATACAGGTTCTGAAAGAAGTATTTTTTTCATGTTGTCAAAACATTCTTGGTGTTCAGGTAGCCATATGATTTTTTCATTTGATCTTGAATCTTTTCCTTCTAAGATTTTCATGAGAGGTAACATTTGTTTGGTAAAATTGGGTATCATTTTGCAATTGTATCCAGCCATTCCAATGAATCTTCTTACTTCTTTTAAAGTTTTGGGTGGTTTCATGTCACAAATAGCTTCTATATTTTTTGATAAAGGTTCTAATTTACCATGACCAATTTTATGTCCTAAAAGTTCTATCGAATCTTGCATAAAGAAACTTTTCTTTTTTTTTACTTGAAAATTGTATTTTTTTAGTCTTTTTAGGATTTCGATTGTGTTTGAGAGACATTCTTAGAATGTTTCTCCAAAAACACAGATATCATCTATGTAGATAATAACTTTTTTCCAAAGGATGTCATGAAAAATGTCAACCATGGCTTTTTGGAAAACTGAAGGACTAAGACTGAGTCCTTGAGGCATGCTATTGAAAACATAGCCAACTCCTTCAATGTTTATTCCTGTGATAGGTTTTGATTCTTCGTCGAGAGGTAATTGGAAATATCCTGAATTGAGATCTATGATCGAAAAATATTTCTTTGTTCGTAAGTGTGGCCATATAGAGTCTATACATGGTACTCTAGTTCTGTCTTTTTTAATTTTGCTATTTACAGCTCTATAATCGACTAATGGTCTAAATGAACCATCAGGTTTCTTTTTAAGAAACATGGGTGATTCGTATGTTGAAGGTTGTCTTTTTAATACTCTGGCAGTTTCCAACTCATTAATTTTTTTGAGCCATTCCATTCTTTCTTTGTAAGCCATTTTGTAATTTCTTCGTACAACAGGATTTTTGTCTTTAAGATGAATATGGACAGGTTCTAATTTAGCTAATGATAGGTTTTTTGTGGAATGTGTAAAGATATCGATGTAATCCTTCATTTTGTCGATGACAAGTAGTCTTTGTTTTGAAGTTAGTTTGTTTGATATTTTGATTTCAGTTCCTTCTGGATCACAAAATTTTGTTTGAGTAACAAGAATATTTTTATTATGTTCAGATTTTATTTCATCTTTATAACATAATGTTCCTAAAATTTGATTCTTGCGTATTCTTTTTGTATTTGTGTTGGGATTATGAATTTTTAAAATATCATTATGGACATAAATCTTAAAATTTGTTTTTTCAACAAATTTGATATTGACCATAAGTTTTGTGAAAGATGGTAATGTTTGTAGTGAGATGGTTTCTTGAGGTTGAATTAGGTATTCTTCATTTGAACGAATGTTGTTTACTTGTTCTTCTCTAGAGTAGTTTCTTGATTTACATCTTGGAATTGGTATTGATATGACTTCTTTTTCGTGTGGTATAGAAAATTTTCCAGTTGTAAAATCTATTATGGTTTTGTATTTTTCGAGAAAATTGTAACCTATAATAATATTTTCTATAAGATCTTTGATGATATATACTTTTATAGGGAATGCTTTTCCTTTAAATATTATTGGAATTGTGTAAACTCCTTCTTTATTAAGTTGCATTTCATTTGCAGCATATAATTTGTCATCTGTTGGTTCTAACAGAAGATTTTTTGCAAATTTGGAGTGTATTAAAGTTGATTCTGCGCCACAGTCAATAAGTCCGTATGTTTCAGTTCCTAGAATACTACATGGAAGGTATAAACGACAGTTGATTTCGTAATTGCCAGTAGGAGCAATAACGACAATGTTTGATTTTTTTGGAGGTTTTGGACATTGATGTATTCTTTTTTCATAATTATCATTTTTTTCAGGTAACGGATTTTTTGTTTCTTTTTTGTCAACCCCTGCAACACAGTTTTGAGTTGCTGGGGGATTTACCCGTTTTTTGGCGTAGGATCATTTTGAGGATAAGTAATAGCAGAAAAATTATTTGGTTGTGTATGATTAGGAATTTGATTTTGGTTTAGGTTTTGGTTTGAGAAGGGCATAGGATATTACATAAATGGTGTTTGGTTAGGATTGTAAGGGAATTGTTGGAAATTGTTATAATTACGATAATTGTATCGTTGAAATCTGTTGTTTTGTCCACGATAATTATTTCCACGATAATTTGAATTTTGGAAATTATTCTGATTTTGGAAATTATTTTGGTTAGAAGGTAGAGTGGGAAAATTATTCTGATTATTATTTGGATTATAATTATTATTGAAATTATTATTAAAATTGTTTCCATTATTATAATTATTATAATATCCACGTCCTCTACTTCTTCCTCTAAAACTTCCTCTGAAATTATTTCCTTGATAATTTGAGTTGTTAAACTGTCTATTTTGTGATGGAATGTTGTTATTAGATCCTTTCGAGATCATTACAGCAGCTGTTAATTTCTTTATTTCAGAAATTATGTTGTCATTGTTGTTTGTTGAAATGTTGTCTTGAGATTCTTCTTTTTCATTTTCTTTGGTTTCTTTTAAAATGTTATCATCTTTTTTAAAAACATTTACGTGTTTTTTGGAGGATGTTTTAATTTGTTGGAGTTCTTTATTAGCATTTTCCATAGCTATCCTAACATTTCTAATTGGTTTTTTACTTTTTCAAGTTCTTTAGCAAAAATTGGGTCTATTATAGGTCTTGTTTTATCTTTACAATAAAGATAATCATCAAAAGCATTATGTAGTGCTGTTAAAGTTTTAGGTTTAAATTTTACTATATGTTCACATTCTTTTTCACCAATGGAACGGTATATGTGATCTATTACTCTTTCTTCTGTAATATTAGGTTCTATTTCTTGTAATGTGTTATTTACAAAGATAACAAAATCTATGAAGTCATCATCACCTTTATATTTACGATTATATAGACATTCACGAAGTTGTGGTGTTGATTTTTTGAAGATTTCCTCTATTTTTGGTTTGATGTCTTTCCATTCTTTAAGGTTTTCATCATTGGAAATTAATTCATTAAAAATTGTTTGTGCATTTCCAGTAAATGCAATTTTAATTTTTTTCATTTTTGCATCATCGATCCAACCAAAGGCTTCACATTCATTTTCAAACTGTTTTAAAAATGTTTTTATGTTTTCATTAGGGGAGTTTGAAAATGTGGATGGTCTGACATTTTAAATTGTATTTTCGGCCATTTTTTCTATTAATAATCTTAGACGTCTGGTTAAGATATTGGATTTTTGTAAGGATTCTTGAGGTGTTCTCGAGGGTGAGTTAAAATTTATCAGTGATTCAGAAGTAAGTGAAATATTAGCAGATGAAGTAGATTCTTCACTGTTGTTTGATAAATCTGGATTATATGTGGTATCTTCGGGTATAATACCTAATGTAGTATCGAAAGATGTCTTAGAAATTAATTGATTGGCTTTAATTTTGGCAGCACGAGAGAAATTTTTGGAAGGAATGATTGAATCGTCAACTTTTTCTTGATTTAAAAGTTGGTTAATTAAAGGATTTTTGTGAGAGGTTATATATAATCTAAGAGCTAATTGAAATTCTGGTCTAGTTTTATTTTTAGGAAATGGATGAGAATTAATTGTTTCCCATAAAATTTTTAAACTTTTGTTAGGAAGATCTGTAATCCAATAATTTGGTCTGAGGGATTGAGCGTTTGGAGTTGTTTTATTATCCCAATTTTCTTCTTGCATGGAAATAGTAGAATTTGAAACACTTACAGGTTTTTGATGTTGGTGTTGTTGCAGCAATTGGACATTCGTTGATTTTGGAAGACAAACATCATGGGTTGAGTCTCGAAAATATACCTTGATTGGCAAATTTGGATGTTGTCTACGTGAAATTCGGTCAAACGATCTGCGTTGGAGTCTTCTCAGCAAAACGTATTGTTTTTTGAGATCAATTTTTTTACAAAAAAATTTATTTTGTTTTGCATGAATTTTATTTTTAACTGCACGTTAATTCGATGTCAAAAAAATTTTCCGAACAAAATCTTTGAAAAATTTTCACTTTAAAATTACTACTTTTTTACTTTTTTAAAAATCACTGGTTCAGGCACCAATTTTACTTGTAACGGTATAGTTGTTACAAATAAACACAATAATAGTTTAAGAGTATATTATTATAAAAAGGTGAACAGATTATTACAAAAGTATGAACAACATAAGTGTAAAAGTGAATTAATAAGTGGGTGAATGAATGATAATATACAGAACATTAGACTATTTATAAGGGTGAAGTTCGAGTGATTTGAATTGGGTATTGTGGGAGATATGAATATGATTGGTTGTTTGAGGAAAACGTAATTTGGATAAAACCAATGAAATTAAAAGGAAATGATAAAAGTAGGAGTGTTAAAGAAATTAATAAGAATTGGAATTATTGCAAGGTATCGAAATATATTCGTAGAAAAGATGACATCGTGGAATATAGACGAAAACAGTTTATGGTGTACCGGTGGTGATGTCATCAGACAAGTCAAGACTTGAAAGACAAGTTTGAACTAGTCTTAAATGACGTGAAAGAAAGGAAGTGTAAATAGACGGAAATATGAAGAATAGTGTGGGAAAATACGAATTAATAAAGTACGAGAATATTTGAAATAATATGTATGAAAATATCATTACATAGACTTATCATTTTATAAGCAAAGCTTAGCTTTAAAACAGAAAAAAAAAAACAACAAAAATAGTTCCTTTCACCCTTGTCGTAAATACTCTAGTTAGTCCACACGCGCTTCTATCGAGCGAAAATGAGAAAACTAATGTTTTTTTGAAAATTAATTTTCGAATGAACTGAAATTTTGAATTAGAATTGACTTTTCAGAGTGGGTTCTCTGTAGGAAAATTAAAAAACTGAATCTTCTATTATAATGGTTTTGGAAAAGACAAAACAGTTTTATGTGATCCCGAAGTGAGTTGCAGAGGGGGCCTACGCCCTCCATCTCGCTAGTTCCACAAAAGTTTATAGTTTCTCGCTGGTACTTTGTCAAGTACCACATAACTACCTCCTAAGTATTGGCTCTTTTTTTTTTTTTGTAAATTTTACCTCCTTGAGCTCTCTCGTAACTGCTTGGGGCTATATCTTTATGAGATTAAAAAGTAAATATGTAAATAAATAAATCGATAGATAGATAAATAAATAGATAAATAGATAAATAGATAAATAAATAGCTCCTAAAGTCCAAAAATGAGACAAATTGCAATTGATGATGGTCACAGTCAGTTTTAGTTAGATTTCGTAGAATCTACGAATTTCAGAGGGTGGCATGTTATGAATTTTGGAAAATTTTACTACGGTTTTACAGATCATGGTTCCCAGACCCTAAAACCACCTTCTCCTCAAAAGTTTATATAAATACATATATATTATACGATCCCCGAAGCGCTGCTCCACGGCGTTTTGACTCGTGCCAGCCCAGGATTTTTTCTCGTATCCCTACGAGTAACACTGGAGAATTTGTTGTTTCCGAGGAAGCAATGAAAATTTTTCTTTATTCGTGTCTGTGGGTGGCCGTCTGGATAGTGGCATATGCCCATCAAATATGAGGAAATAATAGGCGAAATAATATCGGGAAATAATTTTGTGAAATAATTTTAACGAACGAATTAATGGCTTGTACGTTTATTTTAGCGATAGGCTACGTAATATATTTACACGTGATAATGTATTTGGGATGTAACAAAATTTGTCAACAATCTGGATGGTGCAGTTATTTACAGATCGCAACGAAATTTAACGTGTGGGTATTCCGAGTTCATACCTTTGTCAAATTCAAAAATTGGCCAAATCCGTCTGTTATTTTCAAAATAGCGGCTAAAGGGGCAGAGCGTAATTCTTCTCAGATCGGGGAAAAATTTGGCATGTGGGTACTTTGCAGTTGATATCTCAGTCAGTTTCAAATATGGTTTAAACCAGCAGTTTCGTTTTTGGCTTTTTAACGTTTTCATTACTGGAACCCAAATACGGATAATTTGAAATTCTGTCGACTCTAAACAAAATCCACCTTTCCAACAAATGTGCTATCGGCATTTCTTAATAAAGAAAATGACTTTTCAGCTGCATGATGCTATCTCAATACTATATTTTTATCGATTCTCATTTCAGTTAAGCCTAATCAATAGGAGGGGAAACTGCAAGTGGATAGTACTTATTCTATAATTACGTGTAGGTACGTAGTTACTTGTCCTACCAAGTGCTGGTTAGGTAGACCTCAGCACATGTAGGCCAAGAAACTATATGTAGGTACATAGGTATATGTATCGGTTCTCTGAGAAAAAGACGTAGTTAGTTAGCAATTATACAGCGCATAATTCCTTTTTGTAACCGAAATGAACAAAACCCTGTTGCCACACCTCCTTTCTTCTCACTAAATGCAAGTTAGCAATACATGAATATTAAGAATATCTGGCTCTCCACCGGCAACAGCCGTAGCGCTGAGACTGGATGCGTGTCATTCTTGAAGATGGTAGGAGGTTCAAATCTCATATGCACTACCAATTTTTGTTCAATTTTTTGCCGATTTAAAAAAAATAATTTCATTTTGTTCGTTTTACTATTTACTTTGTTCAATATTTTCATTTCCACAGGTACTTACTGGGTTTTATAGAGAAAAAATTACTTTCTAACTACACGATTTTCATATGCACCCATAAACGCATCTGGCAACGTGGAAAAAATCGCTCGTGTCGGTTACAAAAAACAAAAAAAAAAAAACGTCTTTTAAGTTACATTCTGTACCTGATGTGATGCTAAAAATGAAACTGGTTCCAACTCCAGAATATGCGGCCGCTGTCACATTGGTGCTGCTAATCGTCAACACAATTCCTGAAATGTAAAGACAGTACGATAAACGAGATCTGCTGTTCTCTGGACAAACATTTTACTGAAATTGTTGAAAGTTGAGCTTGTAGGTACCAAAGAGTATTCCTGTGAAGGTGGTTAGTAACAGCAGGGTGAGAAAAGTTACAAAACTTCCGTCGAGTGGATTATCGAAAGGAATGAATGTTATTAGCATCGTCGAAATAGCTGGAATAATACCAGTAACAAACTGAAGCGCAATTAGGGCTAACATGCTCTCGAACGCGGATACGCCTATGAAATAGGAAACAATAAGAAATTACAAGTATCGGGGCTGCATTATTCACAAGGCAACTGAGGCAGTGCTTCAGGGTGGCACACGGCAGTAAAAACTCTTAATATGGCCCTGACAGGTATGCGTGTTTAGGTATATGCTTAGAAAAGAATAGGTACCAAAATTGGTAGCATTAATTCGTGACTCACGGGGACAGGAATAGTAGGTACAACTATTTGCAACTAAATTTGATAGTAAGTTTGAATAATACCGCGTCGATGTTTATTCAAAATTTTGTGGCTATCGCCTTATAATTACGAATGTCAGAGTTGTTAAACTGCCGAAGAAGCAACATAATGGAACCTACCAGACGCACCCAACAGCTGATCCAGTACCAAAATCATTGTGTCTTATCCTTGTCCAGATACGATTATAATTATGTGCAAAATTTCGCGACTATCGAATGAAAATTTTGACCCATCCTAGCATTATTGATAGAAAAACCTACACATTGCTTTAATTTATATACCAGTCACCATTTTCAGGAGCCATAAAACAGGAACCATAAAGCCAACAACATCAATATTTTGTGTACTTTTGAAACACAAAAAAATCTAAATGTCTTTTAAATTTTGCGACTATTGCTTAAAAGTTAGGCATTTTAGAGCCTTTTTCAAAATAAAAAGGTAAAATCCAGCACCTGTAACACAAAAAATTAAAAGGCACGAGTCCCCATTGGGACTCGTGAAGAATTAATGTGTAAACAAGAGTGTGGTTGCGAGCATGCGTGTTGCGCACACACACAACTACACATTTACACGCCAACAGTCACGTTATTGTAACTTGTAAGATGTACGATTGTAACGTCGTAATTCACACTTTAGCCCCTACCAGCGTGTAGACCAAGGATTAAGATGTTTACACATCAAAAACAGCCTGATTCACACATCTGAGTAAAAGAGAGCGCATATTAATTTGTAGAAATTAGTAAGAGAAATTTGTTGTATGTTCTGCTGCTGGGTGTGACTGCGCTGCGGCCCATCTCCAAAACATTTACCCTCTAATTTGGAATTGAATATATAATTAAGTATATAAGACCAGAATGTATAGTCCTCTGCACTTGGACAGTGGACAATGGGAAATTTTTTCGGTTCTAGGACCAGAATTAGGCCGAATGTAGTCGGCTAACCCGAACAAATGTGCCTTCAGTACCTACCACTATGAGGAAAAAAAAATGCTACAATGGAAGAGTGGTCCACAAAAAATATTACACTTTTTAAGAAAATTGCATCATTTCAAGCGGGGATAGTTGAGCATAAAAAAAAAAAACTGAATAACTTATAGTAGGTAACTCATTGTCATCATTTAGATATCGAATTTAATTATATCGAAATTTAATTTTTGCTGAAGGGAAACTGACTTCTGTTATTTTAGAGGATCGACACATGTGTGTGAGTGTATCGAGAGAGCCTATTATTAATTTTTATTTTTATTTTTATTTTTAAACTAGAGAAAAAGAGATAAAGGGAGAGTTAATGCATTTCTTAGGGGTACTGCGATGAATTTAGAGTGATGGCGATGGGGGGAGATAATTAGAATGAAAGGGAGGAGAAAGGAGATATTGGGTAAGTGAAAATGATAGGTAGGGGAAAGAAGAAAACGCAGGTAGTGTGGGTGAAAGAGATGTACCTATTCTGAAAATTAATGGTCCATTTTATTACAATTAGCAAGTGGGTCAAGTGAAGCTAATACCATTTTGTAGTAAAAGCTGATTAAGTACATATATACCTACATATATACCTACATATATATATATATATATATATATATATATCTTTGTTTTACCTGTGATAGATATTCGTTCAGCTTGTCCTCCTACTATCTCGGTGATGAAGAACAACGAAGTAGAAAATGCGGCATAGTAAAAAGTTCCTCTTGTGTGGCGAAAAAAGAACAAAATTGAGAAAAAAATCAATTATCGAATACCGATATTTTCAGGCCTAACAAAACCTAAAACTATCAACGTAAATGTTGCTAATTTACCGACACTTACACGAGCAAAAAAGCGCAAGAAACGTAACTATTTAGAGATACTTCCACTTTTCCTCGAATCGGTTTTTCAATCTGAAAACAAAACAACAGGTTTGTGATTGTTAATTTATGCTTATGGGGTAGGGTAGGTAGGTACCGTTAATTACCTGCACGTAGCGTACGTTTGTCAAATAAATATTTTCTTTAATAAGTCACATTTGATACAGGAATAATTCTTAACAATAAGGAATTTTTTTTAATGTAAGGAATTCTATCCTGAACAACATACTACAAGTACCCTTCCTACGAGGTGAGCGTAGCCCTGTAGGGGTGGAACCTTCTACAAAATTAATTTCCTTTAGATTTTCTATAAAAAGTATACTAAACTTATTAATTTTTACGTAGAACGAACATTTCAGCCCGATTCCTTTTGTCATTTTCTCAAAACTACTTATCCGCGAATTTTTTGTTTTCCAATTTTCTCCAAAACTATTGAACCAATGGACATCAAACTACTTTCGGATTTGCTCCCGTATGATGGTTATGTCTCGTGAAAATTTCAGGCCCATCGGTTAAGCAGTTTTATCTAAACTACGAATACAAAATTTCATCCGGACAAATTTTGTTTTCCAGTTTTCTTGGAAACTGCTCAGAGACCATACACAATCCCTGCAGCACTCCCTTCTTGTTGGTACCTATACAAGCCGAATGGACGATAAGTACATCAATTGAGATAGTTGGGAATGCTGGAAAGGGAACTACTAAATGAGGTGGCATGTGGGGTGTAGGGGAGCCTCGGGCTCATCGTTGTAATTATTACGACGTTGTCAAATTATAACAAACATCTCAATGAATTGTACACACTCTTGAAGGTAACTAATTTTCAGCCAACTGCAACAGTGAGTTACCTTTATCAGTTTTGGTGCTGGTGGGAGGGTGAGGTATAATGTACTTTTTATTTCATTGCCACGCCGATGAATGGTGTGAACTTACCCGACTTAATTTCTGAATTAACGTAAGTCGACATTTAGGCGGATCACATACAAATCACTATTTGTGCGCACCAGTCATACACTCTATTCATACACACGAACTAATTAAATTTTTATTAGGTTTTTGGTTAGTCCCCCTGTAGGCGTATACGCACTCTAGAGCATTTTAAATGGAATTTTCATTTTCTTCGTAGTTGGAGATTACCAGTATGTGGGTGTTGTCACCACTGGTGTTTGAACCTGACACACCTACATGAGATCAAGTAAGAAAAATCAGCAGTCTTATCCATGTGGCCATACTTGTTGCCTACTTGCTCTCTATTATAGTTAATTTAGGTTGATTGTAGTGAGAAGGCAACTTGGCATATAAATTGTATTCGTATAATTCTAAAAAGATCATTACCAGAAGTGGGGTTCCACCAATAGCCGGATTTTTGCCGCACCGAATGATTGCTTCGCGAATGAAAGAAATTAGTGACCGCGTTATGTCGTATCTCACAAAATCCTCGCTTATTCGATCTGCAATGAAAAATCGCATATGTTAATATGGCGCAAATGAAACCAACAGATTATCCAACAAATTTAAAAGGTGCAAGAAGCTTGATTGGTCAGCAAAAAATTTATTAAATAGGCTTATAATTGTTTGCGAAAATGGAAAAATGTTTTCAGACCCAATTGAAAATATTTGTTAAATTCGAGTGGAAGATTAGTCCTTTTGGAGACCACTTCTAGATGAGACTTTGCAGATGACATTATGATACCATAAGGATAATTTTTGACTAATAAACCAATAGTCGATAATTAGCCTTTGTGAGAAAAAAGGGAGAAAAGACTAGTGTGGGGACTCTCCCGTATGAGGTATAGAGGCTCGGACCCCTCAACAACAGTTGCCGCCCCAAAGGGCAGGCAAACAATCGTCCTTGCGACGTTAAACACACAAAATACGTTCGATTGTAATTACCTGTACATACTTGCAGGTAATGTACGAGTACCGAATCGTGACACAATAAGATGATGTCACAATTCGTACACAAACCGGCCAGCCATCTCTTATCTTGTTAGGGGATGATGCAACCTGGCCGTTCTCACCAACGTACATATTATCTTACGTACGTGTGTTTGTGTGCGTGTAAATAAGCTGTATATAAACCACCCGAACCGGCTCTGAAATCGCCAGCGTTTGCCTTGGTTTTGGCTTACTCGTACTTATGTACGAAGTGGCTGAACACGCTTAAATTCTGTAGAATTTCCTTCTGGTGAGAATATCTCTCACGACAAGGTATTCCACAGTGGTGACCCCAACGTGATATTTGGCTAAGTCTTGAGGTGTCCTTAGGCACGTTGAGCTTTTACAAAAATTTGGTGCGGTGCGCTGGCAAGAAACTCGCTTGCTCGGCAAATAAAAATATTTTTTCCAGACTAAGACACCTTTTATAAAATATATAAACAAAGAGAAACCAGACAGCAGACCTGGAGGAAGAAGGTTGGACTCATCCCCCAACCCCCCCAACTTCGACTCGACACTCCAAGAATTTACCAAATCTGGAAGAAGGCCCTCAATACCCAGAATTAGCACAACTGGGAGCTGCAATAAATAAAGATCAATTAGCAGTAAAAACATTGAGAAGTGGTCGAACTTTAAGCCAAAGTTCTGACCCAAAAACACCTGTCCTACAAACACAGGAGCCAGTGTTTTCAACTAGCAAGGAAGGAAGTAGTTCTGTGGAATACGCTTGTTATCAGAAAGACACAGCAATGGTCCCACCACCAACCGAAAACCCACAACCATCGCAGGGAGGAAGTGGTCAGCCACAGCTGACACCCAAAGTCTTGGCGCAAATTATGCAGCTTTTGCAACTACAACCAGGACAGAACCCCAGCTTCTATAGGTGAAGGATAGAGATCTCGGAATTTCTGCCCAATGAGGTAGTTGTGGTTGACTCTATTGGAAGGCAGGTTCAAGACAGAGAACATAACTCTGAACTAGCGGTATCTCCACATCTGTGGAGGCATGCCCCCACAGATAATCCGCCACATTCCGGATATCATGGAATGCCCTTTGACAGAAGATGATAAATATGCCTGGTTCGTCAAGAATATTAAAAATGTGTTTGGAAAAACAAAAAACCAAATCATTGACGATGTGATGGGTGGTATGAAGATGGGGGATGATAAACCCTCAATCTTCATGGCGAAATTGAGGCAGAAGGCGGACAATATCGTAGCCCCTTCTGTCATAGGCAACCAATTTTGCAAGCAACTTCCTCAAAGTGTTGTGCAATGCCTAGCCGCCATAAGTTCGACCGTGATAAATACTTCTGCAGACTTGGACTTCCTTGCAATATCAGCAGATAATGCGCTGGAATATACCAAGTCAAAGCCTGTGGTAAGTGCAGTATCTGCAGAGACTGGAGAGATCACTCAACTTAGAGCTCAAATAGCTCAGTTGACTGATGAAGTAAAGAGGAACAAAGGCCAAAGCTCTACAAAATCCAATAGTAGCTGGCGACAAAGATATAAGAGTAGAAACAACAACAATAACAGTAGCAATAGCAAAGGACAATAGTCCCAGTCCAGAGACTGCAGATCTAGTTCCAACAACAGGGGTCAGAGTTCAACTCCCCCGTTAACATCATCTCCCAAAAACCAGTCTCGAAATTGGGATGATAAATGTTGTTTCTTTCATAATAAGTTTGGCGCAGAGGCCACCAAATGTAACAACAGATGCAAATGGTGGGGCAAATCCTATACCAAGGAGGCGTCAAACTAGAACGAGGGGCCATCTATGTGGCCAAAGACCCCTTGGAAAAATACTCATGCCGCCTGTTCATTAAGGACAGGACGACCAGGAGAAGGTATTTAATCGACTTGGGAGCAGACCTGAGCATATTGCCAGTTAACAAAACCCAAAAAGTACTCCCTCCAAAATACTATCTCCGTACTGGGAATGGTCAAAACCTTCCAGCTTACGGACTTGAAACCAGCAAAGTAGACATCAGACTCAAGAAAATCATGACGTGGTCCTTCACGGTTGCAGATGTTCCAAACCCGATCCTGGGTGCAGATTTCCTTGTACATTTTGGCCTGATCATTGACCTCAAAAATGGCAAATTGATCGATAGTGAATCTAAACATTGTGTGGATGGCAAAACACTAGCTTACAGACTGGACACAAATATATCCAGCTGTACCAAAGTTGACGGACAACTCTTACGGATCCTGTCTGACTATCCTGGAGTCACTCAACCATCAATTCGCAGGCATCCTATCTATAAACATGACAC
Organism: Ericerus pela; assembly: GCA_011428145.1. Classification (NCBI taxonomy): domain Eukaryota; kingdom Metazoa; phylum Arthropoda; class Insecta; order Hemiptera; family Coccidae; genus Ericerus; species Ericerus pela. Next base: position 113,156 of record WOFM01000023.1, read on the forward strand.
TGTTCATTACATAGAGACTAAAGGACCGTCTTGCCATGCTAGAGCACGAAGGTTACTGCCTGACAAACTCAAAGCGGCACAACAGTATTTCCTTCGCATCGTCGAGGAGGGTGTATGTCGCCCCTCAAAAAGCTCATGGAGCTCCCCTATCCACATGACCAAAAAAGCAAGTGGAGAGTGGCGAATTGTTGGAGACTACAGGGCCTTAAATGCCAAAACAGTTCCTGATCGCTATCCAGTCTCCAATATAATGGACTTCAACGCGAATATGAAGGGTAAAACGATGTTCACCAAAATTGACATCAACTGGGCATCCCACCAAATTCCTATGGCTGACCAGGACGTACCAAAGACAGCGGTTATAACCCCCTTTGGACTATTCGAATACCTTCTAATGCCGTTTGGACTTCGCAACTCAGCAAAAACTTTCCAGAGATTTATCAATGGACTGTTTAGGGGAATGCCGTTTGCATATGCATATTTGGATGATATCTGCATTTGCTCTGAAGGCAGTGAGCAACAGCATGAGGAGAATGTAAGAACCGTCGTACAGCGTATACACGCTGCCAGGCTTACTATCAACGTAGGTAAAAGCTTATATGCACAGAATGAAATTGACTTCCTCGGCTACAAAGTCTCAACCGAAGGCATTTCCCCATTGAAGACCAAAGTAGAGCCAATATTGAACTTCCCGAAGCCCTCAAATGTCGCTGAACTTAGGCGTTTCTTGGGGATGGTGAACTTCTATAGACGTTGTATGAAGAATGCAGCAGCTGAACAAAGTAAGCTGTTTGCACTAATTAAGTCAAGTAAAAAGAAAGATAAGACTCCACTCGAATGTAATGAAGAAGCCAAACAGGCCTTTGAGAAAATCAAAGATACACGGGCAAATGCAGCTCTATTGGCTCATCCAGACGAAAGTCTGCCATTATGCGTGAGTACCGATGCCTCTGATTTTGCTATTGGTACAACCCTGTACCAACTTGACAAAGACAACAAGAAGTTACCACTAGCTTTCTTCTCGAGGAAGCTCTCAAAAATAGAAAATAATTATAGCACATACGATAAGGAATTGCTTGGAATTTTTGCTGCGTTGAAGCATTTCAGGCACCAATTAGAGGGTAGATGTTTTTCTGTGTATACTGACCATAAACCCCTAACATATGCCTTCACACAAAAAGCAGAACCGGCATTCCCAAAAAGAGCACGACAATTAGACTATATTGGTCAATTGACTACCGACATTCAGTAATATAAGTAGAGAACTTAACACTCCAGCTAATGCCTTGAGTAGAATCGAAGCTATCTTGGCTCCTGTCCAATTGCCTTATGCTGAAATAGCTAAAGCACAGCTTAAGGATGCAGAATTGCAAGAGTTGTTATCAAACGATGATACTACTCTCAAATTGAGATAGCGTAAAATTCCCGGTACTGATGTTTTATTAACATGTGATGTCAGTACAGGTAAGAATAGTCCATTTATACCGATAAAATATCGCAGGTTGGCTTTCAACAGTGTACATAATCTGTCACATGCTGGGCCAAAATGTAGTGCTAATATGATTTTGGCAAGGTTTGTATGGCCATGAATGAAGTCTGACTGCAACAAATGGGCTCGCAGTTGCCTGAACTGTCAAGAATCCAAAGTAGTAAGACACACTCGCTCGTCCCTCAAATCCTTCAAACAGACAGAGCAGCTTAAAACAGTACATATGGACTTGGTAGGCCCATTGCCACCATCTCAAGGACACAGATACCTGTTAATGATAATAGAAAGGGCAACAAGATGGCCAGAAGCAATTCCTCTATACGAGATGACAGCTCCAACTATAGCTGCCAGGCTATACGATACCTGGATTGCGAGGTATGGCATACCAGAAGTTATAATTATGGACCATGGTCGCCAATTTAAGAGCTCGCTCTTTAAAGAGTTAGCAAATAAGCTTGGTGTTCAACACAGTCATACCACAGCTTACCATTCTCAAGCCAATGGCAAAATCGAGAGATGGCATAGAGCTCTCAAAGCCTCTATCATGTTACATGATACAAAGAGATGGGTAGACGTACTACCTACTATCCTCTTAGGCCTTTGATCTGCCCTACAAACGGATACAGGTCATTCTGCAGCGCAATTAGCGTTCGGTAAAGAGTTACGTCTCCCAGGGGACTTATTCACAAAATCGAAGGAAGTTAGCCCCAAAATTATGGTACAAAATATAAGAAATGATGCCAACAATTTTCTAAAACAGGCAGCTCACCATGGCCAGCCCAAGATTTACGTCTCGAAACACTTTGCCAATACCTCACACGTATTTGTTAGAGACGAAAAAATGAGAACTGTGCTGGAGAAACCATACGCCGGTCCTTACAAAGTAGTATCACGAGATAAGAAAAACTTTGTGATACTCATTGCAGGCGAACCTCGAACAATTTCAATGGATAGATTGAAGCCTGCATACATGGTAAGCGACGATAAAAGAATAAAAAGGTTGCAGAGAGAGAACATAGAAAATATACGGACGGATTCACCAACAAACATACATGAATCCGTTGAAAAATGTGAAATAATAAACTCACAAATAAAGAAAACATCAAAAATAAAAAAGTCTGTGAAATTTTCAGACGAGGTTACCACTAAAACATTCTATCCAGAGGCCCCCATATGCCCATGAAAAAGAGGCAGGCCCTTAGGCAGTAAAAAATGTAAAAATTCCCATCCTTGTTGCAAGTCTGAGAGGTTAATGCGAAGAAAATAAAAATTTACTCCCAAAAAGTAATATCCGCTACGTAAGTTTAAACCCGCTAAAAAATATGCGACGAAAATCGGAATTCCGTGAGACAAAAGAAACTCCGGAGATAAGCAAACGAGGAATGCCAACAAAAAGAAAACAACAGGAATAAACAAATCCACGTGCGATACGGAAATAAACATCGCAACGTGCGTTTATTGTCAAACACAAAGATAATCTCAACGTTGTGACGTCACAAGTGGATATTCCTTCGTAATAAAATTCGAAAAATATATTCTCTGAATTTATTTCAAGCATAACTTTGCTTAAACCAATCAGAACTTAACTGGAAAACTTGTATACGGCTGAAAACTTTAAGCGCTATCCCCTCTACATGCTGATAAGAAGATGTGAAAATAATAAAACAAAACTGTAATGGTAAATCAAAAATAGCAGTAAATTCACCCGTTTTAGAACTGTCTAATAACTTGGACATGTTTTCTGAATGATATTTTTGGCTCTCCATTTTCCTTCTCACCTATTCCAATGTCGCTACCAACCCAAATCTTCATCAACACGACCAAGAACCCAAAAGTTCCGGAAGTCACCAAGAACACTGGGCAAATTCCGGAACAGAAGTTGGAACTTGATCGAATTGAGGAGGAACTCCTGATGGACACGGCACTAGCCGTGGAGAGTGTTCTCGCGGAAATGACAACTCCTCTTCCACCCATCATCTCTCCTCCCCAGACTCCATCAGAACCGACTCAGATGACGGAACACCTGACACCGGAGCCGAAGTCAACGGAGACCAGGGAACAGATGAGGTTCCTGTTTACGGAGGAGAAGGCAGCCAACAAAAAGGAGAAGATGGCTGCCCTGACATCGGGGAATTCAAACTCCCCGATGCTCAGGCAGCCTCAGTTTAGACATCCACTGCCCCCTCACTCCCATCATCACCCATACGCCCATACCAAAAACCAACCACTGAAGCGTAGGGGAGAGGATAGCGGGGCAAACTACTTGGCCCGAGTATACGCTTGTAAGGAATCTTACGAGTGTGTTGGGGCCTCAGTAGGCAGCACCCTTGCAAAGTGGGAGGCCGATCAAAAACAGCGTTGAACCCACATGTCCCCCCAGGCCTTGCGCATTTTGATCATTTTTGCTGCGCAAAAAATGGGGGGAGTAGCTGTGGGGACTCTCCCATATGAGGTATAGGGGCTCGGACCCCTCGACAACAGTCGTCGCTCCAAAGGGCAGGCAAACAATCGACCTTGCGACGTTAAACACACAAAATACATTCGATCGTAATTACCTATACGTACTTACAGGTATTGTACGAGTACCGAATTGTGACACAATAAGATGATGTCACGATTTGTACACAAACCGGCCAGCCATCTCTTATCTTGGTAGGGGATGATGCAACCTTTCCGTTCTCACCAACGTACGTGTGTTTGTGTGCGTGTAAATAAGCCGTATATAAACCACCCAAACCGGCTCTAAAATTGCCAGTGTTTGCCTTGGTTTTTTGCTTACCCGTACTTATGTATGAAGTGGCTGAACACGCTTAAATTCTGTAGAATTTCCTTCTGGTGAGAATATCTCTCACGACAAGGTATTCCACAACTAGTTTAAAGGATGATGCCTTTCTTGATTGGGTCTCTTTTAGATATATTGTTTGGGGCGGAATATTTTTATTGCTTATTCGGGAGACCACCCCCATCAGATTCCAGAAGTCAAATCTTCGTTAGACATTATTTCTTTTTCTTTCGAAAATAAACAATTTGGGAAAGGAGGAGTAGCCAAAGTGTCATACTACAAACCAGCTTCTCATCCTTCACCAAATTGTTGATCTCCTACTGGTCCAAAAGCACCTATAAGTATAAAAATACAGAAAAAAACTAAAAACTGAACTATAAATGAGAGGACTTAATACTCATATGAAGTAATAGGGGCTCGTATCCCTCGATGACAGTTACCGCCAAAAGGCTGGCTAATATTAGTTTTTATGATGTTAAACAAATGGCACAAAAATACGTTTGAAATTAATTACTTGTAATTACTTGCAAGTAATGTACAAGAACCAAATTGTGACCAATTAAACAATTATAATGATGTCACAATTTGGTGCGCAAACTTGTTTGTCATTTCTTCATTTTTTATTTCAATAAGAAATGACAGACCACCTTTATACACAGACATATAAGTGTAAATAAGCCCCTATATAAACCGTCTGGACAGGCTCTAAAATCGACAGTTTTTGCCCAGGTTTTGGCTTAACCATACGTGTGTGCATATGAAATGACAGAACAAGCATGATTACCTTCTTGTGTGAATATTCTTTCACGACAATAGAATTCAATAAAAATTTGAAGAGTGGATCGAGTACAGTCGCTCCTGTAGTGGGTAGAGTCTTATATAATAATATGAGTTTAACGTCCAGGAGACAGTAAAATGTTGTTGGAGTCACACACCTGTACCTCGTACATGTTCCTCACAACTGGTGTTGCCTCAACACCAGTATGTCCACTACCGGAGGTAGTGGGAGAACCCCGGCGCATCGCCTGTGCGCCGGAGCCTCGTGGGCGGAACCACGATAGCTCCCGCATGCATGCCCTATGTAGGTTTAGACTCTCTCCCAGGGTGGTAGCTGCCTGAAGGCAGGATGTTTCAAGTAGGTAGGTATACTGTAGCAGACTACATACACGTATTTCTTATTCGCAGATGCTTAGATGACGTCAAGTCTGTTGCCCCCTCCACCTGCCCCACCAATCCATTTTCTTTCCCAAATTTTCGAAACGTTTCATTCATCAGTCGTGGTCTGCCTGTCTGTTTAGAATAAAACCGTATTCTGTTTCCATTTCGAGTCTCGTCATCGTATTTTCATAATTTAGTCTAAAGTTTCGAGGAG